>CM077643.1:223019729-223572229 GCA_039707465.1 Rhabdophis nuchalis | reverse complement strand
ATGAAAATTTCTCGCAAGGGACAAGAAGCACCACATGATACTTACTTAGTGCATGCATATGTGTATGAATGTGTATCTGTGTGTATATTTGTAGATAGACAGGTAAACTGAGGAACTGTATAACAAATAACAGTAACTAGGATATTTCTCAAAAATTTAATAATTCTACAACAGTCATTTTTGCAAGTTGTAGTTTAGGAAAAGATTAGCCTGATTACACTAAAAATACAGGACATTAAACAAATCAGCAGTATTTTTTTGCACTGCAAAGTTTTCCATTCTCTTCTGAGCAATTTTGACATAAATGCACTTCATATATAGTCAGGGAGGGAAGAGTATTATGAGCAAAAAACCACAGTCTTTGAGAACTGCAGAGTGTTCCCAACTTGAGTAAAATCTGTGTTTTTGGGAGCAAGCACTGATTTAAGTTAGGGAGATGAACTGGATCCAGTTCACATGCCCTGACAATCAGGATCACATCACAGACAAGTCTTAATGGGGAGAATTCCTGTCCTCTGAGATCATCTATTTCTCACAAAGTAGAGAAGCAGCCAAAGAATCATTGTTATCATCATGTTAAGCATGAAGAAAAGTATGCATTCAGTTCAATATGAAGCTATTTCCACCTCTATCCCTTGATCCAATTTATCAATTTTATATCAAATCAAATTACAGTCATTACAGAAGACAATTTTTATCCATTTTTACATTCTTATTCATTGCAACAGACATGTGTAAAGATGCTCAATTCTTACCTTTTATTACTGAAACAGGATTCCTTGAATCAGTGTCCAACTTCTTCACTAGAATGTTTGGATCAATATTCACCCCAGAAAAAATGTCTGATGTCAGAACTCCCTTGCCCTAACAAGAACAAAAATAAAGATGGGATATAACCAATGTTTAATCATTGTTTCCATTTTGATATACAGAATTGGAGCAATAACTTCATTTCTTCTTTTAAAGGGGGTATGTTTACTGTAATCCAATCTATAGTATGCAAACACTCCTAGTGTTTTTGCAGAACAAACCACTCGGTATCTTAGTTTATGTAATCACCACCCTGTTCTTCAAGTTGATTATTTAGTATATTTAGCTTATTGTGTGTTTCCCTGAAAATAAGCCCCAGCATGATTTTTAGGATGCTCCTAATATAAGCCTTACCCCCCCCCAATAAACCCCAGTTAACCCCTGGGGGGGGGCAGCACAGGAAGCGGCAAGCATATGGGGGCCGACAGTCCATGCAGCACAGATGAGTCCGAGCACTGTGACCACTGGCCCAACCCTCCAAGCAGCAGGTAGAGGCAGAGGCACAGGGGGTAGGCATACGACGCAGCATGCCATGGCAGCCACAGGCACACAAAGACAGACAGTGGCTATGGGAGGCTTATCTCACATGTGCATCTAAGCTGGAGGACACACAGTGTCGAGCCTACAGGAGCTGCGGCATGGCACCACCCCTGCCCCGGGGTGGCTTCCCAGTTTTGAAAATGAAAGAGAACTGCTCTGGGGAGAAGCAAGAAATTGTGTACATCAGCCTGTTGCTGTGCTGAACGGCAGAGATTCCCTTTCTGGAGGGAGGGAGAGGAGAAGGGGCAAAGAAATGGGGAAGGGGCAAATCTAGCATGTAAAATGAAGTCACGTCTGTCGTGTTTTCCATGGCTGTGCCAGCAACTCAGCACATGAGCAGGAAACCCCAGTGTGGGATTGCTCGACAATACCCAACAATGCCTTTTCTCTTTGATTGCCCGCAGCTGAAACGTGGAAGGTGGCCATGTCTGTGGGCCAGATCACGGGCCTCCCTGTACCTCTGCTTCTGCATGCTGTTGCACCATGCCATGATCCCTGATCACTCAGCCCCCTCCTCCAGCTTTGCTGTACACGCCTCTCATGGCTGGCCACCACTCCATCCCACCATCTGTCTTTGACTGCCCATGGCCACGATGGGGGAAGTGGCTGTGCAGTGCATCTGGCAGGCCAGATCACATGCCTCCCCCCACTGCTTCTGCCTACTGCTTTGAGGGCCAGGCTAGAAATCACAGCACTGGACCTATTCGGAGTCCATCCATCAAAAGTTATGGAACAGGGTTTAATACCTCTATAAGAACCAATTTCATTGTAATTTTATTACAACAGTATTAATGCCCGGCATTGAGGACCCGCCACATGGACAGGCCGCTCTGCCAGGCAGAGAAGGGAGCAGGCTTGCTGGTGCTAAGGGTCGCCCTCCTTGTCAAAAGGGCCATGCTCCCTCTGCCGCCCACCGCGGCGGGAATCTCATTGGCTCATCCTCGCTGTTGTCCCCCAGCAGAGTCTGCAGGCAGTGCCAGCTCCGGCTGAGGCCCAACAGGCTCCCCTGGGTGGTGTCCGCCGCTGCCGCTGCTGTTCCCACCGCCTCCGGAGGCAGCCCAGAGCAGCAGCTGTGGTGCAAGCAGCGAGACCTGCTGCTGCCACCTTCTCCCGCCACCGCCATCGGTTGACAGCTGTGTACAACTGCCTGGCGCGGGACTCGCACTCCCAGGCTGCCTCGCGCCATGGGCTGGAGGCAGTGGTGGAGGATTGTTATTGTGGTGGCCCGGCCCCCTCAGACTCCTCTCAGTGTTTAAGGATGGCCGCGGTGGCGGGAGAAGGTGGCAGAGGCGGCACGGCCCTTTTGACAAGGAAGGTAGCCCTTGGTGCCAGTGAGCCCACTCCCTTCCTGGCCTGATGGAGCAGCCTGTCCAAGTGGTGGGTCCTCAATGCCTGGCTCCTGGACTTCAGCACCCGCCTCTTGTCTCCTTGATCTGGGTGGATGGGAAAAGCCCCCAGATGGCCCCAACCAACGACCCCCCCCACTGCACATTCTCTCCAGCCATGCACAGGTAGGGGCATTCCGAAGGCACCGAGCCACGGGAGCCGGAGGGCGGCAAACAGGCGCTCCTATGACTCAGTGCCTTCGGAATACCCCTACCTCCGCATGGCTGGAAAGGGGGGTTGCCGGGCCGCTGCTCGCAAGCGTGGTCACCTCATGGCTGCTCTTTTGCTGCTGTGACAGTGCAACACAGCCATTCAACCCCGAGCCTGCTCACAAGAGAGCAGCCACCCGGCAAGCCCAAACAAATCCCCCCCCCGCCAATTATAAGACCAAGGCCATATTTAGTGGCTTAAAAACAATATAAGACCTGTCTTATTTTTGGGGAAACATGGTACTTTTTCTTTTCTTTCCTCAAAATGTCATTTTAATCATATTGAGATATATGAGGCTGCTGTTTTTGCCATTCTATTCAAGAATGTTGTTATAATAAAAATGCAGTTTAAATGAAAATCAACTTAATTTCTTTTCTTTTTTAGACATAGGAATTACTTTTAAAAATCAGCCTTTCTCAGACTGTCAAACACAGCGATCAAAACTGCAAACTGAAAATTGGTTGAATATAGAAGACAGAACCATAAGGCTGGTAGGGAACTCAGGTGTCTTCAATCCTGTTCAAGGCAGGAGGTTTCATACTATCTTGGGCATATGGTTGTCCAGTCTATTTTTGAAAACCTCCAAGTGATGGAACTGTAGGAGGTAAGCTATTCTATTGATTAAGTGTTCTAACTTTCATAAAATTTCTCCTTTCACAATAAGAGAAGCAATATTTTATGCATCTCATATGCATAGATAATTCCCAAACTGCAGTTCCAGTTATGGAACAGGTTTTAAATTTTTTTATGGATGCTTGTTTGTTTTCTGGTTATACTTTCCAGCATACACTTGTGAAATTTCCTGCACCAAATAAACACTACGCTGAGAAAAGGCTGCTTTGCTTTTCACTCTTCTGAAAGGATCCAGATCTGTCTCATATCACCACCTGGTGGAGAATCCCTATACTGTACCTTATGTCTCCAGTATTAGCAAATAGGAGTCATGATCTTGACCAATGGTTAACAAAATAGTTTTCATTGACAATGGGATGGAAATAAGGTAAAAAGAATGTTTTGCTTAAACTTGGACAGGTAGGAAAAACTGCAACTTATCTATCTCGTGGTAATGTACAATAGCTGCCTTTTGGGGACATATGATGCAAATGATGATTAACAATGGTGCTATATTGTACTTAACTGAAGCTGTTTGCAATATAACCTGATTGTACATTGGTGATTAAAGCAAAGTTTCAATAAGAACCAAGTCCTTAACTTTTTTTTTAAAAAACAACTCCTTAAAAAGTCAGATTAAACAGAGTTTGATGTGCACCAAGGTAGGTATCTCATATTCTCATATTAAGATGCCACATTGCCAATCTGTTTTAATTAAATCAGGATTCCCCAAAGTAATCAATATGAACACCAAAGGATCAATGGCGTTATTCAAGGGGTCGTTAAATGCCTGGGAGTCAACAGGTTAATAAATGGAAGGTTAATTGGTGCCAATCTTTGGGGGGGGGTGTCTCTGTAGAGCTCCATGGCAGTTCTTAAAGTGAAGTGAAAATAGTGTTACCCAGTGAGAGTGGTTTTAAGTTGTCTCCATCAGTTCTATCAGTAACATTGTTACTGGCCTGTTTTATGTATTTGTTATTCTTAGTATCAGTTAATAGTATTTATAAATTTATGTTCATATAGTATTTGGGTGTCAATGCATAATCTGAAATTCCATGAACAAATCAATGGGCTTCAGTCTTAAACCGTGATGGAACTTTTGCAAAGAGCCAACGAATTGCAATAGGGAACACAGGTTGTAAGATTTGCCCCTTAATGAGGATGTGTTGCCATTTTAGAAAGTATGATACATAAATAATCTAAAGTAACAGGGAGGAGGGAAGGGATGGTAATGAAACATTAGGTAAAAATGAGTAATTTCCCTCTTCAGACCTCCAACTATGAACCGTCCTGAAATTCTAGAAAATAAGAACTGACAACTCAAATTGCACGCCAAGTGTCTCAGCGGCAGTTAGGTTTCCTCCGATTAATAGGCCTTAGTCCTATTAAAGGACTAAGCACAGAAGCGGTTCCCTAGTGCAGGGGTCTGCAAAGTTGGCTGGGGAAATCTGGGAGTTGAAGTCCACCAGTCTTAAAAGAGCCAATTTTGCAGACCCCTGCCCTAGTGTAAAAATATCTGGGCATGCTTTAGGTCTTATCGATGCTCCTTTCATGGAAGACGTACTGCGCATTTCTCTTAGAAAGCAACGGGGGGGGGGGGGAGAGGTGAACAAGACTTCAAGCCTGCCAATCTCACTGCCCATGCGCCTTGCACAGGAGGGGGGGCAATTAAGAAGCATCGCCCCCGCCCCAAGAACCACGTGTCTCTTGCGCTCTCGTCTTCCTCTTTTCATCGCTTCCTCCTCGCGCCACCGCCACCCACCTTTCCGGTGTTAGCGCTGAAGGTCAGCACAGCCGCCGAAAGCACCGCCTCGCCCCCACTCTGCTGCGGCTGTGTCGGCTTCGGCGCGGGCTGGTGGAGCCTCCTCCGCCTTACTATTTTCCCCACCATCGCGAGCTAAGAAGGACCAGCGCGCGAGAGGGAAGGAGGGTTTTTTTTGGGGGGGGGGGGGGATAATTAGCAATTTCCCCCGGAAGTTCAGCGCCTGCGCTGTAAAGTCCGACGCCTCTTTTTTTATACGGCCACAAGGGGGCGGTAGCGCTGCCGTCTCCTTTACGAGTTCGCCGGGCGGGCTTCGTATTTTGAAGGAGATTCTGGAGTGTTGAAATAAGAGCTTTAGACACAGTTATTCAAGAGATGCACGTGTGCAAAGGGTGGGTCTGTGTGAAACATCTCTGTCTCTGGCAAAGACACCGATGCAGAACAGTAAAACGAACAGGCTAAAGCCGTGTTTCTCAACCTTGGCTACTTTAAGTCCTGTGGACTTCAACTCCCAGAATTCCCCAGCCAGCGTAGCGTTGAGAAACAGTGGGCTAAAGCTTTCCCTGAAACTTAGTGATGATTCACTAAGAATCACTAAACAGATAATTCTGTTCCTTTTGCTTTTATCGGAATGCAGGAGTGTGTATATATGTGTGTGTAGGGGGGACCTAAATTAAAAGTTGGAACTCAAAACACTTTTAAAGTAAAACCGATGCCAATAAAATAGGTGGATTAAAATAATAGTTAACAACTATAACATTATCGATATTTTATTTACCCCCAAATACCCCAAAGCCATCTGCAAGATAAATTAATAGCTTTGAATACTTTCTAGCTTGCCAAACAGACCAAAGGCCTGTAGCTTTCATAAAATGAACGAAAGTTTCCATGTTCCACTACAAATGTCTAATTTCTAATTAGTTATGAATAATACAATACGTTGATATGATAAACTCCAAACTTCTAACAGAAACTGCTTTTTGGATAAGAATCTATCCAGTATTTCCAAATATGGCCAAACCTTCAATTCCTAACCCTTTATGTTAACTAAACTTGTTATTCATATAACAGTAGAAAGGACACTAAGATGTTTATCCTTTAGATCTTCCTAGAAGTTTCAGGCATATAAATGTTTAAATTAACTTATTGGGATACCCCAGAGAAGCTCATATTGCAGGGAACAAATCTGCAAATCATCAATAAGACTTCATTCTTCATTTCAAAGGCCATCTCAAAGAGGACAGAATCTCTATACCAGATTGAAGTTAACTGCAGGGATGATGATTTATTTATTTATTTATTTTTATTGTGACTTACTATTGTTTCTTTGTACCTATTTACATTTTGTATCCTTTTTGTAAAGTTGATGTTGTTTACATAATATCCTCTTCCTCCTCCATGACTAAAGTCCTCACTAAGATCATCTATTCCAGGTAGAATCTACCAACGTGTTAGCCGAGATGGAATGCAGTGAATTCCTACTCACTAAGGAATTAGGGAGTGGGGTTCTGTTGGATTGTCATAACTTCTCACTCTGGGAAATTACTTCCCAAGTTAGGATAGTGCTCATTCTGTGAATATTTTGTAAAGCAATAAATATTGTTTTCCACAGGACCATTGGTGGGGAGAACTCTACTTAGATGTACAGCATTGCAGTGATGTTTATATATTTATTGTTCTGGGAGGGGAAATTGTAAGTTATTTAGCATCTCTATTATATTTAGAATAGTAAAAAGGATATAATAAATGTGTGTAGTTGTGAATTTCTTTGTATGCTTGCATTTTGGACTACTTTAAAAAAACTTGACTTCTGCCTGGAAAGGATTGAGAATGTAGTTTCTCTGAAAGATTTGTGTCTTATACTCAATACTCTCTAAATCTGAATTACACTGGATTTTAGGCATCTTTATTACATTCTGATTTGGTTTTGAATTAATAAAACTAATAGTGTTTGTGTTAATGTCATGAAAAGTTTCTATTTTTAAATAACCTTCCCACTGTTTCATAATGCATCTGGCCCATTCCATTTTGGCTTCTGCATTATTTTGCATTTTTTTTCCTTTTTATCTTTTATACTTTTATTTAAATATATTATTAGTGCTGTACCACTGAAAAACAACAACAAAAATAGAAGAGGATCTGTACAGTATACACAGAATAGAATGAGAAAATTTTTCAGTGACAAATTACAGACGTTTCTCAGGAAACATCAAAGAAGTGACAAAGTAATTCTGCATTTAAAATTGCAGCATTGGTTTCCTGTTCCATCTGCAAATAATATTTTTCTTTCTCTCATGCAAACACTTCTCACCCTTCTCAAAAGTGTTGCAATGATAATTGCTTGTTTTTATTGTGAGTTTGTTCTTTATTTTATTTTATTCTATCAAAACTTTTCAGACCCATGGTAACTTAAAAAGTAAAACCACACAGAATGATATTTATAACCTCCAATGTAATTAATCTTAAGATAAATATGGTAAGAACATATCTCAAACAGATATATCTGGAGAACTAATGCATAGCCAAAGTTTTCTTTAAGAGACTCATTTATCATTTATCTGATTGTTTGTACCATCCCTCCTTTTCTTAAACGTAAAATGAAATCTGAATATATTCATACAGTTCACTATCTTCAATAAGTGTTTAAGATTACAGTTGACTATATCATTTAGCGTTATCTCAATAAAATATTGATAAAACCATCAAATTGTTGCTTTTTTAATGTTTTCCTGATAGACAATTTTTATTTATCCTAAATCAAATCTGATTATAGGAATAAAAACCTACTTCAAATTCTCATATTTTAAAATCTTCTTTGCCTTCTAATACACTCAAACAATTACACTTAATTTGATACAAATTTCTTTGTATTTAGCTTTTGCTGTCTATTTCTTCATACTGCATTTTATAATACATGCACACAAAGGTCAATCTCAAAATCAGTATATCCCATTTACATACAATTTAATTTATCATGACAATTAAACAAATGCTATGCATCCTGACATCATCATTCAAATACTGTCAACTAACTCATAGCAATTCAGACCTCCGAGACAAAGTCCATCAAAGTAAGATTTTAATAGAGAAGTCATATTGGCATATCTGGGGAAAACCTGAATCTGAAATCCTGTGTTTTCCCCCATCCACACTAAAACTCACACCCTGCCCTGTCCAGGGCTATTCACATCACATGGCCCAATTAATCGTCTGCCACCAAACTCCGGTCACTCCTACCAGCAGCACGACCTTGATCTCATGTGAAAGAATGTTATGATTTACTCCCTTCGCTACTCTACCGTTTCCATTGTGGTAAGATGAATCCAAGGCTGACAAATAACAGACTTCTCATGAAAAAAAGCATGTATTGCTGAGTTAAGGAGTGTAGGAAACAGACCAGAGTAGTAATGGGAAATTTTAACTACCCTGACATCAATTGGGAGAAAATCTTGCCACTAAGTGAGAGGTTCCTGACATGCCTAGCTGATGGCTTTACCATACAAAAGGTGGAGGAGGGAACTTGAGAATCACCTACAGTGGACTTAATTCTTACTAGTAGGGAAGAAATGGTTGAGGGAGTTAAACGACATGGAAGTTATAGGAACATTGTGAGAGTAGGTGTCCTAGTATACCACCATTTAAATATGACAGCGGTGTGCTGAAACTGTCAAAAAAGCCAATATAGTTCTAGGTTGCATCAACAGAGCATCAAGATCATGAGTAGTGAGATAATCATTTTATACTACAATGGTGAGTCCACACTTGGAATATTATGTCTAATTCTAGTCACCACAATACAAAAGAGATGCTGAGGCCTTAGAAAGAGTGCAAAGAGCAACAAAGATGAATAGGGGTCTGGAAGCTAAACCATATAAAGAACAGCTAAGGTATTGCTAAGCTATGCTTAGCCTACTGAAGAGAAGGCTTAGGGGAGACCTAATAGCTCTTTTCCAATTCTTGTGGGACTATCACAAGGAAGAGGGGTTCTATTTATCCTCCAAAGCGTCTAGGAGCAACACCAGAAGCAGTGGCTGGAAGCTTGTTAAAGAGAGATCCAACCTGGAACTAAGGAGAAAATTCCTGACAATGAGAACAATAAAACAGCTTGACTCCCAAAGTTTGGGTACCCCATCATTGAGGTTTTCAAGAGAAGATTGGACAACCATTTGTCCAGATGGAATAAGGACTCCTGCCTTGGGCAGGGGGTTGGACTAGAAGGCCTCCAAGGTTACTCTCAACCCTATTGTTCTATGACTTCCATCACAATTTCTAAGCCCAAAGATTAAAAGAGGATGACTTTTCTTGTGCCAGCCCCAACGAGCCATACGGCTCAAGGCTGCCATTCCAGTGGGCCACATCAAGGAGACCACTGCTTCGGGGAGACCACCCACACCCCGCATTTGGCTGCACAGAGGGAATGTCCAGGTTAGGGCCGCTGCAGAGTCTTTGCTACTGTTGCCGCTGCCTAGCTGAAAGCCAGAGCCAGGAGCAATCATGTCCGAGGCTAGACATTTTGCCACACTAAGGAGCAGTGTGGGCTCCTGCACACAGAGACAAGCCAGCATGGATTGTGGAACAGTTGGGACCATTATGTGTGTGCATGGTTGGTGGGGTGGAGCCATGGGAAAGTTTAAATGGTGGAGGGGAACCATGGGTAGCAGCCCTGACTTCATTTCACTCTCTCTTTGCACTGGGTGATTGTCGGATCGTGCCGGAACTTGGAGGATAAAGCACTACAGCAGTGTTTCTCAACCTTGGCAACTTGAAGATGTCTGGACTTCAACTCCCAGAATTCCCAGGATGCTGGCTGGGAAATGCTGGGAGTTGAAGTCTGGACATCTTCAAGTTGCAAAGGTTGAGAAACACTGCACTACAAACTAACTAAGAACTGTGTTGTTTAGTGTTTCTTTCTACCTCGTCGAACCGGAATCCAGCAAGCAGAGTCAACTCTTAATGGGTGTCCAATGGGATGCCATGTAGTATGACTTTCTATAGAAATGAAATTTCAGTTTTAGTCATTCTTTTCACAGTGGGAGAAAGAAAGTTCCAACTTTATTTTCAAATTTACAGAGTATAAATTTGGGGTGTGGGATTTAAATCTAAATTTACATATGGCAAAGCAAGAATGACTTATTTCCTTCTAAACAGACTTGCCCAGAGAACAAAAAACTTTATAAACATGTACATATATTATTTCTTTATCTGATCAATTATTTGATTTTATAGTTGGGAAAATCATGGTAGATTTTATCCAATTACAAAAGAGAAATTGTATTTGCCAGTGATAAGTTTTTCTCTCACCTCTATTAGTAGAATCTAAATGTACAACAAATACAACCATTCTCATTTCATGAAGTACTACTCATTCTTACTTAACCCTGCAAATGTTGCATCAGAGTCAGGATGTGACCCATCCTCACTGGACTATCCATACTGCACCACAACCTTTATTTAGTGTTTTGCTTATTTTGTCAGCAACTGGTTGCTTCGACATTTGTGCTGAATCTTAGCTGTTGTTTTTAGAAGGGTGTTATGGAACATATTAACTAAAGTAGGAAGGGAAAAGGGGGTGGAACTAAATCTTTCCTATTTTTCCCATTATCTCTTAAGCACTGAGAATGCTTAACAGTCTTAAGCAAGAATTAAGAGGAAGGTTGTAAAACACAGCTGCTACAATTCTTTCCAGCTTCTTTACCAAAAGTGTGTGGTATACTGAACATACCCGTTTCCCAAAAATAAGACCGGGTCTTATATTAATTTTTGCTCTAAAAGATGCATTAGGACTTATTTTCCAGTTAGGTCATATTTTCAGGGAAATACAGTACTAAATGCATCCATCTGACTGACAATCTTAACTGGAGCTCATTTTTTGGGCAGGGATTATATTACAAGTATCCTGAAAAAATCATGCTAGGACTTATTTTCTGGTTGGATCTTATTTTTGGGGAAACAGAGTAAATATACTTGTTTCAGAAGTAATAAAACATTTCCCCAAATAAATAAGCCAATGCAATTTTATTAATAATAACGATGTATAATTATCTCTGATATGCATTCATCAATTTTTAAAATTAAAAAATAATTTAAAATGTTTTATAGCCAATTTTTGATCTGAAATATCCTGTATATGTGTGTAAGAGAGAGGGAGAAAATGTGCATACATTCATACATATGCAACTTAATAAATTTATGTCCTAGGGATACAATAAACTTCGTATGCTTCTAAACTGTTGGATGGGGAACTTGAAGTACCCTTTGATAGTAGTTCCTATCTCCAAAGTCAGTTGGATTGTTTGGAGCACTAGTACTGGGTGCCTCAGGGCTTATATACTGCTTATATATTGCTTCACAGTGCTTTACAGCAGTGGTCCCCAACCCCCGGCCTATGGCCCACTATCGGAATTCGGCCATGCAAGTGGCCGAGCACACATGTCTGCAAACACAGCTAGACTGGTTTGAGCAGCAAGCCAGTAAGCACTTGTGCGTATGCGGACCGGTCCACTGGTCCACTGCTCGCACAAGTCTATCTGCATGCATGCCTGCCTGCCTGCTACTTGCACAATGGGCATGCGCAGGCCCCTCACTCAGGTGGCCCAGTTCCTCTCTCCCAAACCAGGCCACTAAGCTGCCAAGGTTGGGGACCGCTGCTTCACAGCACTCTCAAAGCAGTTTACAGAATCAGCATATTGCCCCCAACAATCTGGGTCCTCTTTTTACTGACCTTGGAAGGATGGAAGTCTGAGTCAACCTTTAGCCATTCAGGATTGAAGGAATCAAACTCCTGGCAGTGTGAGGAGAGTTAGCCTGCAATTCTGCATGCTAATTACTGCATCACCATGGCTCTTCTATGTATCTATCATCTTATCTATCTATCTATCTACCTATCTACCTATCTACCTATCTACCTATCTACCTATCTACCTATCTACCTATCTACCTATCTACCTATCTACCTATCTATCTATCTATCTATCTAATCTTATCTATCTATCTATCTATCTATCTATCTATCTATCTATCTATCTATCTATCTATCTTTATTAAGCATTTTTATTATAAAAATATAATAAAGATAAAAGAAATATGTAAAGAAGTGACTTCCAACCTTCATCACAATAAGTATAAACAAATTTAGTAACTCTTCAACCTCTCTAAAGTAATGAACATTTATCTCTCCTTCCCATATCCCATCTCTTATTTATAAACAAATCCACAAAAATCATATTTTCAGTCCTGGTTTGAAGTCCACAAAAGACACAGAAATAACAACATAGCTTGTTTTAATCTTGATCAAATAAACCAGCTTTATATTCCTTTTTCTTCCAATAGTTTTTAGTTCACTCAAATATTGTAGTAGGATTTGATTTCTCTTCATTTTTTTGTTTGTCCTATTGCTCAGAGTTCTACAAAACCTTAACAAGCCCTTCTGTAAATCCAGTATGGAAAAAATATTATCTGGTCATTCTTTTGGTTTGTCGCTTATATTTCCCATTGAAATTATAAAGCCTTGGCTAATTACTTATGTATATCCAGTTAAATATGCTTTTCTGAGTCATTCTCTAGGCATCTCACTTGTAAATCTACTTTCAATGCCATCTCTATCTTGTCATATTCTACATGACAATTTGTTCTACATCTTTTGGATATAGTGTATTGATAATGTTTACTTGAGTAGCCTGCTGAGTCTATATCTAAGATTGCATAGTAATCTTATACAACAACTGAACAATAGCAAAATTATTGGGAAAGGACCTGATACTAGTTGAATTCTTAAAGATAGATTTTTGATTGGTGGGTCCCACTACTGTCTTCTTTGTATACTTATGTAGATTATCATTTTCAGATACCCAAGCAATACAGTCAATTTACTACAGTCCTTATAAGAAACAATGTGTTGGGCAGAGAAGCAAGTGAGGTTTAAAGTGGTACAGTCAATATTTGACCATTTAATTGCACTCTATCATCTCATTAAAAGAAATATTCCCACTGCCCTAGATGCATTCTCTCTGCCTCCTTTATTAATATAAAAGTAATTTTTGATTCAATCTCTAAAGAGACGGTATGGGAAAAATTAGCAGTGTCTATTGTTAATTGTCAACTATTTTGTCTAATTATGATGCTATGAAAAATACAGAAGCCTTTTTGTCCCACCACCATCCCAAGAAAAACTAAGCAAGAGTGTACCCCAGGTCCATTCTTTTCAGTTTTTAAGTACTGGCCAAAAAAAAAAGGGGGGGGGGCTAATGTTATGAAGGTAGGAAACAAACCATCTTCAGTGGTTATTTATTGATCTTTATGAAAGGACTGCAGTCCCAATAATTCTTATACATCTACAGCCAAAGAAATGTATGTACATTCTGTACATGTTTGAATTAAATATTCTTCATATTCTTTACTGAAGTGAACTACTCTTCCTCTGTTTTCACTTCCTCTTTACAGAAATATAAGATCAGTACACTAAAGGAAGGGTGTGTGACTTTAGTCATTTTCTAAAGAGAGGGTTGTGGGCTTGTTTTATTTTTATTATTAATACAGAAGTCACTCTTCAGAAGAATAGGAATTCCACATTTTCACAATTAACAAAGAAACCTGTTATGAAGCCACAGAGACTGCTTGATGTACGTTTTATAGTTCTTTTACATTTTTTCTCGGTATTTCTCTCCTTTGAAATGAGATTATTATAACTAATAACTACATTGTGTAGTTATAATTCATTTACTTTTTCTTTTGAAAAATTTATGAATTGGCATTGCTTTTTACTTATTCTTGTGCTGTGAATTGTCCGCTATTCCACTATTTTTTTTCCCTTGTGGTTTTAATATGACTAAGCTTTAATTCTTCTGTTACTAGCAGCTGCAGATGCTTTTCATCATCAAGGTAACATATCTGTTGTGCCAGAAAGACGTGAGGCTCTGTTTTTGTTTGCTTGTCTTGTTTTATGTTTGTCTAAGAAAAAGCAACCTGTTTCTTGGCTGTTTTTTTAACTACCATTTCTCAATTCTAAATCAACTTCTCATTTTAAATCCTGGTATATAGAGGGTACAGAGTGCCTGTTTAGTCATTGCATTGCAAGCAGTCAGTTACCTATCACAGGAATACTTTGATCTTAAAATTGGGGGAAATTAATAAGCATGTTTTTAGCTGTGTAGTTTATCTGGAGCTCTTAGCAGTGGGTGCATCAAGCCATGGTACATCAAGATGGCAAGGCAGAGACCTACTTGTTTTAAAATAAGAAAGGGCGGCTGGTTCCACCCAACATTCTGCATGTGAGGGAATGAGGGAATACTGCAGTGGTTAGAGTGGTATTTCTGAACCCAGTTCTTTGCTGAAATACTATTCAGAAATGTTTAACTTTTTTCATCGATTACTGTGGAGGAGTTAGCTATTTATAAGCATGTGGTATTAGAGGAAAGAACTGTGAGAATTTTGTATCATGGCTTGTTTTTCACACTTAACAGTAAGCTATATCCCATTGGGTGTGCAAATAGGATTCATGCAACCTTGTAATTCACAACTATAAGGATTGCAGTACTTTAGATGTGTTGTTTAGGAACTGTGACAGAATGGATCAATAAGCATAGCAATTTTAATTGAAAATGTGTACTTCCAGGTTGATTTGAGATATGATAGACTTGTTTGGAGGATAGTTCCCTACCTTTTGGTAAAAGTCATGTTGCAAAAAATGTTGATGTTAATATGAATTGGAGTACTTGAGAGCCAGTGGTATACAAACTTAATAAATAAAAATTCTTCTTTGTTGTATCTAACATTTTCTTGGTGGCAAAAGTTCACCACAATGATATGACAAAAAGTGTTGTTGGCAACTCTATTGGGAAGCATAATTTCTAGATATGAAAACAGAATGTTTCTCTTTATGTGATTTTTAAAAACAGAAAACCTGACAGAAGTAAGGTTATCTATAATATCTGAATTTCTGTTTTCACAGTTCTTCCAAATCACAGTCTCTTTAATCTCCCTTACTTTATTATGCATGAGGATAAGCACCTATAGTTGTATCTAAATGTAACTTCCCTGATGATTAAACTTAACACATTTTAATTTAATAATGATTAATATGTATCTTCCAGTATTTAAGTGAATTGTGTAACAGGCAGTCTACAGATCGGAACATCAATTAAGCAGGCTCTTGTTAGTTAGAAATTTAATTTAATCATCCTAAATGGTACAATGGTGACTCTTGCTGTATTCATTTTAACAAGTTTGCTAGACTATTGCCTAGTAGCTATCAAATTATTTGCTTTGGTTAGATTATTTAATATTTGTTTAAACTCACATAGTGACCACCAACTTATAATTTGTAAGCTTGTTAAACAGTTATAAAGATGTTTGTAGGACCCATCATTATTATTAAAAGTAACTTTATACTTCTGGTGCCAATTTAATTAAAGTTATTGTTAAAGTACTCGATAGCCTACCTGTTGAATATGAAATGCCAGTCAAAATCCTTAAATGAAACGGATCCATTTTCTAGCTATTGATAATGTTGTCTTTTCTTCATGTATATCATTATTTGAAGCCCTGAAAATGTTCCTTTAAAAAATGGCTAATGAACAACCAAAGATTGTGGTTCCCTCAAACGTCCTTAAAACAACAGTAAAATGTTGTAACACCAAAGCATTTCTGGATTAAGACATAGCACATAGTCTTTGGAACTTTTTAACCAATATCTTTTGCCCTTTATAAATAACTTTTTATTCTGTTTTGTACTCACAGCATATGTAACAGCTGACTAAAAACTCTAACCGTTGACTAAAAGTTCTGCTTCCCTTCCTCCTTTTATGTTGTGGTAATGTTCTCTGGTTTTTAGTTTTTGGGTTGCCATGCTCTGGTAACTTGTTTCATTATTTCAGAAAGGGAGGGAAGAGGAGAGTGGTTCCTCGTTTAAGAAATAGCTGTTCTTTTCCTATAGTATTTCACCCTAGTCATAATTAATTTTGTCAACTTGTTCCTCCTTTTTGTAAAAATTAAATGTGTCAGAATATGAAACATTGATTTAAACAAGTTAATGGGAATTTAAAAACCAGAAAAACCCTTGAGTTCAGTGCATCCTTTCCCTTTCCCTTTCCCTTTCCCAGTCCTTTGGTGCCTTTGAGTCAGTGATGATACCTGTAAATTGCCTGGACAAGTCCTTGTAATTTTCTTGACAAGATTTCAGAAATGGTTTGCCATTGCCTCTCTCCTAGGGCTCAGCGAGAATAACTGACCCAAAGACACCCAGCTGTCTTTGTGCCTGAGATAGTACAAGAATCCTGTATTTATTGTTTTTTACATTTTATTCCTTTTCGGGGCGCCGCCCTGAGTCCAATCCAGACATAGGTGCGGGATATAAATTTGATAAATAAAATAAAATAAAATAAAAATAAATTTAAAATCTCCTGACTTTCTAGCCTTAGCTGCACAAAAGTATAAATTAAAAGGACTTCTTTGGAGGCTTTAAAGATACCAAATTGTGTCAGAAAAAAAACCCTTGCAATTAGTTTTTCATTTATTAAAGACAAAAGTAAAGCTGGAAGGGTAAAATAGGGGATAGTATCGGATGGAAATATGGTTGTCCTGGATATTCTTTCAGCTGTACAAATTGGAGAAGTTTAGTCTTGTATTTTATTATAACTACTTCATTGAGAAAATATACCCAACATTTGGGCTTCTTCAGTTGCTGATAGATGCTGCCTCTGTCAACTATTTAGGCTCTTGCAGTTTAATTGTATTTTACACTTAGAAGAGAAATAAGGTGTAATGTTGACATAAAATGCAGATGTCTTTGTCACTAGAATTTTTGCACTGTTTTCAAATGTTTATGTTTAAATAGCAATCCAGACAGCTTTGGGAGACCTGCCGTACTTTCCCCTTTACTGGGGGTGACAGGGACCCAGAGTTTCCTGTTTCTAAACACTCTTTTAGCAATGTAAAGCGCAGTTCACACGTTTCACAGGAATGACAAAGGGCTAGAGCAGATGATGATAGTGAGACAAAAAGAAAGAATTCTCCAAAACCAAAATGAATAAAGTGAGTAGGCTGACAGTGCCAGAGTCTGACTGACTCTGATAGTGCCTGTCAAAAGAAGTTTCACTTCTCTTTCTTGTTTTTCTCCTATTTGAAGGAGTTTTTGGAGACTCTCTGTTTTTGAAGACAACTTTGATGCCAATAACTCAGTCTGAATGTTAAAACAAATAATAATTTAGCCATAAAGGATTAGTCTGGGGATCACATGCATTCCTTTCCTTTCTTTAGTACAATCTTATATTTAAAGTTGGTCAGTATGTTAGAACCTGGCTAAACTATTGCTAGCTTAATCAACATTATTTTTGAAACATGTCAGGATAAAACTACTCTTTAATCTTAGTTTGTTTCAGCAAATCAGAGTAATGACAAACTTGAAGTTAAACAAAGAGGATAATTTATTTTATTTTCTGCTTTTTTCTCACAAGCATTTTACAAATTAAAGGTGCAATGCTAGTGTAGTTTCATTTATAAAGAGATAAACATGCCTTCTCCAATTTGCCACCTTGTTATATTTAGAGTACATTATCCCTCACATTTCAGCCAATTGAATAAAAGTAATTTTAGCTTTCCTGTGGAATTGAGTTCCTGGTTCGTAGTGGGGGCTGACATTATGAGGCAATAATCATTGGATCCAGTTTAGCTGTAATTCTGGGCAGACGTCAACATCCATAAAGTGAAGCAAGAATCAGCTTGAGAAATTTTCAAACATTTCCTTCTTCCTTTTTTTTAATGACCCCTTTCTCTGTAATAATTGACCTAAGAATTGCAATTTACAGTAACATCGTAAGTTAGATCAATGTCTCCCCACCTGCCTCATCTCACAAAAAAGAAGCTGGCAGTGCCTGAAAATGAAAAATCAAGAAACAAACTTACAATGCCAAAGTTAAGAATTCATGGCAAAAATAATATTTGACCCAAAGGTTTCTTCAACTATAATGCAGCCTCACCACTGTACAGAGCTTGGTCATCACTTACACTTCTACAGAATTATGTGGGTGTGCGTCACATCCATTGCTCAATTTATACTAATAGTGTAGTTACAGTTTGATTCTATCACTTGCTTGTTGCAAGAGAGTTGCCTGTGTTGTTCTGTTTCATAGCTCGTCTCCTAAATATAGTCATCTGTTTTTATGGAAATGTTCCTACCATCATAGATTGACTAATGATCATCTCATATTGCTCAGAAGTTCATTCAGTTGAGTTCAGTGGAGTTTCAATAAATCAATCTTTATTATGGTCAGAAACGAACACAAGGGTGAAATACAGTAGAAAAGAATGTAAAACATATAAAATAGAAAAATAAAAATTACATAAAAAGCTAAAAATATCTACAAAATCTAAAAATATTAAAAATATTTAAATAATTTAATAAAAAATAATAAAAGCAGTAAATATTGATAAAACAACAAACTAAATCTATCATACCACAAAACATTCTATAATAATAGTCCTGATGCTCATTAAAACTAGTTTGTGGCACAGGCCACCTTCTGACAAACAACTTCTGACATCTTCTGACAAGTTCTGCTACATAAAACCTAGCAACATTATATGTTGTAACAGGGTTGATATTTGAGAGCAGCAGGAAAGTGTAAAATTGTCCTGTGCACTCTTGGTTTTTATTCAATAATAAAAATGAGAGTAATATGAATGCCTCTATAGCAGGGGTCCCCAACCTTTTTTGCACCAGGGACCGGTTTCATTTTAAAGAAAACTCTGCAGACCGGCTGAGTGGCTCAGCAGTCATGTGACTGGGTGGGCGTGGCCAATTTGGAAAATGTGAAACTCACTTAACAACGGTCTTGGTTAGCAACCAAACTTTTGGGCTCAATTGTGGTCATAAGTTCTCTCTCTCTCTTTCTTTTTCTTTCTTTCCTTCTGTCTTTCTTTCTCTCTTTCTCTCTCTTTCTCTGTCTCTTTCTTTCCTTCCCTCTTTCTTTCTCTTTCTCTCCCTATTTCTTTCTCTTTCTCTCTTTCTTTCTCTTTCTCTCTCTTTCTCTCTTTCTCTTTCTTTCCCTATTTCTTTCTTTCTCTCTCATTTTTTCTTTCTTTCCCTCTTTCTCTCTCCCTCTCTTTCTTTCTCTCTCTCTTTTTGTCTCTTTCTTTCTTTCCCTCTCTTTCTCTCTTTCTTTTTTTTTCTCTTTCTTTCCTTTGTCTCTTTCTTTCTCTTTTTCTCTGTCTGTCTTTCTTTCTCTCCCACTTTGTTTTTCTTTCTTTCCCTTTCTCTCTTTTTCTTTCTGTCTCTCTCTCCTTCGTCCGCCCATCTCTGTCACTCTGTGTGTGTGTGTGTGTCTGTCTGTCTCGCATTCAGGCTTTTAATCACTCATTCTGTGTCTCTGTCTATCTTTCTCTCCCTCCCGCTCTGTCTGTGTGTGTGTGTGTGTGTGTGTGTGTGTGTCACTCTCTCTGATTCCCTCCCTCCCCATCTCTCTCTGTGTCTATGCCTCTCTCTGTTGGTCTGTCGTCGTCCCGTCCCGTTCCCCCCCCCCACCGTGGAGTCTCCTCAGCCCGGCTCGACTCGTTCACTTGCCTTAGCCTGCCCCACCCGGGCGGCCACCGCTGCGCTTGGTCGCTCGTGCACTCGGTCAGGCTCCTTCCAGGAGCTGAGAAGGCTCTGTGGGGAGGGGGGGGAGGAACCTCCGCAGCCTCTGGAAGAAGACGAGTAGCTGGCATGCCGGTTGGGGAAGCTCTGTGGGGGCAGGGAGGAAGGGAATCCACGGCCGGTAGGGAGGACTGCTGCGGAGTCCCTTTCTCCCTGCCCCCCCAGGAGTCCCACTGTCGACAAGGGTGGAAGAAGAGGCGCACTTCAAGCGCGCGAACAACCCCGCCTGCGTTCTCCCGCGCGCTTTGCCCAGGGGGCTGCCCCCTCCTCCCTCCTCCTCCTCTACGGCCCTGCGGCCCGGCTCCCACCCAGCCACGGACCGGCACCGATCCGCGGCCCAGGGGTTGGGGACCCCTGCTCTATAGTACAGCCACTAGAGAAGTACATGCTATATTGTTTTTGTGTGTCCAGGGTCACAGGGCCATTGTCACTCTGGATAGAAGCTCTTCCTGCATCAGCCTTCAAGGACAGCTGATGGAAAAATGTGACATCGTGCCAAAATAAAGGCCCTTCAATGATTAGGAACATCAGTTTGTTAAGTATGCTCTAGGGGAAGCAAATCCCTGTTGTGTTCACTGGTGATAAAAGTTGGGGAACAGGCTAGATCCAATTGGTGTTCTGTGTCAGCTACACAGTGTTTTAATTAGTGCTTTGATTTCATCATATCCCATGGTAAGAAGAAAATATGGAGACAATAAAAAGGACATTTTAGTTGTTCTCAACAAGATTCTTCATCTCTGTCATTGTCACTGGTGCCTATGTTGTGCAGATGTTCTATATTTTGGCTAGGGCTTCTACTATCAAGAGCAGTATCCACATAGAGTTCCAGAAAATATGCCTCCCAGTCAGAGGTGGGTTGCTGCCAGCATTACTGCCAGTTTGGTGTGTGCACAATTCTGTGTGAGTCTGCCTGATACATTTATGTGTGCATTTGCACATAAATAGGTCTGTGCGTGCTCAAAATGTTAAAAAATGAACAAAAATTAAATTTGTGCAATGAAAAATGTTCTGCGTATGTAGGATGGTGCTGCCGCAAGAGAACCAGTTTGGGGGCATGGCAGGCCTGGGTTGCTGCTGGTTCCAGCAACCCAGGCCACCAAACCACTACCAGTTCAGCCGAACCAGTCCGAACCAGTAGGAACCCACCACTGCATTATGTGATGTGAATGAGAATGAGACTAAGTCATGAGATCAAACTGCCTGAATGAATCGAGTCCTGCTGCTTTTTCATGGATTTCTTTTTCTTGCACACAGCAGTTGCTTGTAGTATCCCTTCTGCTGCAGGAGATCCTGTGCAGCTGTCAGTGTAGCATTGGTCTGGTAAATGGGAACACCTTTTTTTGCATTGTTGAACATGGCTAGGCCTGGTCCTATTATTGCAGTCATTAAAATGCTGCCAGAGCTCTTGGCTTAGGGTGTTGTCTAAGAGTACACCAGAAGATTGAAAGATGTCAGGGCAGACTGGGGGTTCTGTAGTTGATCCAAAGTGAAAAGTTTGGTTTAACCGTGGGGTCTTTTTAGCTCAGCAGTATGTTTTTTCTGCTGGCATTGGTAAGTGTTAGTAGCAGTCCTTAATGTGTGTTTCTTAGGTGAAGGCATTTAAATTAATCAAGATTGAAAGATGATCACTATCAAATTTAGGCATAACTTCTAAGTCCTTGACATGAGGGGAAGGGTCCCTAAAATCAATGATATAACCAGTTGCACTCATTCTAAAGCTAGACAGGCAACTGAATTTGGCTGGATAGTCATTCTTTAGGGCAGGGGTCCCCAACCCCTGGGCCGCGGACTGGTGTCGGTCCATGGCTTGATAGGAACCGGGCCACAGGACCAGAGAGGGGGAGGAAGGAGGAGGGGGCAGCCCCCTGGGCAGAGTACACCCGGGGGCGGGAGAGCACAGGCGTGGCCGCTCGCACCGTTGGGGGCCGAGAGGGGCAAGTGAGCAGACTCACACACCCCCATGCGCGCATGCGCTGCCTGTTCCCCCTCCCCCCCCACTACCCCTCTACGCTAGCCGAAAGAATCCGCAGAATTTTCTTTAAAATGAAACCGGTCCCTGGTGCCAAAAAGGTTGGGGACCCCTGCTTTAGGGTATCATTTAGGATGAGGAGGTTTAACCTGCAAAGTTCAATTTTAGATACTTTAAGCAATGGTGGGGAAGAATTCATTGTCATCAGGGTTGGGAAGGAGGCATTTGTGCTTTGCTGATTCATTTTCTGTTTATCGCTTTCATTTTTAAATGGTCCTATATAGATTGTACTTGTCTTTTTATATCAAACTAAAGAACAATCAACATACAACAGTGACAGGAAAAGGTACAATCAATATTATACAGAGAGAAAAATGATATAAATGTTTTATTGATTGTATATTATTCTAGTACTTAATACCAAAGTAGACAATTCATACTTTAAACATTGTTGGACACCTAGTTGGATCTTTTTTAGATAGATAGATAAATAGACAGAGAGACACACAGAGAGACACACAGACAGACAGATTTGATAGCAATGCTGTATAATCCAGTTGAGTAAAATGAACTATAGCAGAATGAAACAAATCTTTTTTACAAAAAAATATTTTTATCCCTTTACAGCATTCCTTTACAGGAACACTGTAAAGATTGGAAATGCTGTTTTAATTTTTAAACAAGGTGGAATAAAAATTATTTAGAGTGAAACAAATCTTAAAGGTGATTTTTTATATTTAGTGCACTTTTTTTTAACTGAATAATATTAAGCCTGAGCTGATTTGGGTGAGCAGGACATGGTCAAAGACTGACTTCATTTTTAGTGAACTCTTAAAGCTTCTGTTTTAATTACTTTTTATTTGGTTTTAAAATAGTGTACTTAGTGATTTTATTTAATATCAATTAATAATTTTAATACCCTGTATTAGGATTAATAATTTTAGAAATTTACTAAGCCTTATATTCCCTCAAAGTATATTGAACTGGTTTCATACATGATAACAACTGCCAGAATTTTCTGCATTTCTAAATGAAAATTATGAGTAATTTCTTCTGTAGAAGAATGATTATACAATTATAGGCTTGATGTCAAAACTAACTTCTCATTTGAAAAATAATTCTAATATAGAATGTAATTCAACATTGAAATTATTTTTGGATTGTAGTTTTATAAATGGGTTTATATCAAATCCAAAATCTGGGTTTCTCTTAACATGATTATAATAACAAATATTTTTATGATCTGATAAATTTATCATATTTCTTAGATTAGTCAGAAAAATTTGAATTCTACTTTATGGGTATTGGTTGTTATGATTACTATGCTACATAATAACCCAATTTTAATATTGATTTATTTTATAATGATCTAAAATGTTAAATTGATGTAATATAATAATAGCATATAGCTTGTAATACATCCACACTTAACATCTAATAAGTATCCAAATATGCAAATTTATATTACATTTCTTTTTAAACATTTTAACTAATTTTATAATCATTGCAATTTTCTTTTCTATTTTCACTTTCCCCTCTTATTCTCCCCTTTCTGTTTAATTGCTTGTACTTGTAAAATTAACACATGAAAAAAAACAGGGGGGGAAACAGGAAGGCTCCGTCTGTATGAGTAAAAGCAAAGCCCTTTCACCACTTTTGAACTCAAACTGGAAGTGAGACAAAAGCGAGAAACGTTCTTCCTTTTTTGGCTATCATCTGCCAACAGACGAAAATCTGAAATGCTCTGTTGTAATGCTAGTAGAGCATGAATGTGCAGCTTGCAACGTTTCCTCATACTGTAGTGTTTTACAAATGTCATTGCTTCCTTCATGTCAGCCAGGGGCATGTTATCTCCTTTTAAAATTTGTACTGTCTAGAATGACAACACGGATATGGATAGGAATATTTTTGGGAATAAATTAACTTCTTAGAAAAGATAGTCAGAAGAATTTGGTTCAGTTCTTTATATCTTGATGAAATTCCTGGCCATGAGGGCCCTCTTGGTTTCTTTCCAGGTATTGGATAATAGTTACTTTAAAATGAAGTACAATACAAAAAATGACACCACTACTGTCTGGCATGAACGAAGAGAAGTACATGTTATAATGACTCATATCTTTAAAATGCATATCCAACTTTTATACAGGTTTTTCAAAGGATTCGAAGTTTTGTAACTTTATTAGTCTCATCTTAACGCAGGGCAGACAAGAGGTGGGCATTGCAGGATAAAATCACTCGAATTCAGAATGAGTTGCCCTCCATCGAGAGTGGTCTGGTCGGATCGTCCGAGGCTGTTCTTGAGACACCATCTTGGGAGGAGTTTGACTTTGTTACTACCGAGGATATGGACAGGTTGTCAAAGAGACTTAAGGCTACCACATGTTTATTGGACCCGTGTCCCTCCTGGCTTGTACTGGCATCCTGGGAGACGACACGAGGCTGGCTCCAGGATATTGTGAATGCTTCTTTGAGTGAGGGGTCCTTGCCTGCCGTCTTGAAAGAGGCGGTGGTGAGACCCCTCCTCAAGAAGCCTTCCCTGGACCCAGCATTATTGGAGAATTACCGTCCGGTCTCCAACCTTCACTTTTTAGTGAAGGTTGTAGAGAGTGTGGTGGCCCAACAGTTTCCGCGACACCTGGAGGAAATTGATTATCTAGACCTGCGCCAGTCCAGCTTCCGACCCAGACACAGCACCGAGACGGCATTGGTCGCGTTGGTGGATGATCTCTGGAGGGCACGGGATACGGGATATTCCTCTATCCTAGTCCTATTAGACCTCTCAGTGGCTTTTGATACCATCGACCATATTGCACCGACTGGGGGGGTTGGGGCTGGGAGGCACCGTATTACGGTGGTTCTCGTCCTACCTCTCTGGTCGGTCGCAATATGTGTTGACGGGGGCAGAGGTCGGCCTCGAGGCCCCTCTTATGCGGGGTTCCTCAGGGGTCGGTCCTCTCGCCCCTCCTGTTCAACACATATATGAAGCCGCTGGGCGAGATCATCCGTGTTTTGGGGTGGGATATCATCTGTACGCTGATGATACTCAGCTGTACATATCCACCCCAGATTACCCCAACAATGCCACCAAGGTATTGTCCCGGTGTTTGGAAGCCGTACGGATCTGGATGGGTAGTAACAAACTCAAGCTCAACCCATCCAAGACTGAGTGGCTGTGGTTTCCGGCACCCCGGTTCAGCCAGGTAACTCCAACTCTGGCTATTGGGGGCGAAACACTGGCCCCTGTGGAGAGGGCGTGCAATTTGGGTGTCCTCTTTGCGCATGCGCGAAGAGATGGCAGTCTGCCGTTGAGCTCCGCGCGGGCCGCGGGGCTCTTTGGCGAAAAGGGGATGTTGCCCGACCCTCTTTACCATCTCTGAGGGTCGGGCCCAGCAAGTACCCACCCTGGCGTTCCATCGAGGCCGGAACGGCCTCCCAGGGTGGGCGGATGGCCCAGAAGGGGCGCTTTGCTGGCCGGAAGGAGCTGGCCAGCTGGAGGTGCCGGGCGCCGGGCGTCGGCCTGATGAGGACTTCGAAGATCGCGGGGAGCAGGTGGAGCTTCGGGGCTTCGGAGGCCTGGCAGGCAAGGGGAGCTTCGGAGGCCTGGCAGGCAAGCAGAGCCCTGGAGGCCAGGCAGGAGGTTGCCGGGTGCTGGAGACCGGGCAGGAGGTCAGTCAGGAGGCCGGCCTGGAGGTTTGCCAGGCACGAAAGGCCATGGGAGGCCGGGGCTGGAGGTCGGGATGCTAGGCTGGGAGGGCCAAGAAGAACTGGCCCAGGGCTAGGACGACCCAGAATGACCCAGGCCCGATAACAGCAGGGCCATGGCCTGAGATGACCCAGACTGGACTCCTCAGTTGGAGGATTCCATCAGAGATCGCCCAGGTGAGTGGAACCATCGGAGACCTGGGCAGCCGGGAGCCGGGAGACCTCATAACAGCAGGGCCAAGGCCTAAGGAGATCCAGGCCAAGGCCTGCTCCCTACCACCCTGATACAACCAACCCAAGCCAAGACCCATGAGGGAGCCGGGAGATCCAGGAAAGGGCCCGACCATTTACCATCTTTGGCCGAGGCCTGAGGCTTTTGAAGAGCGGGACTGGACTTTTTAAGGCCACACCTGAGACATTGCACCTATTGCACATTGCACATTGCACCTATCTGATTAGCTATGGACCATCTATTGACTATTCTATGACCCCAGTTTTTAACTTTTCTATACTGGACTATATGCTTGCTGGAATTAATTAATTTTAACATCTATTTAATATTTATTGAATATTTATTTTAACATCTTTAATATTTAATATTTATTTAATATCTATTTTAACACCTGTAATCATCCCTAAAACCAATTGATGCCCTGCTATAAATGTGACCCACTATGTACTCAAGGGCAGACCTAATCCTACTGTGGGAGTTCCCCCTCTCGCAGGTTTGCCCTCCGCTCTTACAAGGGCCCACCTTGATGAGGGATATATTAATCCAGAGAGGTGGGTTAGGCACAGTCTCAGGGGGTTTTTAACTAAATTTTTAATTCGGCTTTTAGGGGGTTCCAGGGAGGAGGGGAGGGATAGTCCAGCTAGGGGGCAGAACACAGCTAGGCCGGCCCGCGGAGGAGAGGAAACGGAGGAAGGGGTGGGGGAGGTCGTTTCCACTGAGGTCTTGACCATTACTTCGGTTCTGGGGAGGGGCAGGGGCGGTGGGAGACGGATGGGGTCGGAGGACTGTGGCTGCTGGTTACAGGCGGTCACGCGCTCCGACTCCCTGTGCTCCCATCGCAGACTAGGTGGGCAAGGACCACAGAGCCGGGGCCCTAGGCTGATGTTATGCAACGCCAGGTCCATGGTGAACAAAGCCCCCTCATTCGTGACCTTGTGTCAGAGGGGGACCCGGACCTGGTGGGTATAACGGAAACCTGGTTGGGCCTCGAGGGGGGTTTACCCCTCGTAGAAATGTGAACACCAGGCTACCGAGCCTTCCATCAGCCTAGGGCCCTGGGGAGGGGTGGGAGGCTGGCGATTATGATTAGGGAAGGTCTTGAGCCGAGGGAGACCACGGTCGCTCAGACGACCGGGTGTGAGTCCCTCCTTGTGAAATGGGGCCTAGGGAGGCAGATGGGCATGTTAGTTGTATACCTGGCTCCTCGCTATGCAACAACAGCCCTGCCCGAGCTCCTAGAGGTGATAGCCGAGGCGGCGGTTGAGACCCCCAGACTTTTGGTCATGGGGGACTTCAACCTGCTGTCAGTAGGCGAAACGTCTGGAGTAGCTCGGGAGTTCATGGCTTCCATGACAGCCATGGACCTGACCCAGGTAGTTTTAGGCCCTACTCACGAGGGTAGACACACCCTGGACTTAATCTTCATCTCGGGACAGTAGAGTCGTGATCTGGGAATAGGGGATTTAGCCATCACACCCCTGTCATGGACAGATCACGCTCTCCTTCGGCTGGACTTTCCAATCACCGCACCTCACCGCGGGGAGGCGGAGCCGAATATTCCTATATGGTTCCGCCCCAGGCTCCTGATGGACCCAGTTAGGTTCCAGAGGGAGCTTGGGCCAATGCCTGTGGACTTGCCCCGTGACTCGACTGAGGATCTGGTGGCCGCATGGTTAAGTACGGCCACGGGGGCCTTGGACCGAGTCGCGCCCTTGTGGCCTCTATTGCAGCGACGAGTCACCCAGGTTCCTTGGTTTACTGAGGAGCTGAGGGAGATGAAACGCCACAAGAGACACCTAGAGAGCAGATGGAGATCCTCTCGCTCCGAAGCCGACCGAATACTAGTGAGAATCCATATTAGGACTTACTTAGTGGCGATAAGAGTGGCCAAACGTGAGTATTATGCCACCCTTATTTCATCCGCAGATAACCGCCCTGCCACCCTGTTTGGGGTGACCCGCTCCTTCCTTCACCAGAGGCCGCGGTAAGCCCCTCTGCAGGGACGAGCAGAGGAATTTGGGATTTATCTGCAGGACAAAATCACTCGGATTCGGAATGAGTTGCCCTCCATCGAGAGTGGTCCAGTGGGATTGTCCGAGGTTGATCTTGAGGCACCATTCTGGGAGGAGTTTGACTTTGTTACTACCGAGGATATGGACAGGTTGTCAAAGAGACTTAAGGCTACCACATGTTTATTGGACCCGTGTCCCTCCTGGCTTGTACTGGCATCCTGGGAGATGACACGAGGCTGGCTCCAGGATATTGTGAATGCTTCTTTGAGTGAGGGGTCCTTGCCTGCCGTCTTGAAAGAGGCGGTGGTAAGGCCCCTCCTCAAGAAGCTGTCCCTGGACCCAGCATTATTAGAGAACTTCCGTCCAGTCTCCAACCTTCACTTTTTAGTGAAGGTTGTAGAGAGTGTGGTGGCCCAACAGTTTCCGCGACACCTGGAGGAAATTGATTATCTAGACCCGCGCCAGTCCGGCTTCCGACCCGGACACAGCACCAAGACGGCATTGGTCGCGTTGGTTGATGATCTCTGGAGGGCGCAGGATAGAAGATATTCCTCTATCCTGGTCCTGTTAGACCTCTCAGTGGCTTTTGATACCATCGACCATTGTATCCTATTGCACCGACTGGGGGGGTTGGGGCTGGGAGGCACCGTTTTGCGGTGGTTCTCGTCCTACCTCTCTGGTCGGTCGCAATATGTGTTGGCAGGGGGGCAGAGGTCGGCCTCGAAGTCCCTCGTATGCGGGGTTCCTCAGGGGTCGGTCCTCTCGCCCCTCCTATTCAACACATATATGAAGCCGCTGGGTGAGATCATCCGTGGTTTTGGGGTGGGATATCATCTGTACGATGATGATACTCAGCTGTACATTTCCACCCCAGACCACCCCAATGATGCCGTTGAGGTGATGTCCCAGTGTTTGGAAGCCGTACGGATCTGGATGGATAGTAACAAACTCAAGCTCAACCCGGCCAAGACTGAGTGGCTGTGGTTTCCAGCACCCCGGTTCAGCCAGATTATTCCAACTCTGGCCATTGGTGGCAAAACACTGGCTCCCATGGAGAGGGCGTGCAATTTGGGTGTCCTCCTGGATTCCCAGCTGTCCATGGAAGACCATGTGGCGGCCGTGGCCAGGGGGGCATTTCATCAGGTACGCCTGATGCGCCAATTGCACCCTTTACTGGACCGGGCTGCCCTTCGCACAGTCACTCAGGCCCTTGTGACATCCCGACTCGACTACTGCAATGCTCTCTACATGGGGCTTCCCTTGAGGTGCACTCGAAAGCTACAGTTAGTGCAGAATGCAGCCGTGTGGGTGATTACGGGAGCCTCTAGATGCTCCCATATAATACCGATCCTGCGCAAGCTGCACTGGCTTCCTGTGGTCTTTCGGGTGCGCTTTAAGGTCTTGACGACCATCTTCAAAGCGCTCCATGGCTCGGGACCTAGTTACATGCGAGACCGTCTCCTGCCCCATACATCCCTTAGACCGATACGCTCCCACAGAGAGGGCCTTCTGGTGACAATGCCGACTGGCGATACCCAGGGGAAGGGCCTTCTCTGTGGCGGGCCCTGCCCTATGGAACGACCTACCCCCTTAACTCCGTACCATCACCGACCTCCGCCTCTTCCGCCAGTGTTTAAAAACACACCTGTTTCATCAAGCCGGCCTAACATAGCCTCCGCTGTGACTAGTATTAGATAGTTTTAAAATGGGGGTTTTTAATTGATTTTAGCGCAGGTTTTGATATTTAATAGGTTTTTAAATTTTTGTATTTTGTATACTCTGTATGTTACCTACCCCCGGAACTACGAACTATCTCTGCCAGTGTCTAAAGACACACCTTTTCCATCAAGCCGGCCTAGCCTAACCTTCCGTTGGGACTACTTTTAGACAGTTTTAATTTGGGGATTTTAAATTGATTTTAGCACCGGGGGGGGGGGGGTTAATATCTTTTAAATTTTATATTTTGTTTATACTTGTATGTTTTAATTCCTGTGCGCCGCCCTGGGTCCTTTCTGGAGAAGGGCGGGGTATAAATGCGAATAAAATAAAAAAATAAAAAAGGTCATAGTATTTTTTAAATTGTTTTTGACCTTCAGAATTGTAAGGCATGGTGGTAATGACACCAGAAGAAGGAGAAAAAACGTTTAGCTCTTTGGGGAGAGGCTGCCTTTATTCCAAATAAGTTTAATACACCTATTTGTGACATATTTCATCAAAATAGTTTTGTGTGATGAAAATTGAACAATTGGCTATTGAATTTCCTGTGCGTAAACTTGTGAGAGAGCCGAAATATTGGTTATTTACAGCGCAGATTTTGTGGGTTTCCTCATCTTTATAATAAAGCATAAATGGGTTTATACTGAACATATTCTGTGGCTTTTAATCCAGTCTGAGCAAGAAGGCAACTATTTGTCTAATTACAAATTACAAATTACTAATATAAATATCAATTTCATTAGCTTTTATGGTATAGCAGCACACTGCTGCTTTATGCTTAATTTATGGCCTACTAGGATGCCCAGGTCCTTCTCATAGGTACAAGTAGTCCTCAACTTACAACAGTTTGCTTAATGGCCATTAAAAGTTACAATGGTACTGAAAAAGTGACTTATGACCATTTCACACTTATAACCCATGATTGTATGATCAGAATTTGGACTCTTGGCAACTGGCTCATATTTAGTTTTGCCATGTCCCAGGGTCATGTGATCATCTTTGTGACCTTCTAACAAGCAAAGTCAATAGGGAAGCCAGATTCACTTAACAGCCATGCTACTAACTTAACTGCAGTGATTCACTTCACAACTGATTCACTTAACAACTGTGGCAAGAAAGATCATAAAATGAGGCAAAACTCATTTAACAAATGTATAATTTAGCGACAATTTTGGGGTCAATTGTGGTCGTACATTGAGAACTACCTGTACTAATGCCAAACCAACTGCTATTTTGTATCTGTGCATTTGGTTTTTCCTGCTTAAATGTAGAACCTTACATTTTTCCCCACAAACTGCATTTTGTTAGATAGGCCCTAATATTCAAGTCTGTCAACATCCCATTGATTCTTGTGCCCATCTTCTGGAGTGCCAGCAATCCCCTCCTCCCCCAGCTTTGTGTTGTACAAATTTGTTCAGCATCCCTACTATACATTCATTTAAATCATTTACAAAAATGTTGAAGAGCGTTTGGCTTAGGGCACAACCATTAGGTACTCCCAATGAGAAGGTAGTCCTTCTCTTTGTTAGACTAGATATACCCAGTTCTTGTAAGCATTCATCATATATTTTAGACTCCAGGCCCATAATCATCTTTGTTGCTCTTGTTTGCACTCTTTCTAGAGCCTCAATCCTTTCTTGTATTGTAGTCACCAGAACTGGGTGTAGTATTCTTACTAGTTCCTGTTCCTTAATGCTGTGTATTTTAAATTCTTTAAATTAAGATAATTATTTATTAGTGTAACCCACAGTAATTTTAATGTGACCATAGCCTTAAGTCCAATTTAAAATAGTCAACACAAGTGTAAACAAAAATGCATCCTTCCATTTCTTTTCAGGAGTTCCTCCTCCACAAAGTATCTTCTTCCATTTATTATTTAGGTTTTAGGCCTGTGTTGTAAAGATAATTGCATACTATTTATTTTTCACAGGAGATGTTGCCTAAGCACTTCCTTTTGCTATTTGGAGCTCTGCTGCTGCTGTTTACAACAGGTAATCTGCTTTTGCAATTACTATGCAATTCTGCCATATTGCCTCAGTCGTTAGAATAAAGAAGATGGTTAAGATCATTGAAATAAAAAAGCTCAATTCTTTAGGTTCTGCTGAAGGGTCAATATTTTCCATCACATTCTAAGAAAAAGCCACAATCCAAAACACTATTATTCAGTCATTTGGGTCTCAGTTAATACTAACAGATGCAGGCGACAACTATGAACAGAAGAGCAGGATTGTCCTAGAGAAAATCCATATGTTCCATCTGTAGTGTTTTCTAGATTTCTTTCAAAGGCCGTCAAATGTGCTATATCTATTGATGAATTCAGAGAGCAGTGGGCATCAACTATGTTGTAGACCACATATCTCCAAAAATACTGTATTCAAGCTTTTCCATGTGTACAGGTAGTTTTTGCTTAATGATGGTAATTGAGACTGGAATTTCTATTACTAAGCAATGCAATCATAAAGAATATAACTGCATCACTTAGCAAAAGCAATCTTGATAGTTCCAGCAAAAAATATGTATCATTAAGTGAGAAGTTCAACTGCAGGCTTCCCACAAACAAAAGTCAAGGGGAAGTCACCTGGAAGTTGCAAGTCCCAGGTGGCTCATAAGGTGGCCTGAGAATGGGTACAATATAGAGTGAGGCAGAGGATAATTTAGTGAGTGCATATAAGCTGGGGAAAGGTACTGCAGTGCTGCGCAGGTGTGTGCAAGCTGTGGACATGCTATTGTCAGGGTCAAATCAAAATATGGGCTGTTACTTGGAAGCCTGACATTAGCACCGTGCAAGTACATTTGGGTTGGGAAGAGGATGTTGCTGCAAAAGTACACTGCAGAGTATCCTTGGGATCTCAAATCATAACTTCAACTAAGACTAACTCAGCACCATGGCAACTTCAAATGGTTACTGAATAAATGGTTGTTAATTCAGGAGTAACTTTGCTAATATTCTGTCAGTGGTTGGTTTGAGCATTCAAGAAATGAAGATAGCTCTGACAACTACATTACCATCTGATGAACAAATTCTTCCAGATTATGTCATGGAGCAATTAACACATTCTTCACTTGTACTTTATGCAACACTGTTGTTGATTATGTTTGCATTAGGATATAATTCAGGGAGAAGGGCAAAGAATTTGCTTAATTTCCCTTTTGCATTGATACTTCAGGGTGAGACTGAGTTTTGAGAGGGTGATTTTATCTGTGAAGGTGGCTGATTTGAAAATGTTATTCCAATTGTGCATCTTGTCTCCGACTTACTTCACAGGTGTAATAGCTACTAGTGTTACTACCATATATGGTCAAAATGGTTATCAGTATCTTACCTAACTACCTTACTCAAAATGTGAAGGAAACGGGCTTCTCTAACATTAGAAAGACACTGAAGCTAGTGAAAATTCCTTAACCCCAGCTCAAGCTTTTAACCCTGGTGAATCTTTTGCATGCAAAATTCAGGGTACTTCAACTTCGTATGTTGTTATGTCTCTTTTGTAACATTTTCTTCCTCTTCTTTCTTAAGCGTTTTCTCTCCGATGTACCAAATACAATGTAAAAACATGTCAGGACTGTATTGAGTCTGGCCCTGGTTGTGCCTGGTGCAAGAAACGGGTAGGTTTTTAAAAAAAAGAAAGAAACAAAATACAAAATCTTACATTTTAAAGTGTCTTTCAGATGTCTTTTTTTAATTTGTCCCTTTCAATTGTCATTGGGTGTTTGGGGTTGCTTTTTGGTTTTGCTTTGGGTGGAAACTTTTGCTCACATCAAATTCTGTTTTATGAAAAGACTTGTTGCTGCTGTCAGTGCTCTCAAAAAAGAAAATACTACCTTGCAGTCCGAAAATACAAAAAAAAAGAATTTTATCTTTATTTTAACATCTGATAAATCTGACCTTCTCTGACTCATCTCTCAAAATGCTACAAAGCATACTGGTAATGTTCTTTCTTATAGCTGCTAGTAATGGAACTCAAATCCAGGAAGTTCCCACTGGTACTTGCACAACATCTGCCCAGGATCAATTCTCAATGGAAAACCAAATGGGTCGCTGAATGGCCACTTATAGGAAGACATATAAATGACCCCAGAAAACAGGTGCCAGGCTTTGAACTACCACATCTGCAACTGACAATCCTGAATAGGATTCACACACCACATGGTGTCTGCCGGGACTCTCTGAATAAATGAAGCATAATATCCTCCCCTCAGTGTCCCACATCAAAATGTAGATCACACAGTGGCTGGCTGAAAGCTGAGGGCATATACTGGTCTAGCATCAGATATTTTTAATATAAACAATGCTGCACTTCAATGGTTAGATGGCAACATTGATATTTGAACATAGATCTCTTTGTGATTTATATTTTATTGGATTCTACTAATCTATGGTAGTTGAAATGTTAATTTATATTTTTAGTCCATGTATGATATGCCAAACAATAAATAAATAATACTAATGAAACCAATGGATTGATAGAATTTCAGACGGAAAGAGTTAATAATAATAATAATAATAATAATAATAATAATAATAATAATAATAATAATAATAATAATAATAATAATCTTTATTGTCATTGTAAAAATTACAATGAAATTGGTTACAGTTACCATGGACATTTCCATGTCCACAATACTCAAACTTTCCTTAAATAATCCACTGTAGGATTTTGTGCATCTGCAGGCAATTGTGGTTTTGGGTCAGAAAACAAAGGCTTATCATAGTTACTTCCTAGAAGGCAGAAATAACTATAACTAATTTGAGTACGTTTCTATATTGTACTTTTCCCCCCAATCTTTCCTTACATTCACACCTAATGTTAATCCCATGGAAATAATGCATGCACAAACCACAACAAGCATACAGAAATAAATGTTGTTAAAATGAGAAACCAATTTTCCCTCTTATTGTGGAACATAATTAAATTTTGATTGGATATAGTCTTCATACACAAAATGCACTACAATATAAATATGTTTGTGTTTACAGTGCTTTAGGTATTCTGATTTGGTGGTGTAAATGCTAGGGAAACAGAACATATTTCTGTAAGGTTCTTCTAATTCTTGTCCATTTTAGTTTCCCCACTAAAAAGTGGAATTACAATGAAGATATTAAAAATAGGCTTTACTGATTCCAGAAAAATATTTATATTCAAAGGTCTTGTAAAAGGCTATTCTTAATAGAAGACCAAAGAAATAATAATTGTTTTGTGCACACTTGATATTTTAGCATAAATCCCATAAATTTATATTTTCCACTACTTCTGATCATGCTCATCAAGGCTTTGGTAAATCAAAGATTTTAAACCATTTTTTACAAGAGAAAAATAAAAATAGCTCAGTCATACTGGAACCATTGCAGAATTTCTTGCTAATGATAAGAACATTATTAGCCAGTTTTTGGCAAATTTTGGCCAGTCTGCCAAAAGGGTAACTAATGCCTAATTTGGCATGCTTATGTTATTCTAAGAACTGAGCTCAACTTGACGTAGGTACTATCTTCATAATACTGTGAAATACCGAGTGGATTAATTATTATTTAAGAAATAAATAGCCCCAACTCTACAGGTATTTCAAAGGCGTGGCTCTTTGTTCAGATTTGATGAAAACAAATTGACATCCGTTTACTTTGTTTCTCTTGTTCCTAGCTGGATTTGTTTCTCTGCCATCATACTTTGTAGTTTTATTCTTTTTTGTCCTGTTACTTGTTTTTTAAATGTTTTAAATAATTGGTGAACTGCCCATAGTTGCTGGGATGATGATAATGATCATAAAAATGATGATGATTGCAAGAAGAATGCCCTTTAACAATGAAATATTATTTTCCTCTATCTGAAATATATTAGGTCCACCCAATATCTCAAGCATATTCATTGTTTTTATGTTTTGATTGTTATGAAACACAGAATTTCACAAAAGCAGGAGAACCAGATTCAGTTCGATGTGACACAAAGCAGAAGCTCCTTGAGAAGGGATGTGATGGGAATATTATTTTCCCAGAAAACTTTGTTGATCCAGTTTCTTCTGATCAATCAAACACAAAGAAACAAATCTACCCAGAGGTGGTGCGATTGCATCTAAGACCAGGTATCAGAATCTGAACCTCAAATTAGAAATTTAGGAAATGACTAAAAGGATGATTGCAATTTTAGGATAGGAAGCATGACACATGTGACTTTTCCTACCTCTTATCTGGCATTTTTAAAATAGAAAATTAGCATGATCCCACTTCAAATATATTGATATTTTGATTTTTTTTTCTTATCCAAAAACTATGTTTAGACAACATGACTAACTGTATTTTCCAAGGCAATTAATTCAGCATGATAATTCATGATAATTAGAATGATAATTCAGACTAACTTCAATTCTATTGATTTCCATTTTTTACTCTAAACTTTCCTACTTTTCACCATAATAAAACACCATATGCACCTCTCAAAATATTTATGTCAGATCTGAGTATCGCATATAAACATGCAAATTAAAGAGAATGTGAGGTGTGTGTGTGTGTGTGCACAATGATTGCTGGCTTGCTTTCTGTTTTTCTACCAAATATTCCATATTCCCCTTTCATTCTGTGTGTTTTTCACTTTGCTTCTCTGCTCCTACCCTCACACACTGTACCTTTCCCCCTTGGGACTAGTTAACTTCAATGGTGTCTTCTTTATCATTCTGCCATAATTTGACCACCATGTTGATTTATCATGGGTTTCATGGGTTCATGGAAACCTCTTTCATGGGATTCTCACATGTCTCTCAATCTACTCAGCCTACAGTCTCCTAGTTCAGAAAAACATCACTGGCTTTGTGAGATGAGGTAAAATTGAAGCAGATGTTCAACATCTTCCCTTTTACCAATAGAGCAACCTGCTGTTTTTAATGTGACATTCCAGCGTGGAGAAGATTATCCAATAGATCTCTATTATTTGATGGACCTCTCATTCTCTATGGACGATGATCTGCAAACAGTGAAGAAATTAGGAGGAGATCTCCTTAAAGCTCTCCAGAGCATTACCAAACGAGCTCGGATAGGTATGTACATTATTATAAAATATGCACCTGTCTTCTATCACAGCAGTTGGAAGCACCTAACCAACTTTAGCTGATCTTGAAGAACAGCTTAATAAGAAATATATCGGTACTCAGCTAGTGCTCAATAAAACACCACTCTGAAACCCTAAAAGGCTGTTGAAATTACAAAAATATATTCCAAGTGGCGATAGTAAAAATGGCTTAATATTATTGATAAGAAAATGGCATGTCAGTATCCATGAGTGGCCAAGAACTAAGATTGACATGATTCTTATTTTTTCAAGTGTTTCCAGCTACTAAGTTTCCAGTGAGATATTCTATACTATGAAATGCATTTATCATATCCTAATTGACATCTCTTAATTTTGCAAGAAATAGCCATTTTCAGAATTTTAACATTAGATGAAAATATATTTTATAGCAAGCTTTCCTTTCTTTTGATTTGATATAATAAAATATGATACCATGGGAATAAAGGAGAGTAGGGTACTGGTGCAATAATTCTGTAAGGAAGGTGCACTTCACACTTATCACGTGAAGTGTTAATGCCACTGTATAGTGCCTTGGTAAGGCCACACTTGGAATACTGCATACAGTTTTGGTCGCCACGATGTAGAAAAGACGTGGAGACTCTGGAAAGAGTGCAGAGAAGAGCAACCAAGATGATTAGGGAACTGGAGACTAAAACATATGAAGAACGGTTGCAGGAACTGGGTATGTCTAGTTTGATGAAGAGAAGGACCAGGGGAGACATGATAGTAGTGTTCCGATATCTCAGAGGGTGCCACAAAGAAGAGGGAGTCAAACTATTCTCCAAGGCACCTGGAGGCAGGACAAGAAGCAATGGGTGGAAACTAATCAAGGAGAGAAGCAACTTAGAACTGAGGAGAAATTTCCTGACAGAACAATTAACCTCTGGAACAGCTTGCCTCCAGAAGTTGTGAATGCCCCAACCCTGGAAGTCTTTAAGAAGATGTTAGATAGCCATTTGTCTGAAATGGTATAAGGCTCCTGCCCACGCAGGGGGTTGGACTAGAAGACCTACAAGGTCCCTTCCAACTCTGCTATTGTATTGTATTGCCATGCTCTACGTGGCCATTCTCTTTGGATTTTTTTTTATTTGGAGTTTTCTGGATTAGGGGCCTTCTATGCTACTATAGTTTCCACTCTTCAAGCCCTCAGAATTGGTCTCACAATGGTCTGCACTTGTCCCCACTTCAACCATTTTGAATAACCATGAAGAGTAACCAAAGAAAATGAGAGGGAATGAGAGGGAATAGTATTAGTATTCTGGTGGCAAGAATGCCAAATCAACTACTTAATGGCACTGCATGTACTTGCCCCATCCTCACCTCAGAAGGAGTATTTCCACAGTGAATAATAAGGTATATCCCTGGGTGAAAAGCCCAGTCTGACAGTACCAAGAATTGTAATTTGTCAACAATAGAGTAATGGAAATATCAAAAGGAAACCAGCCTGCTGCAAGCAGTAAAGAGCTCCAGCATTGCAATTTGTAAATGGAAGTTTTGCAAAGTGACATTTTGGACATTTGAGCTGAAAAAATAAAGGGGCATGATAATATTGAGAGAGCAGCACTGAAGTCTTTTGAGATAACTTTAAAAATCTCCTCCTCACATTGTGCTGCAAACCAAGGTCCTACAAATAAGCTACAGGTTGAGGGAATTTATATATTTATTTTATTTATTTATTAAATTTTTATACCGCCCTTCTCCCTTCCGGGACTCAGGGTGGTGTACAGGCAGCAATAAAAGTCAGTGGTATAAAATATAAAATACATAAAATACATTTAAAAATATATTAAATGGATGGCCTGTTCTAAAACCTTAATAAAACCGTACTAAAAACCATTTAAAAACTACGCCAGGCCAACCGCACGAAATAAATAGGTCTTCAAGGCCCGACAGAAGAGGCGCAGGTCCGTGATCGTGCGTAGTTCAGGGAGTAGGTCATTCCAGAGGGCAGGAGCTGCCACAGAGAAGGCTCTCCCCCGGGGGTCACCAGCTGACATTGCCTGGCCGACGGCACCCTGAGGAGGCCCTCTCTGTGGGAGCGAACTGGTCGGTGGAAGGTATTTGGTAGCAGGAGGCGGTCTTGCAGGTAACCAGATCCCTTGCCATGGAGTGCTTTAAAGATGGTTACTAGTACCTTGAAGTGCACCTGGAAAGCCACAGGCAGCCAGTGCAGCTCGCGCAGGAGAGGTGTCACATGGGAGCATCTAGGAGCTCCCAGGATCCCCCGCGTGGCAGCATCCTGAACTAACTGGAGCCTCCAGGTGCACTTCAAGGGAAGCCCCATGTAGAGAGCATTGCAGTAGTCCAGGCAGGAGATGTTAAGGGCTTGAGTGACCGTGCGTAAAGCATCATGATCTAGAAAGGGGCGCAACTGGCGTATCAGGCCAACCTGATAAAAAGCCCCCCCTGGCCACGGCTGTCATATGATCTTCTAAAGACAGCTGAGAGTCCAGGATGACGCCCAAGTTGCGAGCCTTCTCTGTGGGGGCCAATTATTATTATTTTATTATTATTTATTCAAATTTCTAAACCGCTCCCTCTCCCTGAAGGAGCTCGGAGAGGTGTACAGGAAACTTAAGAACATATAAAAACATTACAATAAATACATAATAAAACCAAATTAAACGAATTACCCTGTACTAAAAATTTATAGAACATTAAAACTGTATCCCAATTAAAAACCTAATTAAAACAATTTAAGCTACAGACTGGGACGAGGAACAGAGATTAGGCCAGGCCGGCCTGATGGAACAAATATGTCTTTACTTTTTGGCGGAAGGAGCGGAGGTCCGTGGTGGTTCTAATATCGGGGGGTAGGTCGTTCCAAAGGGTCGGGCCCATCACAGAGAAGGCCCTTCCCCTGGGCGTCGCCCGCTGGCATTGCCTAGCGGACGGCACCCGGAGAAGTCCCTCTCTGTGGGAGCGAATCAGCCAAAGGGATGTATGGGGCAGGATACGATCCCGAAATAGCTAGGTCCTGTGCCATGGAGCGTTTTAAAGATGATGATCAACACCTTGAAATGCACCCGAAAGGCCACAGGCAGCCAGTGCAGCTCGCGCAGGAGCGGTGTTACGTGGGAGTATTTGGAAGCTTCCAAAATTACCCGTGCGGCCGCATTCTGGACCAGCTGTAGTCTTCGGGTGCACTTCAAGGGGAGCCCCATGTAGAGAGCATTGCAGTAGTTTGGCGGGACGTCACAAGCACCTGAGTGACTGTGCGAAGGGCGTCCCGGTCCAAGAGATCCCATCTTGGCAACTGGCGCACCAGGCGAACCTGGTAGAATGCCCCCCTGGCCACGGCTGTCACATGGTCCTCCATCGACAGCCGGGTATACAGGAGGATGCCTAAGTTGCATGCCCGATCCATGGGGGCTAAATGTTCGCCCCCTATGGCCAGTGATGGAGTCAACTGGTTGTACCGGGGCACCGGTAACCACAACCACTCAGTCTTGGACGGGTTGAGTTTGAGTCTGTTCCTTCCCATCCAGATCCGCACGGCTTCCAGACACCGGGCCATCACTTCGACGGCATCGTTGGGGTGGTTTGGGGTAGAAATGTACAGCTGGGTGTTATCAGCATACAGGTGGTACTCTACCCCAAAACCACAGATGATCTCACCCAGCGGCTTCATATATGCATTGAACAGGAGTGGTGAGAGGACCGACCCCTGAGGTACCCCACAAGTGAGTGGCCTCGAGGTCGACCTCTGCCCCCCTGCCAATACAAATTGCGATCGACCGGAGAGGTAGGAGGAGAACCACCGTAAGACGGTTCCCCTCACCCCCAACCTCTCCAGTCAATGCAATAGGATACCATGGTCAATGGTATCAAAAGCCGCCGAGAGGTCTAATAGGACCAGGATGGAGGAACAACCTCCATCTCTGGCCCTCCAGAGATCATCTACCAACGCGACCAATGCCGTCTCAGTGCTGTGTCCGGGCCGGAAACCAGACTGGCGCGGTTCAGATAATCAATCTCCTCCAGGTGACGCGGAAACTGTTGTGCCACCACACTCTCTACAACCTTCGCCAAAAAGTGAAGGTTGGAGACCGGACGATAATTTACTAACAATGCTGGGTCCAGGGAAGGCTTCTTGAGGAGAGGCCTCACCACTGCCTCTTTCAAGACGGTAGGAAAGAACCCCTCACTCAAAGAAGCGTTCACTATTTCCTGGAGCCAGCCTCGTGAGACCTCCCAGGATGCCAGTACAAGCCAGGAGGGACACGGGTCCAATAAACATGTGGTGGCTCTCAGTCGCCTACATAACCTATATCGTGACACCGGAAGCCACAGCCACTCGGTCTTGGACGGATTGAGTCAGAGCCTGTTTCTCCCCATCCAGACTCGCACGGCCTCCGGACACCGGGACATCACTTCCATGACATCGTTGGGGTGGTCCGGAGTAGAGATGTACAGCTGAGTATCGTCAGCGTACTGGTGGAATTCTACCCCGAAACCATGGATGATCTCACCCAACGGCTTCATATAAATGTTGAACAGAAGAGGCGAGAGGACCGACCCTTGTGGTACCCCACAAGTGAGGCACCTCAACGTCGACCTCTGCCCTCTTGCCAGCACAAATTGCAACTGGTCGGAGAAGAACCACCATAAAACGGTGCCCCCCACCCCCAGCCCCTCCAGCCGGCGCAACATGATACCATGGTCGATGGTATTGAAAGTCGCTGAGAGCAGGATAGAGGAACAGCTCCTATCCCGAGCCCTCCAGAGATCATCCACCAATGCGACCAATGTGTTGGTCTAGTGCTGTGCCCAGGCCGGAAGCCAGACTGGCGCAGGTCCAGATAGACAGTTTCCTCCAGGTGCTGAGGTAGTTGTCACACCACCACACTCTCAACAACCTTCACAAGAAATCAAAGGTTGGAGACTGGACGGTAGTTGGCCAACACAGCCGGGTCAAGGGAGGGCTTCTTGAGGAAGGGCCTCACCACCGCCTCTTTCAAGGCGGCCGGCAGAGACCCCTCACTCAAAGAAGCGTTGTCAATTCCCTGGAGCCAGCCTCGTGTAACCTCCCAGGAGGCCAGTACCAACCAGGAGGGACACAGGTCCAATAAACATGTGGTAGCGTTCAGCCGCCCTAGCATTCTGTCCATGTCCTCAGGAGTCACAGGATCGAACTCTTCCTAGATAACAGACTCAAGACCTGCCTCCGTCAGCCCGTCTGAACTAGTCCAATTGGAGGCCAACCCGTCCCAGATCTGATCGATTTTATCATGCAGATAACACCCAAATTCCTCCACACGACCCTGCAAGGGGGCATCCCGCGCCCTCTGGTGAAGAACGGAGCAGGTCACCCTAAACAGGGCGGCAGGCCGATTATCTGCAGATGTGATAAGAGCGGAGAAATAATTATGTTTTGCCGCTTTTATCACCACTAGGTAGGTCTTCAAATTACCAGTGTCCGGTCAGACTTGGAGCGGGTGGCCCTCCAACCGCTCTCTAGGCATCTCTTCCAATGCTTCATCACTCTTAGCTCCTCAGAAAACCAGGGAGCCAAGGTGGTTCGGCACCGGGTGAGAGGCCGCAGAGGCACGACCCAGTCCAGGGCTCCCGTGGCCGCACTATTCCAAGCGGCCACTAGGTCCTCAGTCAAGTTGCGGGTAAGGGTATTGGCCCAAGCTCCATCTGGAACCTCTTAGGGTCCATCAGGCGCCTGGAGCAGAACCATCTCACCGCTTCCGGCTCCGCCTCCCTGCGGTGGGATGTAGCAGTTGGAAAGCCCAGCCGAAGGAGAGAGTGATCTGACCATGACAGGGGTTCAACAGCTATTTCCCCTAAATCAAGATCACTCAACCACTCGCTGGAGGCAAAAACTAGGTCTAGTGTGTGTCCCCCAGTATGGGTGGGGTCATTAATTAATTGGGTCAGGTCCATGGCCGTCATGGAGGCCATGAACTCCCGTGCCGTCTCGGATGCCTCGCCTATCGATGGCAGGTTGAAATCCCCCATGACTAACAGCCTGGGGATGCCAACCACCATCTCGGCTATCACATTGAGAAGCTCAGGTAGGGCTGCTGATACGTAGCGGGGAGCCAGATACAGTATCAGCAAGCCCAACTGCCTCCCCACTTCACACATAGAGACTCACAGCCGGCTGTTTGCAGCACAGTGGTCTCCCTCGGGTCCAGACCCTCCTTTATAACAACCGCCACCCCCCCACCCCGACCCTGGGCTCGCGGCTGGTGAAATGCACGGTAATCCGGTGGGCAAATTTCAACGAGGGGCACCCCCCCTCTTGGCCCAACCAGGTCTCCGTGATACCCGCCAGGTCCGCCCCCCCCTCCAAAACCAGATCGTGAATGAGGGGGGCTTTATTAACCACAGACCTGGCATTACACAACATCACCCGAAGGTCGAGGCCCTGAGATCCTGAACCCCCTGGGTCGCTGGGAGAACGCCAGGTGTGCACCAGAGAACAGGCGAACACTGGAGAACGGAGGAAGAGGGACAAGGAGAGCAGTTTTTGGTGGAGGCGGCGGCGGTGGAGGAGGGAGAGCGCCGGGAGAACCCCGGGCGAGCGCTGGAGAATGCCGGAGAGCGCTGGAGAACAGAGGAAGAGGGAGAGTGAGAGGCCGCACTTCACTTTGGTGGGACGGCGTGCCTCGGACAGAGGGACAGCTGCAGCCGTGTGGGTGGGCACCCCTACTGTCTCTGGAGGAAGGAGGAAGCGAGTGAGTGGGGGGGTTAAGGAGGCGCAGTGTCCCCAGGCCGCGGCAGACTCCCATTGTTGCTGCTGTTGTTATCATTACCATCCACTCCATCACCACCACCCACACCGTCACGCTCCCCACCATCATGCTCCCCCCACGCAGAAGGTAGAAGGACGCTAAAACGCACCCACAAGCATCAGGGGGACGCTGAAATACATCAAGCAGACATATCAATAAGGAATTTGGTGATAATCTATTCCCCCATTGATTACCCGTTCAAGCCACTGAAGGTTGCATCTATGAACAGACTCTGACTGTGAATGTACTCTGAACGTACTTTGAATGTACTGAATGTACTCAGCGGCTGACCTCCATGCCCTGCGGGAGTCCCCCCTCTCGCAGGTTTGGCCCTCCACTCTATCAAGGGCCCACCTTGATGATGGGTTCGTGAACCCAGAGAGGTGGCCTAAGCGGAAACTGAGGGGTTTTTAAATTAAATTCTTAATTTATGTTTTAAGGGGCCCCAGGGAGGGAGAGGGTCAAACCAGAATTAGTGTGGTGGGTGAGGGGGAAAACCCACGGGGGAATGTCCTCAGGCCGGCTAGGGGCCTTGGCGGGGGAGGGCGTAGTGTCTAGAATTAGGGGGGGGTGAGCGTCTGTCCAAAAGAGGGCTATACCATTACTACTGTGAGTGGGAGGGGCCGGTATGGTGGGAGCCAGGGGCAATATCATGTTAGGGGAGGGTACGCCCGCTGTCTTCGAGCGGTGGTGCGCTCCGGCCCCCATGGCTCTTCTCGCACCGGTTGGAGAGGTTTTACGGTGGTTCTCTTCCTACTTCTCTGACCGGTTGCAGTTTGTGTTGGCAGGGGGGCAGAGGTCGACATCTAGGTGCCTCACTTGTAGGGTCCCACAGGAGTCAGTCCTCTCGCCCCTCGTGTTGAACATCTACATGAAGCTGTTGGGTGAGATCATCCGTGGTTTTGGGGTGGAGTTCCATCAGTACGCTGATGACACTCAGCTGTACATTTCTACCCCGGGCCACCCAACGATGCCGTGGAAGTGATGACCCGGTGTCTGGAGGCCGTGCGAGTCTGGATAGGAAAAACAGGCTCCGACTCAACCCATTCAAGACCGAGTGGCTGTGACTTCCGGCGTCACGATATAGCCAGTTGGTGCCATCTCTGGCTATTGGGGGGCGAGTTATTGGCCCCCACAGAGAAAGCGTCCTCCTGGACTCTCAGCTGTCTCTAGAAAAGAGACAACTTGGACGTCCTCCTGGACTCTCGGCTGTCTCTAGAAGACCATATGACGGCCGTGGCCAGGGGGGCTTTCTATCAGGTTCGCCTGATACGCCAGTTGCGTCCCTTTCTGGATCATGACGCTTTACGCACAGTCACTCAAGCCCTCGTCACCTCCCGCCTGGACTATTGCAATGCTCTCTACATGGGGCTCCCCTTGAGGTGCACCTGGAGGCTCCAGTTAGTTCAGAATGCGGCTGCACGGGGGATTTTGGGAGCATCTAGACGCTCCCATGTGACACCTCTCCTGCAGAAGCTGCACTGGCTGCCTGTGGCTTTCTGGGTGCGCTTCAAGATATTGGTGACCATCTTTAAAGCGGTCCATGGCAAGGGACCTGGCTACTTGCAAGACCGCCTCCTGCTGCCAAATACCTCCCACCAACCAGTTTGCTCCCACAGAGAGGGCCTCCTCGGGGTGCCGTCGGCCAGGCAATGTCAGCTGGTGACCCCTAGGGGGAGAGCCTTCTCTGTGGCAACTCCTGCCCTCTGGAATGACCTACCCCCTGACCTACGGACGATCACGGACCTACGCCTCTTCCGTTGGGCCCTGAAGACTCATTTATTTCATGCTGCCGACCTGTCGTAGTTTTTAAATTGATTTTAGTAGGGGGTTTTAATTTGATAGGCCAATTTATTTAATTATATCTTAACATTTGATCTTAACTTTTATATTACTCATTTTTACTGTTGGCTGTACACCGCCCTGAGTCCCGAAAGGGTAATAGGGCGGTATATAAATGCAATAAATCTTAATCTTAAATCTTTGAAGGACAAAAGTTAGTAGAAAATGAGGGGGAATAGTATTTCTAAGTGAAGGAAAAAGCATCATATCATTTCTGTTTTGCACAACAGCTGTGTACAAAGAAAATAGCTATTCTTTTACAAAAGATAAGATAAATATATATTTATCCAAATTTATCTGATTATTAATTTTAATAATTGTATGCATAGTCCTATTTTTTCCTATAATTTTATTTTAATGATATTTTCCTGAAGTGGTTTATAGTTCTCCCATACACATATTTATATTGAACAAGGTTGACTACTTTTCCTTAATATTTCCTTTAGGTTTTGGTGCCTTTGTGGATAAGACTGTCCTGCCATTTGTAAACACCCATCCAGAGAAGCTCCAGAATCCATGCCCAACCAAAGAAACCAAGTGCCAGCCACCATTTGCTTTCAGGCATGTGCTTAGCCTCACTGATAATGTACAGAGTTTTAAAGAAGAAGTAGGGAAGCAAAACATATCGGGGAATCTTGATGCACCAGAAGGAGGACTTGATGCCATGATGCAGGCTGCTGTTTGTGAGGTAAGTTACACAGCCACTACTGTGTAGAAATAGAATTGAATAAGGACCTTTTTGGGTTAAAAATGGAAGATGGTTTCACTTATTATTTCCAATATATGCTAATTTTCCACATACAAATAATAAGAAATATTTTTTCTGTTCAAGCCCATATAAATACTGCTATTGAAATGACACTATGATTATTTACATTTATATTGTGCTTGATGTCAGTGTGGGCATCTGAAACAGCTTGCAGGAAGAAAGGGACAAACTAAACATAATTAACAGTCCAGGATTTGCACAGTTATTAAAACTAATAGTTGTCTTCTGCCCAGGCTGATTTTTCCCCTGAAATGAACTAAAAAAAGCCAAAGCATTTGATTTCAAATATCATATCTTACTGCTTCTTTAAGGCTTCTTAAGATTATGACATTAACAGCATAAACATTATTAGAAAGTAAATTATTTTTATGGTTCCTGAGGTGGCTGCTCTGTTCTTGGTTTCAACAAACACACTAGCTGAGTCAACTGAGGAGTTTTGGGAAGTAAAATGCTTCACTTTTTTTTCACATCTCTGCCACTAAATCCAGCCTTGGGGTAAGTCAGGAAAAATTAATTTTCATGAAGAACACTTTTGGTGAAAGATATCAGGAAGGAAAATGCTGAATATCCTTCCTTAGCAGCAGGACAGGTGCCTGTTAAAGCTGTAACACTAGATAGGCTTGCCTGTTTTAGATAAAAAAATTGATCGACTTATCATGTTCCATCCTGCATCAATGATTTTGTATTTTTTATAATTTCTACTGCTTAAAATTTGTTTTGCTTTAAAATCCAGAATATAATTGGCTGGAAGAATGTGACTCGCTTATTGGTCTACACAACAGATGATGGTTTTCATTTTGCTGGGGATGGTAAGCTTGGAGCAATCTTAACACCTTTTGATGGACAATGTCACTTGGAAGACAATATGTACAAAAAAAGCAACGAATATGTAAGTATACAAGTAGCTGTCAGCTAGCACTGCTATATAATAAGTACTTTTCTTTTTCCATCTAGAAGTAGACTTGAGTTCATGTAGAACAGCACTATTAATAAGCAATAATTATATTAAGAGCAAGATTTTATATTGTTTTTATTTGCATCTAATTACACAATAGTATATTTAGAATAATATGTACTGTACCTCCATGTATGCACACACACGCCAACATGCAAAGTGTGCTGCCTAAAAGAAATCCATGGAATAAAAAAGAAAAACCAAAACATTAAAATGTAGTAAGGCTATAAACATGTCAACAATTATTATAAAGAAGACGTGCCAAACTTGTGTGAATACAGAAGCTATTTGTGTTCATTAAAGTTGTACAGGATTTTTCAGGGTTCCCTTCTGGAAGCCTGGGGGAAAAATGAGTGGCTTTAATGAATAGCTGAAAGGGGATTCCCTGTCCACAGCACTTCTTCTAATCCCTATGAACCGTAAGCATGCCGACTACAAACCCATTATTCTGTTGGCCGTCCCATAACCACTTTTGAAGAAAGGATGGCAAATGACAGAAGACCTTGATCATTTAGGCAAGACCAGTGAGGGTCACGTTCTCAGAGTGATTATCTCTAAACCAAGAGGTCTCATAATCTGGTCTTCTGTTACTCAAAGCCAGGATTGCTCTCAGAATGATGCTGCTTGAACTACCAGTCACATGACATGGTGCAAAAAAGAGACAGAATAAAATAATGGGATGCAATAGGGCATCCATACAATTATGAAAATAGTAAGCATTCAGCAATTATTCCACTTTTTTTCTCAGTGGCCTTTTGCGGCAAGAAAAAGTGGGAGGAGAAAAACAAGTGGGAAATATGAGAGTTGTACAATGGTAACTAAACAAAACCTTTTGATACCATCGACCATGGTATCCTATTGCACCGACTGGGGGGATTGGGGCTGGGAGGCACCGTATTACGGTGGTTCTCATCCTACCTCTCTGGTCGGTCGCAATGTGTGTTGGCAGGGGGGCAGAGGTCGGCCTCGAGACCCCTCTTATGCAGGGTTCCTCAGGGGTCGGTCCTCTCGCCCCACCTGTTCAACACCTATATGAAGCCGCTGGGCGAGATCATCCGTGGTTTTGGGGTGGGATATCATCTGTACGCTGATGATACTCAGCTGTACATATCCACCCCAGACCACCCCAACGATGCCGCCGAGGTGTTGTCCCGGTGTTTGGAGGCCGTACGGATCTGGATGGGTAGTAACAAACTCAAGCTCAACCCATCCAAGACTGAGTGGCTGTGGTTTCCAGCACCCCGGTTCAGCCAGGTAACTCCAACTCTGGCCATTGGGGGCGAAACACTGGCCCCCGTGGAGAGGGCGCGCAATTTGGGTGTCCTCCTGGATTCCCGGCTGCCCATGGAGGACCATGTGACGACCGTGGCCAGGGGGGCATTTTATCAGGTACGCCTGATGCGCCAATTGCGCCCCTTACTGGGCCGGGCTGCCCTTCGCACAGTCACTCAAGCACTCGTGACATCCCGACTTGACTACTGTAACGCTCTCTACATGGGGCTTCCCTTGAGGTGCACTCGAAAGCTACCGCTAGTCCAGAATGCAGCCACACAGGTGATTATGGGAGCCTCTAGGTTCTCCCACATAACACCACTCCTGCGCAAGCTGCACTGGCTGCCTGTGGCCTTTCGAGTACACTTCAAGGTTTTGACGACCATCTTCAAAGCGCTCCATGACTCGGGGCCTAGTTATACAGTATGCGAGACCGTCTTCTGCCCCATACATCCCTTCGTCCGATCCGCTCCCACAGAGAGGGCCTTCTCAGAGTGCCGTCGGCCGGGCAATGCCGGTTGGCGACACCCAGGGGAAGGGCCTTCTCTGTGGCGGGCCCTACCCTCTGGAACGACTTACCCCCCGAACTACGAACTATCTCTGACCTCCGCCTCTTCCGCCAGGGTCTTAAGATGCACCTTTTCCAACAAGCCGGCCTAGCATAACCTCCCATTTTGACTGTTTTTAGATAGATTTTAATTTGGGGGATTTTATACTATTTTAGCACAGGGTATGGATTTAATAGCTTTTTAAAATTTTGTATTTTTTGTTATATTTGTATTGTTTTTAAATTTCCTGTGCGCCGCCCTGGGTCCTTTTTGGAGAAGGTGCGGGGTATAAATTTGAATAAATAAAAAAAACCTGCATGGCCCAAATTAAAACAATTCAGGCTGAGATTGAAGAAAGGTGGTTTCTTGTTCAAAAGCTAGGTCAGAATTGGTGAATGGGTTAGGTTATCTTCTATGTTGAACTGAAAACAGAACTGCCAGACAATTTCCTTGGTTCCATAGGATTATCCTTCTGTTGGTCAGTTGATACAAAAACTTAAAGAAAAGAAAATCCAGCCCATTTTCGCTGTTACCAGAAGAGTCTATGATACATACGAAGTAAGTAAATCTCCAATAAAATAGAAGATTTTATAAATTGTGTCACCTGAACAAAGCAAATGTTATCATGGTATCATGCTGCATAAAGATAATGCTTTTGGCATAATTGTTTTTTACTGATAGAAGCTGAGCAAGATGATCCCCAAGTCTGCTGTAGGACAACTGCAGGAGAATTCAAATAATATAATTCAACTCATCCAGGGTGCTTATAATGTAAGTGTTATTAATAATATTAACTTACTTAAGTCCACTTCTAGTTCATAGGCTAGTATATTTCCGAGACTATTTTATCGACTGTTTTTAAATTAATTTAAAGTTTTAATAAGTGGGTCTTAAATTGATTTTAGCACAGGGTATTGTTTAATTTAATAGGATTTTATATTGATTATTTACGATGTATTTATTCTTTTTATATATGTTTGTATCCGTGTTCTTAATCTCCTGTGCACCGCCCCGAGTCCCTTATGGGAGAGGGCTGCGGTATATAAGTTAAATAAAACATAAAACATAAACATATACGATTTCTGGAAGCTGCCTGCAGCTCAACACATCTGTCTCTAGCCATCTCTGACTTCCAAGCAGGCCAACAACCTACTTACTTACTGCAGAAGATCATTCTTGCCATGAAAAAAACCCAGAAAATCTTGTGGCTTCTCATTTTCTCCCAGTCTAGTTCTGGGAGAATAATATATTTTGTCAGTGTTGGGAATAATAAAAAAAACATAATAACTTTCCCTTCTCTCCCCAGAGCTTTAAGAGCTTAAAGTTAGTTTATGTATGTATAGGAAGTTCTTTTAAAAAAAAATAAAAGTTGGATTGTTTTTGAAATAACAATAAATAAGAAAAAGGAACAAATCCAAAAGGATATGCATTACTGTATCAAAAGGCTGCATAAAAATACATAATAAATGCTTAAAATAAATAAAAAATATAATAGAAAATGATAAAGTAAAGAGCTACAATTCTCTATGTAATTTATTTATTTATTTATTTTTTATTCAATTTATATAACCGTGCCTATCTCCCCGAAGGGACTCAGGGCGGTGCACAGGAAATTAAAAACAGAAATACAAAACATAACAATAGACAAAACTATAATAAATAGGACTACAGACTAAAATCTCATTAAATTTAGAGTACCCTGTGCTAAAAATTCCCTAAAACCTACCAACCCATTAAAACTAATTAAAACAATTTAAAACTCAGTCTATGAAGCGGTTGCAGGGACTAGGCCAGGCCGGCTAGATGGAAGAGATGTGTCTTCAAATGTTGGCAGAAGGAGCGGAGGTCCATGATGGTCCTAAGTTTGGGGGGTAGGTCATTCCAGAGGGTTGGGCCCACCACAGAGAAGGCCCTTTCCCTGGGAGTCGCCAGCCAGCATTGCCCGGCGGACGGCACCTGGAGAAGTCCTTCTCTATGGGAGCGAATCGGACGAAGGGATGTGTGAGGCAGGATACGGTCCCGCAAATAACTAGGCCCCGTGCCATGGAGTGTTTTAAAGATGGTTATCAACACCTTGAAGCGCACCAGAAAGGCCACAGGCAGCCAGTGCAGCTCGCGCAGGAGAGGTGTCACATGGGAATGCCGTGAGGCTCCCAAAATCCCCCACGCGGCCGCATTCTGCACTAGCTGTAGTCTTCGGGTGCACCTCAAGGGGAGCCCCATGTAGAGAGCATTACAGTAGTCTAGACGGGATGTCACGAGTGCTTGAGTGACTGTGCGAAGGGCAGTAGGGGGCGCAACTGGCGTACCAGGCGAACCTGGTAAAAAGCCCCCCTGGCCACGGCGGTCACAGGATCCTCCATGGCCAGCCGGGAGTCCAGGAGGACGCCTAAGTTGCGCGCCCTTTCCACGGGGGCTAATAGTTCGCCCCCGATTTATTTATTTATTTATTTATTAAATTTATACCCCGCCCTTCTCCTTGTTAGGACCCAGGGCGGCGCACAGGCATTATATAAAACCATAAATACAATATACATCAATTAAAAATATATTAAATTAATTCACCCGTGCTAAAACCCATTATTAAAACCGTAACCAAATTATAATTTATATTTAAAAGTCAGACGCGGGGGGCTATCCTAGGCCGGCTTGTTGGAATAAGTACGTCTTAAGACGTTGGCGGAAGAGGCAGAGGTCCGAGGTAGTGCGAAGGTCGGGGGGTAGGTCGTTCCAGAGGGCCGGGCCCGCCACAGAGAAGGCTCTTCCCCTGGGTGTCGCCAGCCGGCATTGCCCGGCCGACGGCACCCGGAGTAGGCCCGCTGTGTGGGAGCGGACCGGACGAAGGGATGTATGGGGCAGGAGGCGGTCTCGTATATAGCTAGGCCCCGAGCCATGGAGCGATTTAAAGATGGTGGTCAACACCTTGAAGCGCACTCGAAAGGCCACAGGCAGCCAGTGCAGCTCGCGCAGGAGAGGTGTTACGTGGGCTTGCCTTGAGGCACCCATAACCACCCGCGCGGCCGCATTCTGCACTAACTGCAGCTTTCGAGTGCACCTCAAGGGGAGCCCCATGTAGAGAGCGTTACAGTAATCCAGCCGAGATGTCACGAGCGCTTGAGTGACTGTGCGAAGGGCCCCCCCGGTCTAGTAAGGGGCGCAACTGGCATATCAGGCGAACCTGATAGAACGCCCCCCTGGCCACGGCCGCCACATGGTCCTCCATGGACAGCCGGGAATCCAGAAGGATGCCCAAGTTGCGCGCCCTCTCCACGGGGGCAAGATGTTCGCCCCCAATGGCCAGTGTTGGATTTATCTGGCTAAACCGATGGCCAGCAATCTGGCTGTACCGGGACGTCAGAAACCACAGCTACTCAGTCTTGGATGGGTTGAGTCGGAGTTTGTTACTCCCCATCCAGGCCCATATGGCCTCCAGACACCGGGACATCACTTCAACGGCATTGTTGGGGTGGTTTGGGGTAGATATGTACAGCTGCGTATCATCAGCGTACTGATGGTATTCTACCCCAAAACCACAGATGATCTCACCCAGCGGCTTCATGTAGGTGTTGAACAGGAGTGACGAGAGGACCGACCCTTGAGGTATCCCACACATGAGGGGCCTCGAGGTCGACCTCCGCCCCCCTGCCAACACGAATTGCGACTGACCGTAGAGGTAGGAGGAGAACCACCGTAGAACGGTGCCTCTCACCCCCAACCCCTCAAGTTGGCGCAATAGGATACCATGGTCAATGGTATCGAAAGCTGCTGAGAGGTCTAAAAGGACCATAATAGAGGAACAACCTCTATCCCGGGCCTGCCAGAGATCATCCACCAACACAACCAATGCCGTCTCGGTGCTGTGCCCAGGTCGGAAGCCGGACTGGAGCTGGTCCAGATAATCAATTTCCTCCAGTTGACGGGGGAACTGCTGCGCCACCACACTCTCTACAACCTTCGCCAGAAAGTGAAGGTTGGAGACCGGACGGTAATTTACTAAGAATGCTGGGTCCAGGGAAGGCTTCTTGAGGAGGGGTCTCACCACCGCCTCTTTCAAGGTGGCTGGCAAGAACCCCTCACTCAAAGAAGCGTTCACTATTTCCTGGAGCCAGCCTCGTGTAACCTCCCAGGATGCCAGTACAAGCCAGGAGGGACACAGGTCCAATAAACATGTGGCCCCGGCAACCAGGTTGTCGCCCCGGCAACCTGTCCATATCATCGTAAGTAACAAAGTCAAACTCATCCCATAAAACTGTCTCAAGACCTGCCTTGGATGGTCCTTCCAGACTATTCTCCATGGAGGTCAGCTCGCTCCAGATCTGAGCAATTTTATCCTGCAGATACTCTCCAAATTCCTCTGCTCTGCCCTGCAGAGGGGCTTCCCACGGCCTCTGCTGAAGGAGAGAGCGGGTCACCCCAAACAGGGCGGCAGGGCAGTTATCTGTGGATGTGATAAGGGCGGCACAATAATTGCAGTTGGCCACTCTTATCACCACTAGGTATGTCCTCAAATGGGATGTTACCTGTGTTCAATCAGATTTGGACCGTGTGGCTCTCCATTTGCTCTCTAGGCATCTCTTGCAGTGTTTCATCACCCTCAACTCCTCGGAAAACCAAGGGGCCTGGGTGGATCGACGCCGCGTAAGAGGCCGCAAGGGCAAACCCGGTCCAAGGCCCCCATGGCCGCATTGTTCCATGCGACCACTAGGTCCTCAGTCAAGCCGTGGGTCAAGGTCGCAGGTAGTGGCCTAAGCTCCATCTGGAACCTCTCTGGGTCCATCAGGCGCCTGGGGCGGAACCATCTTGGGATCTCTGGTTCCGCCTCCCCGCGGTGGGGTGTAGCAGTAGGAAAGTCAAGCTGGAGGAGAGAGTGATCCGACCATGACAGGGGTACAATGGCTAAATCCCCTACTCCTAGATCACTCATCCACTGACTAGAGACAAAGATTAAATCCAGTGTGTGTCCTCCATCATGAGTGGGGCCCTGAATTACTTGGGTCAGGTCCATGGCCGCCATGGAGGCCATGAACTCCTGAGCTGCTTCGGATGTCTCGCCTACCGATGGCAGGTTGAAGTCCGCCATGACTAACAGTATCAACCGCCACCTCAGCGATCACCTCAAGGAGCTTGGGCAGGGCTGCTGATACGTAGCGGGGAGCCAGATATACAATCAGCAAGCCCAACTGCCTCCCTAGGCCCCACTTCACGCAGAGGAACTCACAACCGGTAGTCTGTGGCACAGTGGTCTCTCTTGGCCCAAGACCTTCCCTAACAATAACCGCCACCCACCCCCCCACCCCTGCCTAGGGCCCGTGGCTGATGAAATGCTCGGTAACCTGGTGGGCACATTTCCACGAGGGGTAGTCCTCCCTCGTGGCCCAACCAGGTCTCCGTAATACCCACCAGGTCCGGCTCCCCCTCAGACACAAGGTCGTTAATGAGGGGGGCTTTGTTGACCACAGACCTGGCGTTGCATAGCATCAGCCTAGGGCCCCGGCTCTGTGATCCTTGACCTCCTAGATTGTGGGGGGAGCTCAGGGGGTTGGGGCGTATGACCGCTTGTAACCAGCAAACACAAACATTATTTGTATTGGATAATTGTAGTGTACATGTGGCATCTGTGTAAGGAAGATCTATGTGTGGATTTGCATGCATCCATCATGCATGCAAATGGGTGCAGCCCCAAAGAATTTGGTGTGGTCCTTGCAGTGAAAAAGAGTGCTAAATCAGCTACCCTTTTGAAATATATTTAAATTCCTAAGAAAGTATCAGGCAGAAGAAGTAAAAGCAAAACAACTATTGACTAGGGCAGGGGTCTGCAAAGTCGGCTCTTTTAAGACTGGTGGACTTCAACTCCCAGAATTCCCCAGCCAGCATGGCTGGCTGGGGAATTCTGGAAATTGAAGTCCACCAGTCTTAAAAGAGCCGACTTTGCAGACCCCTGGACTAGGGTAACTGTAGCTGAGCTGACCATTTGGCTTGCCAGGCCAGAGAATAATACATTCATTACAGGGAGAGAAAATCCAGACATCTTCCAGAAAAAAAATGTTGCTATGACTGCCTCTTGGTTTGGGAGACTACGTACTTTTTATTAAAAAAGTAGTAGTCAGCTGTATCAGTGGATCATCAGTGGACCATCACATACAATAAGATATGTCATCAAAATGAGAGACACCAAAATTCTTTGGGGTTGATTAATTTTATTTTTATTCTATATGTAAGAAGTGTATCATTTTGAACTTATAGATAATAATATCCTGTTTTCCTTCCTCTGAATGCAGTAATAAGACACTGGTTCTAGTCTTTCATCAAGTTTATTTTTATTTCATTTTAGGATTTATCTTCCAAAATTATTTTAGAACACAGCTCTGTGCCAAGCTCTATCAAAATCTCATATGATTCCTTCTGCCTTAATCAAATTCATACAAAGAACCAACCAAGAGGGGAATGTGACAATGTAAAAATAAATGACAAGGTAGGGGGTAACTCATACATTGTTTCTGTTGAAAAGTATTTTGACTGTAGTGTACATGGAAAGAAATGCTCCATTTCCAGAAGCATTTATGTCCCAAAAGTTTATTTACATGCTAATGTATTTTGTAAGCCTGTTCCCCAAAGCTAAATATTCCGTTGATTTTTTTTCTTTCAACTTAAAAGATATTATGCTCCACTCAAAATTCCTTCCCATTCCTTCTTAAAAAACAACAACAATGAAATTGACATAAAATTGTGGGACCCCTCCATTCTTAAAAGATATGCCTGAATCCAAGGGACAGATTTTTGACAGAATGTTACATCTGGAGACAATCGTCATTGAAATTGCTTTTGTATACGTTTAGTACAGAGGTGGGTTGCTGCAGGTTTGACCCAGTTCGGCTAAACCAATAGTGGAATCCAGATCTGGGTCACAGAACCAGCAGCGATCCAGGCTGACACGCCCCCAAAATGGTTCCCTCACCGCTGCTGATGTTACCGCCATGTTGAATTTTAATGACTGCACATGCGCAGATCCCTCCCTCCCTCCTTCTCTCTCTCATCAGTTACTAGCAGAACATTTCTCTGCCTATTTGTATGAGGGTCCAAACACAGAAAGCACACTAACTCCATAGATCTACAACTTTGTAAGTGGCCCAGCTCTGGAAAGATAAAGTCTTGTAATGTAATATAAACAGGAGTGACAATAACCTTCAACTTCAGCCCTCATGCAAGGCCAATAGAAATAATGTCTTACTAGCTTAAAAGTTCTCTCTGGTCCCAAATCACCATAGTCATCATGTAAATCATTGAGCACTGTCTTTCTATGCTTTTCAGGTAGAAACAATTGTCATTTATCTTCAGAACTATCTGAGGGGATACCACATTGTATAACTGCAATTGATCCCATTCTTTATGCAACAGTTGGGCTTCATTCAGTAAAAATGTCAGCTGGTCACTCTTTAGGGCCTTCATAGTCAAGTTGTACAAAGGGGTGATTGATCCTCCACCAAAGCTTGATCCTTCCTCAAATCTTTCTTTATAAGAACAGGTAGTGTTAAGTCCTCAGGTCTACAACCGTGCCAGCAAGTCTGGTGAACTCTGAGTCACCACATTCCGGAACGGAGCCAGCAGGAGACTGTCTAGAAAACAGATACAATGTTGCAGCTAGCTTGCTGCAAGGGTTCCTGTCTGAAAGCCTATATAAAGGGCTGTCAGACGGGGAAGCCTTGCCAGTAGTGATTCTTGTGCATTGTAAATAGTTGCTGAATAAATGTTCCTGTTGATTGACCATGCCTGAGTCGGACTCCTTTGTCAATCTAACACTGGCGACGAAGGTGGGATTCAGGCCTTGTCATTAGGCTCAATGAGGAATGAAGCTTCGACTATACAAGTGCAGAGCGCCCACCACAGCCGCACCATGGCGACAATGCCACCGATCGCGCCATTCGATCCGATGAAGGAGCAATGGGCTTCCTTCTTAGCACGCTTCGAGTGTTTCATGATCGCAAGTGATTACGGCGAACTCGCACCAGCAAGGAAGCTGAGCCTCTTCCTCCAGTGTGGCGGTCCAGAATTATTCGCCACCGCTCAAACCATAGCAGCCCCCGCAGCGGTACACGAAGTGCCGTGGGACGATCTCCTGGGCCGCCTGAGAGCACACTACGCGCCTGTGCCATCTCGAATAGCACATCGCTACGCATTCAGGCAATGTGTGCAACAACCGCAGCAATCTGTAGCTGAGTTCCTCCAGAAACTGAGAGCCACCGCAATTCCTTGCGAGTTCCCCGCAGGCTTCCTGGAGGAATCTCTACTGGAGCAGTTCGTGTGTGGTGTCAAAGACATCCGCCTAAAGCGCTGCTTTCTCTCTAAAACTGTCCTGACTCTTGAGCAAGCGGTAAAAGAAGCCCGCGCGGCGGAATTGTCAGAGATTTCCACGTCTGACATGGGCCGCGCTCACACTCCTCTTTTCCCCACTCCGCGAGCATGTCTAGTGGACATGATAGCGCCGCTAGACGAGATAGAGGATGAAGACCAAAGGGACTGCATGAGGGTGACCGGGCGCTTGCCTAATCGCGCATTCACACCTCAGCAAAACCCCGGTAGCTGCCTAGGTTGCGGAGGTGCCCACCAAAGACCCGACTGCCCCTTCAAGGCATCGGTGTGCCGCAGATGCGGCAGGAAAGGACACCTGGCAGCCGTGTGCCGTGCCGCCGCACCAACGACTACTCCAGGAGCTGCCTCCAGAGCCGCTCCACCAGGTCAACAAGCGGCTCAGAAACGATCGAGACGCCGCCAGCCACAGCCGACTGACTGCTTCATGCTGTCGGAGATGCCCCCAGCTCTGAACTTCGACCAGGCAGAGAGTATGAGATTGTCCACGGTGGTTTGTTTAGAGGGGGTGGGAGTCAAGATGGAAATAGACTCCGGGTCCTCTAGATCCCTCATTTCCTGGGCACAATTAACTAAATTGTGCCCCCATCTCCGGAAACGAGACCTCGGCCCTGCGGCGACGATCCTAAAAGACTATCAGGGTTCGCCAATTCCCATCCTAGGACTGCATAGAGTGAGGGTAGACTACGGCTCTTTCCATGGGACCCTTCCCGTCCTAGTAGTGGCCAATTCCCTAGCTGCCTTGATCGGATTGGACTGGTTTCCAGCCTTGGGACTGTCAGTCCAAGGAGTACACAGCGTGCCAGCCAGTTCTCCGGTAGACGTAGTGATCAAAGAGTTCAGCGACGTCTTTGATGGCAGCCTAGGAACGTACAAGGGCACTCCCGTTTCCCTAAACCTGGATCCCCAGGTTGCTCCTGTCCGCTTGAAGGCCCGCAGGCTGCCGTTCGCACTGAAGCCCAAGGTTGAAGCGGAATTAGATCGATTAGTGGCGCAGGGCGTGCTCGAACCCGTCGATCAGGTGAAATGGGAGACCCCAATTGTGGTCCCCATTAAGCCCGACGGGTCCGTGAGGATCTGCGCCGACTATAAGTCGACGATCAACTTCGGGCTTCAGGCGAACCCATACCCGGTTCCGGTAGTACAGGACCTGCTCCACTCTCTGGGGCGGGGTCGAGTATTCGTGAAACTGGATATGGCGCAGGCCTACCAACAGCTCCCGGTGGACGACGAGGCTGCGGAGGTGCAGACCATGCGGAGGGAAAGCCCCACTGAGGGGCTTTCCGCTGTCGCCGCCTCCAATTCGGCGTGTCCGTGGCCCCGGGGATCTTCCAGAGCCTCATGGAGCGACTGCTCCATGGGCTCCCTGGCATTGTACCGTACTTTGACGATGTCCTGATTGCTGCTGCCAGCATATCAGAGCTTGCCAAGACGTTGCGGGAGGTCCTCAGAGTTTTCAGGGGCGCGGGTTTAAAATTGAAGCGCAGCAAATGTACATTTGCTGCGCCGAGGGTGGAATTCCTGGGCTTCATGATTGATGCCCAAGGAATTCACCCAACCCCCTCCAAGGTCGAGGCCATCCAAAAGGCCCCCACTCCTGCCTCCAAAACGGAGCTGCAGGCATTCCTCGGCCTTTTGAATTTTTACGCGCCTTTTATTCCCCACAAGGCATCGCTAGCCGAGCCGCTGCATCGGTTGCTCGACCGATCCGCGGCCTGGCACTGGGGCAACCGCGAAGCGCATGCGTTCGTGGCTGTCAAAGCCATGCTCACGTCAGACACGGTACTAGTCCAGTACCATGACAGGCTTCCTCTGACGCTTGCATGCGATGCCTCCCCTTTTGGCCTGGGGGCTGTCCTGAGCCACGTCTTTCCAGACGGCTCGGAAGCCCCCATTGCTTTTTACTCCCGGACAATGTCTCAAACGGAGAGAAACTACAGCCAAATCGACAAGGAGGCTTTGGCTGTAGTGTCCGGGATTAAGAAGTTCCACAATTACCTTTATGGGCGGACCACAAGCCGCTCCTTGGGCTGTTGGCCAGTGACCGTCCGACACCCCCCCATCCTGTCACCCAGGATGACCCGTTGGACGGAATTCCTGGCAGCGTATGACTATACGCTGCTATACCGTCCTGGCAAGCAGATAGGGCATGCTGATGCCCTAAGTCGCTGCCCTATCCCGGGGCCAGATCCAGCCCCTGTGCCGGCCCTCTCCGTTCTGACAGTCGCGGAGTCGGACTTGCCCTTGTCCTCTTCCGCCGTCGCCGCTCACACCCGCGCAGACCCCGTCCTCGCCCAGGTCTGCCGTTGGGTGCTGAGGGGGTGGCCTACGGGCAGCGTGGCCGAAGACTTTCGGCCATACAAGTCACGCCAGCTGGAGCTCTCGCTCCATTGCGGGTGCTTGTGTTGGGGAGATCGGGTCATCGTCCCTTCCCCTCTGAGACACATGGTTCTTCAGTCGCTCCATGCCAATCACCCAGGCATAGTCCGTATGAAGGCTTTAGCACGGAGCTATGTCTGGTGGCCTGGCATGGACACTGAAGTGGCGGAGTGGGTGGCCGCCTGCTCCACCTGCCAATCGTCCCGGCCGGCCCCGCCAGTCTCCCCGCCGAGGGAGTGGGACCTTCCCAGGAGCCCGTGGTCCAGGCTCCACTTGGATTTCGTGGGTCCCTTCCATGGCCAGAATTTCCTTGTGGTGGTGGATGCGTTCTCCCGCTGGGTGGAGGTGATTGTCATGGCCTCCACCACAGCGGAGAGCACCGTGCGCGCGTTGCGCCACCTGTTCGCCACCCACGGGTTGCCGGACGTCATTGTGTCTGACAACGGACCCCAATTTCAGTCCTCCACCTTCTTGGACTTTCTGGCCACCCAAGGGATCCGCCACGCGCCGGTTGCCCCTTATCACCCGGCGTCTAATGGACGCGTGGAACGAACAGTCCGCTCGGCCAAGGAAGCCTTGGCCCGTTTGGATAAAGGGGACTGGCAGGCAAGGGTGGCTGCGTACCTCTTGGGACAGCATGTCACACCTTGCCCGGCCCCAGGGAAAAGCCCCGCGGAGCTCTTGATGGGCCGACGTTTGCGGACCACCCTGGACAGACTGCACCCCGATTACGACGGGGTGCAGAGGAGCAACCTGCAGGTTCCCTCCCCTCACCTATTTCAAGTTGGGGACCTAGTCTGGGCAAGAAACTTCTCAGGGGAGCCGCGATGGGTTCCCCCAACCGTCTTGGACTTAACCGGCCCCTGCTCTTACAGGGTCGGCCTACGCGATGGATCTGAGTGACGGCGCCACCTGGATCAACTAAGGCGCCGCCTGCCTGAGACGGCCTTCACCACACCAGGCCGTTCCTGCCCGTTGGCCCCCGTTGGGCCACTGTTCCCTGTTCAAGCCGAGCCACAGAAGGTAACTCCGGAGGCTTTTGCCAGTCCCGGCCTCTCGTCATCGGACACACTCTGCAGACCCCCTCCGGACTACTCCACTTAAACCAACACGGAGTTGTGGGCCTCGCCGCTAGGAGGCCCACCCTACCAACCAGCTGCCAGCCGGCAACCTTCAACAATCTCAAGCCCGGCCGCCACGCCCCCTCGCATGGACTTACCATTATCGACGGTTCCAGCGACGCAGACGCCACTTCCGGGGGCAGGCCACGGTGACGTGGGTGGGGCCTCCACTCCCCATGGGGAGGAGCTTCCCCAGGAACTACTTACCTCGCCGAGCTCTCCGCAGCAACTGAGGCGTTCGCGGCGGGCCTGACACCGCCCCGCCTACTTGGAGGAGTACGCATGCGCCTACACTTTGATGGACAGAAAGACTGGACACATGCGCACTGACCTTGGGGGAAGGAGTGTTAAGTCCTCAGGTCTACAACCGTGCCAGCAAGTCTGGTGAACTCTGAGTCACCACATTCCGGAACGGAGCCGGCAGGAGACTGTCTAGAAAACAGATACAATGTTGCAGCTAGCTTGCTGCAAGGGTTCCTGTCTGAAAGCCTATATAAAGGGCTGTCAGACGGGGAAGCCTTGCCAGTAGTGATTCTTGTGCATTGTAAATAGTTGCTGAATAAATGTTCCTGTTGATTGACCATGCCTGAGTCGGACTCCTTTGTCAATCTAACAGGTAGAGCTCCATCTCTCACTTGTATTGGATTGCAATATAGCTTGGAGACACATATGGCAATGACCCAAATAGCTTCTGCCCCTATTGCTCCTCTAGTTCAACTGCTTGGCACAGGGCTTGTATAACCTCTGGTGTCAATTATTCATCAGTAGTGGCATTAGAGTTGTAAGTCCTTCTCGATAGGTTGTCTGAATCTCTTTTTCCCCTTCCTGGTCAATGCTTTAAACTGAAGCAAAATCCAGAGGGGGCAGCCAACTATTGATGTCCTCTGGCATCAAGTTTTGGTTATTAGGTTATTAGGTCCTTAGGTTATTAATTAGGAGCTTTGCCAACAATAGTATTTCCAAAGTTCATACATTTCTGTTGTAAATATCTTTGCAATATCCATTGTTGAATAATCCTTGACAACACAGCATTTTATTTAACCAAATGATATTCATAAAAATAATTTGTAAATAATTAGATAAATAATTAATGAAATACAATGTCTCTACTAATTATTTTAAATGTCATTTGAGACTAGATGGGGCAGTCATCTTTTTTTCTTACAGATTACCTTCCAAGTGCAAATTACAGCAACATCATGCCTTGAAAATCAGACTTTTACTCTGCAGCCTCTTGGTTTCACAGACGTGACCACTGTACGTATATACAGTCGGTGCAACTGTGAATGTGATGAGGAGTTACCAAATAAATCTGATTGCAATGGACAAGGGAATATAAACTGTGGGATTTGCAGGTAATCTAACTATTTTAGCAACGTAAGTCAAATATTTGCTGTTAGGTAGTCTTCAATTGGCAAAGCAAGCCACTTGTGCATAAAAGAGGGCAAACCCCACTCCCTTCTAGTACTGATGTTACCTTCTAGCAGACATTTAGTAATGAAACATCTGTAAGAAAATCAAGTTCAGAGAGCACCAGATACCTCACAGATCTACGCTAAGGTACACATATTGTTTTTTATTGCTGTAGTATAGAGTATCTCAAATTTCATAGGAGCTCCTCGGGGGGAGGGTGACAGGAGGAACTTGTTGGAGTGAGTTGCAACCTTCCCGCCTCACTAACCTGTTGACTTTGTTGTGGGAAGCCAGCAAGGAAGGTTGCAAATGGTGATCATATGATTATGATTATGAGTCCCTTCGGGGAGAGGGGGCGGTCTAGAAATTCAATAAAATCAATAAATAAAATATTGGGTGTGGGAGGTGCTGTAATGGCCAGAACCTCAAGAAATTGTTGCATGTACCTCTTGTTCAGTGCCATAGTAACTTTGAATGGTTGCTGAAAAAGTTATTGTAATTTAAGAACTATATGTACAGCAATATTTTTATGCAGATTGTCTATAAAAAACTGTTCTCATAGAAAAAAGAAAAGCCTGCTTGAATTTTTCAAGGCAAGGAACTTAACTTGAGAACAATAAATAATAATAAAAAACATTTTGGAGAGGACTCATGGTCTCCCAGTTTCCAGACTAATGCCTTAAACACTACATCAAACTGGCTCTCTGAGTACCTGCCTAGCAAGTATTTCATACTGAATCATTTTCTTATCAAGTTCACAAATCTTCCAGGTATTTTTTATTTTTTAACACATGCATGCTATACAAAAACTTTTTTAAAATGCAAAACATAAACTTATGAAACAAAGTGGAAATAAAAAAATCTGATTGTATATACTTAGAAATGTAATACTTGACTGAAGCCTTTGTGATTGTTGCAAGTGAATTCAAATAGCAGTTTACTAACCTGAAGAGAATTATGTAATCTGAGCAGCAGAGGCATCTATGGGCTGGACTAAAAAGAAATTAGTAGACTAATGTTGCTTGCTAACGCTATTTGTTGATGTTGAATATTTCTTCTCTCATGCCAGGTGCAATGCTGGCTATGTTGGAAAGAATTGTGATTGTAAGACTGGAGGCAAAACCAGCAAGGAACTGGAAAAAAGTTGTCGAAAGGACAATTCTTCAGTCATTTGTTCTGGCCTGGGAGATTGTGTATGTGGACAATGTATTTGCCATACTATGGCAGATACCCAAAAGCATATTTATGGTCCCTTCTGTGAATGTGATAACGTTAACTGTGAACTTCACAATGGTCAAGTGTGTGGAGGGAAACGTAAGTGACTGATGAAAGCTGAATAAGAAAATACCAAATTTACCCCGTCTGGCCTTTGATACTATTAGTCCAGACATTTTTACTATAAGATATAAAACATAATTCCGATTTTGCACTCTATGTTATTTTTCTGCATTTTACAAAGAGCTGTATAAATAACACTTGGATCCACACTATATAATCTGGAAGTAAATCAGCTGATAACCATATACCTGGGATGATTTTTTGTGTTCTATAAATAAATATTGACTATTTTCTTTAGAATATTGCTTACTCCAGTTTTTGAACATTCAATTTGCCAAGGACAAGCTGTTCTTGCATTGAGGATTACTGCAGTGTTTTTTTATATGATGCCCAGAATTCCAGAATTGCAGTGGGTCACTTGTGAATGGTTGGCCATCTGTGGCAGAGTGCTTCTCTGCATTTATCTTAATCATCCTTTCTAGATAATGTGGGTGTTATGTGTCAAGGAAGATGCAAAGAAATGCTTTTGATCCTAACCTCTCCAATTTCTCTTTTCAGAAAGAGGTACTTGTGACTGTGGGAAATGTAAATGTACTGCAGGATTTGACGGCACTGCCTGTCAGTGCCTAGCTTCAACAGATGCATGCCGGAATAAGAATGGGAACGTGTGCAGTCTCCGGGGGCAATGTCAGTGCAATACATGCAAATGTAATGGACGCTATCAGCCCCCTCTCTGTGAGGAGTGCCCAAGTTGCCCATCTCCCTGTGGCAGATATATGTAAGTGATATGCGGAAATTGTCTAGTCTGATCCAACGCCTTATCATCACTTAATTTCACTTTGCTACTTGTAAGGTATGGATCAATGGGCCTGTCATCAATACCTGGAAGATTCTGGAAAAGATAATCAAATGCTTAAAAGCCAGAAAAGCTATTACTGGAAGCCAACATAAGTTTGCAAAAAAGATCATGCCAGACAAATTATAGTGCATTATTTGACAATTAGTGGACTAACACAATGCTACAGCCATAATATACTTGGACTTTACAAAGGCACTTGACAAAGTAGACCACAACCTACTTCTTGGTAAGGTAGAAAAATGAGGGATTAATAGCATCCGCCTGATGGATTCATAACTGAATGACCAACCACATTCAACATGCCATCCTCAATGGAACTACATTTACGGTTCTGTCTTATACCCAGTATTCTACAACATTTTCAGAAATGATTTTGATGAGAGGATAGAAGGGCAAATCTGCAGATGACACCAAGCTGGCAGGAATAAGCAGCACTTTAGAAGATAGGCTCAAAATCCAGAAGGATCTTGACAGACTAGAATGCTGGGCCCTATCCATCAAAAAACAATTCAGTGGTGAGAAAATTTAGGTTTTATACTTAGGGAAGGAAAACCAAATGTACAGAAAAGGTGGTACCTGGCAGTAACTGTGAGAGGAATCTAAGAGTCCTAATGGACAACCATTTAAATGTGAGGCAGCGGTGTGCTGCCAAAAAAGGCAATGCAATTCTAGGCTGCTAGAGGAATAGTATCAAGATTACATGTAGTGTTAGTGCCATTTTATACTGCTTTGGTGAAACCACACTTGGAATACTGCATCCAGTTTTGGTCACTATGATACAAAAAAGTTGTTGATACTTTAGAAAGAGTACAGAGAAGGACAACCAAGATGATTAGGGAGCTGGAGGCTAAAACATGAAGAACAATTGCAGGAACTAGGTATGTCTAATCTAACAAAAGGATGGACAAGGGATGATATGATATGAGAGCAGTCTTTCAATACTTGAGGAGCTGTCGTAGAAAAGAGGTGCTTAACGTATTCTCCAAAGCACCTGAGAACAAGATAAGAAGTAACCAATGAAAATTTATTAAGGAGAGATGTAACTTCAAACTAAGGACAAATTTCCTGATAGTTAGAATAATTAATCAATGCAATGGCTTTCCACCAGAGGTTGTGGATGCCCCAACACTAGAAGTTTTGAAGAAAATAAAATGAACAGCCTTTTGTCCAGAATGGTGTAGGGTCTCCTACTTGAACAGGGAGTTGGACAAGAAGACCTCCAAATCCCTTCCAACTATTATTCTGTAGTAATGGGATCCTAAAGGAATATGCCATCTTATTCCATGACTTCTAGATTTACTTATGGTCCTTTGCTGAAGGTCACTGTCTGTCAGGCCTCCCTCTGTTCAAAACTCAAGAAAGAAAACCCCCCAACTCCATTGATTTAGAGAAGAGATACTTTTACTAAGTTTGAAGTGATAAGCAGTGAAAGCAAGGCAAGATCTGATTCAAAACGCATGAAAGTTGCAGATTGAAAGTCACCCCAAAATCCTTCCCCCCCCAGGGTCCAGCACTGTGAGTCCAATCATTGTCATGATATATATACGAGACCGCCTCCTGCCCCATACATCCCTTCGTCCGATCCGCTCCCACAGAGAGGGTCTTCTCCGGGTACCGTTGGCTGGGCAATGCCGGTTGGCGACGCCCAGGGGAAGGGCCTTCTCTGTGGCGGGCCCAGCCCTCTGGAACAACCTACTCCCCGACCTACGCACCACCTCGGACCTCCGCCTCTTCCACCAGCGTCTCAAGACGTATTTATTCCAACAAGCCGGCCTAGCATAACCCCCCGTTTCTGACTTTTATCTGAACAAATTTTAATTCTTATAGTTTTAAAGGGTTTTTAGCACAGGATTTAATTTAATAGTTTTTTAAAAATGTATTTTGTATTTTGTATGGTTTTATATTGCCCGTGCGCCGCCCTGGGTCCTTACAAGGAGAATGGTGGGGTATAAATTTAATAAAATAAAAAATAAAATAAATAAAAAAAGTATGAGACGGGTTGCTCTCGGTTCGGCCCGGATCAGGTGAACCAGTAGTAGCAGCAGCGGGAGGCTCTGCCCACCTGCCCAGGTGCTTCAGCACATGCACGAGCACGCCCAAACTGGTAGTAAAAAAATTGGCAACCCACCACTGAGTATAAGGTTGTGGAAAAGCTCATCTTCAGGTATTTTTCCCATCTGGAGTCTCAGGATGGTTGGCCTCCCTTCAACACTGCCATATTTAATGAGTGCAAACCTCCCTTTCAGTTCTCAAGGGACTACACCAGCTCACTTTCCCATCCCAAATACCCGAGGCACCCCTCCCCATTACTATGGCAGCCAATACCAAGCATGCTGAAGAAACCATTCGGGAGATCTGCTGATACTGTCATAATCGCACCCTACCCCATACATCCCTTCGACCGATTCGCTCCCACAGAGAGGGACTTCTCCGGGTGCTGTCCACTAGGCAATGCCAGCGGGCGACGCCCAGGGGAAGGGCCTTCTCTGTGGCGAGCCCAGCTCTATGGAATGACCTACCCCCCGAGCTCAGAACAACCATGGACCTCCGCGCCTTCCATCAAAAACTCAAGTCTCATCTCTTCCAGCAGGCCGGCCTGGCCTAACCTACCTTCCAGCCTTCTAAGTCTGAATAGCTACATTGTTTAATTGGGTTTTTAAGGGGGTTAGTTTTTAGAAGTTTAGGTTTTTTAGCACAGGGATAAATTGTTTAATCTGATTTTATATATTTATGATGTATCTATGTTTACACGTTTTTAATTCTCCTGTGCACCGCCCCGAGTCCCTTCGGGGAGAGGGAGCGGTCTACAAATTAAATTTATTATTATTATTATTATTATAAATCCTTTGAGAGTAAAAGTATCCCAAAAAATTTGAGACATACGGAGCTGCAGTAAACATTTTGTTGCACACATTTTGTTGCACACTGCTGTAAAGAGGAATTGGGCTACTGTCATTTATTTTTTAGATTACATCTGACTTTTCAGGACAAAGGAAAAATACTGTAGCTAGTCTTCTTAAAATCATTGTTTGTTAAACTAGATTAAATATTAAAATTAGCTAGAGTTTAAGGTTTGGAAAATTATTTAAATTATAATTAATTATCCTACTTCAGACATATTTTGCAGACATGACGTTTTCTGGAAAAGATTTGAATGCTGGGAAAGGTAGAAAGAAAGAGAAGAACAGGGTAACCAGTAGCAAGATGGATCAGGTTAGAGACAGATTACCATAGAGAAAATCTGTGTGGTTGCCAAGAGTTGACATAGACTTGATAGCATAGTCTATCAATAGTTAATCAAAAAGATTAATATAAGAAAAGATATTCTTCAGAATAACAGGAAAATAGAATTGGAAGAGACTTTAGAGGTCTTCTAGTCCCACCCTCTGCTCAAGGAGACTTTATTCCATTTTGGACAAATGGCTGTCTAATATCTTTAAAACCTCCAGTGATAGAGCACCCACAACTTCTGGAGACATGCCCTTCCACTGATTGCTCTAACTGTTAGGAAATTTCTCTTAGTTCTAGAGATGTGACAGTAAACCTATGGCACTCGTGCCACCGGTGGCACGCAGAGCACACTCTGAGGGCACGGAAGCAGTCACCCCAGCTAAGCTCCACTGAGCATGTATGTGCTCCTCCTGCTGGCCATCTGGTTTGGGGGCTCTGCCGCGCATCCACAGGGGGCAGGGGGTATGCAGGAAACGTGTGCGTATACACAGGATGCTGGGGCTAGTGGATAACTGGGGGTTGCACGTGCATGTGGGGGTTGTGCACACATGTGGGGAGCAGGGGGAGCATGGGGCGTCATGCACACATGCATGAGGGGTGGGGGAGTGTGAGGATCGCACACACATGGGTGTGCACACACTTTCAGCATGCAACGACAAAAAGGTTAGCCATTACTGTTCTAGAGAGATGTTCAGTTAGGAAATATGTCTTAGTTCTAGATATGTTTCCATCCATTGCTTCTCGTCCTGCATTCAGGTCCTTTGGAGAATAAGTCAAATCCCTTTTCTCTGTGGCAAACCCTTGGAGATTGGAACGCTGCTATCATGTCACCCTGTGTCCTTCTCTTCATTAGCTATCAGTTAAATGCTTTGAATAAATTTTACAGTACCAGTAATGCAGAAAAAGGATTTTTCTACAGTTTTATTATTTTTTTTAAAAATGGTATTGCTAATGGTGCATTGGTTTTTGGCTATATAAGTATCTTGATGTATAAATGCAAATTAATTGATGGATCAGATGCTTACCAATAACTAATAACATTTATTAAAACTATAGGAACGTTTACACCACCAGGACCTTTCCTACCTCAATCTGCCTAATTAAAATTTTAACCCTTGAGTTTGTGACTGGGGTAGTGATTGTAAGCTATCAAAGATATTGTAAATGGAAGTAAATTTCTCTGTTTTTTTTTTGTGGGGGGTGTGTGTGCAATAGGATAAACAGTTCTGGATTCATTCTGTCTAACAGCTCCTACTATAATACTTTAAAATTTAATTGTAACTCTCTTCTTGGAAGACTGAGCAAGTTATTGCCAAGCTTTGTGCAACATTATACTTTTCATGTTTATGTTTAAGTGATACTTTGTGCAAATATTCCTCCTCTTATAACCATTTGTTTCCTGATCATTTGAAATTACAATGCACTAAAAAAGTAACTTTAGGTAGTTTTTCACAGTTATAACCATTGCAGCATTATTATTATTATTATTATTATTATTGTTTACATTTCTATACCGCCCTTCTCCCTTCCGGAACTCAGGGCGGTGTACAGGCAACAATAAAATCACAAGTAAAAAACATAGAAACCTTTAAAAATACATTAAATGATAAACAGCCTCTCTTAAAACCTTGTTAGAATCCCTGCTAAAAAACCATTCAAAACTATACCATTTAAAACTATGCCAGTTAAAAACTATGCCAGGCCGGCTGCACGAAATCTTCGTCTTCAAGGCCCGACGGAAAAGGCGCAGGTCTGTGATTGTCCATAGGTCAGGGGGTAGGTCATTCCAGAGGGCAGGAGCTGCCACAGAGAAGGCTCTCCCCCTAGGGGCCGCCAGCCGACATTGCCTGGCCGCCGACACCCTGAGGAGGCCCTCTCTGTGGGAGCGAACTGGACGGTGGGAGGTATTTGGTAGCAGGAGGCGGTCTTGCAAATAACCAGGTCCCTTGCCATGGAGTGCTTTAAAGGTGGTTACTAATACCTTGAAGCGCACCTGGAAAGCCACAGGCAGCCAGTGCAGCTCGCGCAGGAGAGGTGTCACGTGGGAGCATCTAGACGCTCCCAGAATCCCCCGTGCGGCCGCATTCTGAACCAGCTGGAGCCTCCGGGTGCACCTCAAGGGAAGCCCCATGTAGAGAGCATTGCAGTAGTCCAGACGGGAGATGACGAGGGCTTGAGTGACCATGCGTAAAGCGTCACGATCCAGAAAGGGGCGCAACTGCTGTATCAGGCAAACCTGATAGAAAGCCCCCCCTGGCCACAGCTGTCACATGGTCTTCTAGAGACAGCCGAGCATCCCCATGTCATGTAATCAAAATTCGATGCTTGGCAACTGGCATGTATTTGTGACAGTTGCAGTGTCCTATGGTCATGTGATCACTTTTTGCGACCTTCTGATAAGCAAAGTCAATGACAAAGTCAGCGAGGAAGTCAGATTCACATAACTTTGTTATTAACTTAACAAACGCAGTGATTCACTGAACAACTTTGGTAAGAAAGATTGTAAATGGGGCAAAGCTTGCTTAACAATTGCCTTGCTTAGCAACATAAATTTTGGGCTCAATTGTGGCCATAAATTGAGGATTATCTGTACTGTCTTTTTTCACAGTAACAGGCTGCTGCTACTTCTTCAAACTTACTCTTACTATATATTAATTCATATTTTATTAGCAACTATACATTCATGTTTAAAGCAAGGCTTTGATATAGACAACAAATTCAAATTCACATTGTTCTCTTAAAAATCAAATATCTTTGGAGGCATGATAAGATCGGAAGCAATTCTAAAAACATATCTGATCACCCAATGTGATATATTGGTTTGTGATTTAAGATACAGAACTGAAGAAATTCAGCAATACTTTATGATTTATGGTTTATTTAATTTATATACCGCACCCTTTCCCAAAAGGGACTCGGGGCGGTGCACAGGCAATTTAAAAACATATATAAACAACAATATACAATATATAAAACCAAATTAAATTAATATCCCTCTGCTAAAAATTTAAATATATTAAAACAATATTCCTAAAACCAATTTAAAACATTTTAACTGCAGACTGTGGTCTAGGTGATGTAAGTTAGGCCAGGCCGGCCTGTTGGAAAAAATTAGTTTTAAGGTTCTGGCGGAAGGAGCGGAGATCCGTGATCGTTCTCAGTTCGGGGGGTAAATCGTTCCAGAGAGTTGGGCCCTCCACAGAGAAGGCACTTCCCCTGGGCGTCGCCCGCTGGCAGATCACTAGTCCAACATACTGTATATGCATGGGGTACTCCCTTTCAACTGATCAGAATGAGATGTAGATAGATAGATTAGATAGATAGTTAGTTGGATGGATGGACGGACGGACGGACAGACAGACAGACAGACAGACAGACAGATAGATAATGGATGGATTGATAGATGGATGTAGATATATATTATAGATATTGTATGAGTTTATGTTATGTTATGTTATTATGTAATACATTCACAAGCTATCATGGTCAGAATCAATATGATCAATAGCTTATCATTTCTGATTTATACGCTGTTTCCTCAAAAATAAGACCTCCCTGGGTAATAAGCCCAATCGGGCTTTTGAGAACATGCAATAAAATAAGCCCTCCCCCCAAAATAAACCCTCCCTAAAAATATTGCCGCAGCCATGAGATAGCCACACTCACCGCTTCCTGCACCTCAAAAATAATAAGACCTCAAAAATAAGGCCAAGACCATATTTCAGGGGTCAAAAGAAGATAAGATCCTGTCTTATTTTCAGGGAAACATGGTATTCTACTTCCATTTAGATTACAAAACATAGCAGAATCTATGAGACAACTATATAAGTGCCTTTGCCCACAAGAGGAGTATGTTGATTTTCAGAGCTTCCTTGTTGCTCCATTCAGTACAAAAAGATGTAAACTATTTAGTAAACATGCATAGTTAGTTATGTGTAATTGTAGCTTTTGATGTTGCTGCTGATTAACCTTTATTTCCTTCTGAAATATCTAGGTATGCACAAACTTAGCAAATAGAAATTTATTAGTAGGGCCCATGCACACATTACAATCTCTTCCCATCATTATTCAGCATACAGGGAAATGTCAAATCATCCTAATTTTCTCAAAAAAAATTCTTGATCTTATTTTTTAAAATATGGTAACAATATACTATTCTAATGAACAAAAGTAGAGCTCACTGTAATAACACATACAAATGCACAATAACAAATTTAATTTAAAAATCCCCAAGTGCATCATTTTTACTATTCATGTTTTGGTCTTCATGTTAACAGAGGGACAGTGAGGCAGCTGTTATATTGTCAATCAGTCCTCAGTATAAAGGGTTGAGCAGAACTGATCTTAACAGAAACCATTTCCATTGGTTTCCCAACCTATTCAAGAATTGGCATAAATAAAATTCATTCCTGTCTGTAGATTTTGGTATTAAAAATACAAAGAGGGAGTCTCCAACAAATCCTAGGCTCCTAGAGAGAATGTCTGCTGCACAATTAGATTGTATTGCTCCACTTCAGGTTTAGCTTATTTATATCATAAAATGGTTTGGAAGGAGTCTCATTAGTATATTACCTCAGTGTCTATTCTCCTCAGTAAACAATACCAGTTGACCAGGGACAGTTAATGTAAACCGCAGAGAGATCTCAATCTATTTGAGGTTAGCTCAAATTTGTCATCCTCCTGATGCAGAACGTACATAGTATGTATTTTAATAAGTTTGGATTCTCTCAGCTTTACACCCTCCTTACTTACAATATGCTATAATATGCTATATAAAATATAGATGTGTTGTAATGATACTGTTATGAAACTTTTTTTTTAAAGCTTTGCTTCTTGTTATTTGTTTTTTAGGTCTTGTGTTGAATGTCTTGCTTTTGAGAGTGGTCCATTTGAGAAGAATTGCTCTGATAGTTGTTCAAATATTACTCTTGAAAGTAAAGCGCAACCAAACAGTATACCCTGCAGGGATAAGGATTCAAAGAATTGCTGGATCTCTTACACAATGTTTCGTACTGACGGAGAAGAACAATATTCTATTACAGTCAATCGTGAGAAAGGTATGTGTGCTGTCTCAACAGTATTTAGCTAGTATAGGAATTGAGAACTGTCTCCTTTAAGAAACTAACTCATGGGTAATGCAGTCACCTTATGGGAAATGTAGGAAGAACTGCCTTGTGGGAAATGTAGTTCCATAGCATGTGATCACATCTGTGTTACCTGATTCACCAACGGGGGTACCTTGCCATGGGAAAAGTTATAGCCAGTCAGTTTTAGAAGCCTTTTGTCTACCAGACAGTCATGTTACATCTCCGCTCAGAATGGGTTAGAGAAATTAATGTCTTTTTCCCTGCGCGATGGGACAGATTAAAGCCATCAGAAGAATCTTAACTATGAACTGTGAATGTTGATATTAAGGATGCCTGATTATAAATTTAATCTGAAAGTTCCTACGTGTGGAGTTAACTGACTGCCCGAGCGAACCCAAACAGGACAGGCAGGCAGAAAAGACGCTGGGAGTAGAACGACAAACTCCATTTGCATTTTAACTAAGAACAACCGCTGGGATTCCCCCACTCCCTCTTACACTCCCTCTAAAGAGACACCCAGCCTGCAGTGAGAAAAGCTGTTTATTTCTCCTGAAATAAAAGTGCCTTGTGTTTAAGAAAATGTATTAAAACACCTGTGGAAACACGCTCAAAGCATGTCCTACAAAGTTAAAGAGAAACACCCCATTGCAGTTAATGAAAGCTGCTAGGATTTCCCCCACCCCCTTTGGAGCAAAGAGGAAAGATTTCCAGGGCAATGAAATTTGAATGAGAAAGGGGCCAATAACCAGAGCTGATCCCCCCCCCCCACTGCTTTAAACCTTGTCAATGAGTCATCCTAACAACCAGAAGCAGTAGAAAGACCAGGCTAGTTTAGGTGGTCAAATGCAGGGATAATGCCATTACCAATAACTCCAAACAAAGTTTCTCAACACACCCTAGAGGCCATCAAGAGCACTGCGCCTACGTTTCCAAAGTTTCTCAACGCCCCCTAGAAACCATCAAGTGCGCTGCACCCATGTCTACAAGGTCTAGCAATGCACCCTATTGGCCGGCAGGTAAACTGCGCCCATGTCTACATGGTCTTGCAATGCACCCTGGTGGCAGGCAGGTGAACTGAATTCAAAGAACTCTTAAAACATTCAAGAAATTTTTTGAGCGAATCCCACTCTTCTAGCCATGGCAGCAGAAAAGGCAGAAATACGTCAAATAGGCTATGACCTAAGAAAGCCTACACAGAGGGAGATCGCTTCCGGCTTCCGGACAAGACAGATGTGTTTTCTGACACGTCCACCACTTGGTTCTTTTGGTGAGCGCCTTCGGGGGCAGGGGGGCTCCTGTAGAGAACCCCCACCATACGGGCGACTGTGGGAGGCCCCCACCCAGACGGCGGTTGGGGGGGTGTGCCCATCTCGCTCCAGTAGCTGAAAGACAGAATGCGGGGGGAAGAGTCCTCTCTCCGAAGGAGTGCTGGAACAACGAAAGTTTGGAGAATGGGCTGAAATGCCAGAGTTGCAGGACTGCACCGAGACTCTGGACAGCTACGCGGACTGTGAGTTATTGACTTTAATGCACTCAACTCTTTGAAAAGAAGAATTTTTTTAAAAAATTATATCTCGCCCTTCTCCACAGAGGACCCAGGGCGGCGTACAGGAAATTTAAAAACATACGAATACAAAGATAAATATATAATTTAAAATAAATATTAAACATTCCCATCCTGTACTAAAACCAAATTTAAAATACCCAATTTAAAAACTTCCTAAAAGTCCCCACGGGAGGTTAGGCTAGGCCGGCTTGTTGGAACAAATATGTCTTTAGACATTGGCGGAAGAGGCGGAGGTCGGTGATGGTACGTAATTCAGGAGGTAGGTCATTCCAAAGGGCTGGGCCCGCCACAGAGAAGGCTCTTCCCCTGGTTGTCGCCAGTCGGCATTGTCCGGCCGACGGCACCCTGAGAAGGCCCTCTCTGTGGGAGCGTATCGGTCTAAGGGATGTATGTGGCAGGAGGCGGTCTCGCATATAACTAGGCCCCGAGCCATGGAGCGCTTTAAAGATGGTCGTCAAAACCTTGAAGCGCACCCGAAGGCCACAGGAAGCCAATGCAGCTCGTGCAGGATCGGTGTTATGTGGGAGCATCCCATAATCACCCGCGCGGCTGCATTTTGGACTAGCTGTAGCTTTCGGGTGCACCTCAAGGGAAGCCCCATGTAGAGAGCATTACAGTAGTCGAGTCGGGACGTCACGAGAGCTTGAGTGACTGTGCGAAGGGCAGCCTGGTCCAGTAAGGGGCACAATTGGCGCATCAGGCGTACCTGATGAAACGCCCCCCTGGCCACGGCCGCCACATGGTCCTCCAAGGACAGCCGGGAATCCAGGAGGACACCCAAATTGCGCTCCCAATGGCCAGAGTTGGAGTAATCTGGCTGAACCGGGGTGCCGGAAACCACAGCCACTCAGTCTTGGCAGGGTTGAGCTTGAGTTTGTTACCACCCATCCAGATCCGTACGGCTTCCAAACACCGGGACAGCACTTTGGCGGCATCGTTTGGGTGGTTTGGGGTGGATATGTACAGCTGAGTGTCATCGGCGTACAGGTGGTACTCCACCCCAAAACCACGGATGATCTCACCCAGCGGCTTCATATATGTGTTAAATAGGAGGGGCGAGAGAACCGACCCCTGAGGAACCCCACATAAGAGAGGCCTCGAGGTCGACCTCTGCCCTCCCGTCAACACATATTGCGACCGACCAGAGAGGTAGGATGAGAACCACCGCAGAACGGTGCCTCCCAGCCCCACCCCACCCCCAGTCGGTGCAATAGGATACCATGGTCGATGGTATCATCGAATAGAGGGGGGAGTTGCCAGAAACCCCCCTCAGAATAAGTGGCATTTTAAAATGCTCCCTGGGATCGGGGAGAAGGAGAAAGTGAAACATTCGAATTAACATAAAGAAAAGGAAATGTATTACCATATATGGAGTTGCTAAAGAAATTTTGTATCCGAGCCTCGCTACAGTTAAAATGAAACTTTCGCTGATTCTTCACTGCCGCTAACGGGGCGGAAAAATGGCGCTTCTTTATTCCCAGCAGTAAACACTCTTTGACTTGAGAACATTTCTTCACCTTTACAAGATCAAAGCCACCCAAGCGGCTCTCGGTATTTCTCCCATTGCGAGCCTTTTTAGTTTTTTTTTAGATGGATTGGATGATACAATTGTTTCTCTGGATTTTAAACAGTACAAAATTTTGAACTTTGATATAGACTTTTCCTTCTCTCGGACTTCACTGACTGTCTGCCCTTCGATGCCATCTTTTGTCATAAGAACTTAAAACTTTAACAATGGCAGCGAAAAAGCCTCCGATGGGGAAACCACTCTCTGCTCCACCTTCTACAAAGGCCAGTCCATCCCTACAGCAGGATGGAAATGTCTACAATGCTCCAGAAAGAAACATCAGGAGAGGACACTCCACCAACAATAGAGGAGATGCTGCAAAACATAATGAAGGAAATAAGAGAGATCCGGAAAAACAATATAAGCACAAAATTGGAATTACTGGAGGCACAAAGAGCTATAAAAGAAAATAAACAAAAAAATGATGGGTTGGAGGGAGGGGCAGTTGAGATGAGGGAAGAGATGAAGGAATTTCAGAAAGATATTACAGATATTACTGGTCATATGTCAAGAATCGATTTTGAAAAAATGTCTTTTTTTTTAAGATTTCAAAACGTCCCAGAGTCAGACTCTGGGAATTTAAAAGATTTAATGAGCATGATTTTAGCAGAATATACTAAAAAGAATAAAGAACATATTTGGGGGGGATATAGACCTGATTTATAGAATCAATTCAGCATATGCCAGAATAAATAATGTACCCAGAGAGATTCATATTAAATTTGTAAAAAGGTCAACAAGGGATGAGATTCTGAGAGCGCAGAGGGGAGGACCTTTGATATATCAACAAAAAGAGATTGCCATATTGAAACAGATCCCTAAAAAAATTCGAGAAATAAGGAAATATTCCTTCTTATCAAAAAAATTATATAAAAAGGGGATGTGGTTCAAATGGTTAATGCCAGAGGGAATGTTAGTGTTCTGGGAGAGAGGCAGAGCTAGAATTAAAACAGTAGAAGAGGTGGAGGCCTTTCTTAAAAAACACACCTCAACCCTGGAGGACGAAGATGTGGGAAAGGCAACCGGCAGCATCTCGCAACAATCTTTCCACCACAGTCAAATGTCACAGGCATCTAGAGCTGAGTGCCTAGCTGTCCGAGCTGCGGAAGAACAAGTCAAAGCTGTGGCGATCATGGCAACTCTCGATGTGTCAATAAGGGTGCAAGAGAAAAAGGAAGAGATAGCAAAAGCCCAGGCCAACCTCGAGCTTCTTCGCCTTGAGCAGGAGGGTGCAGAAAGGGCAGCAAGGGCTAAGGCTCTTCAGGCAGATGCTGATGGTACCCTCCTCAGCTTCAATCCTTGAAGTAAGAAGCAGAAAACCAGGACACACGCATCAAAGCCTACATAGACAGCCAACGTGTGGTACAACATGAACAAGGAGGAGAATCTCAAGTGACGGAACAACAAAATAGTCAGGCAGGTACCCGGCACCCAGACTCTAAGGTGCCACAACAGTTAACTCCTAACCCTCATCTGGTCAAGGATTCTCAGCGTGGTACCAAAGTGCACCCAGAAGCAGCTGCAAGTGTCAAATGCATATCGGTATGTAGTGACTCACCCTCCCCTCACTCATGCCAACCAAGCCCCTTAGAGAAAGTCTATCTCTATGGGCACCTAGAAGAAGCCAGAAATTCCGACGTGTGGAGTTAACTGACTGCCCGAGCAAACCCAGCTCGGATAGAACAGTATGCTTAGTGCCACATCACCAAAACCTAACATCTGTTCTCCATTGTAATATCTCTTGACTAGAAATGGCATTGGTGCTGTGTAATTGTTGGTCACAGCCAGTAACAGAAACAGATCTTGGCCTTCATTGTGTAAGTAATGGGAAAAGAGGCAACTTGTATTGTTCAGTATTTTGAGAGGACCTCAAGAGGATTTTTCTTCCTTGTGATATAAGACCCTATAGTGAGTCAGAATTAGTTAAGAGGTCTCTCTGATGAGATGGTGAACCTTGCCACTGAGAATATGTCCTTTAAAGAGTTTCTGGCAATCTCATATGGAGATTCAGGATCTGTTATTTATGTGGGGATTTTTTAAAAAAAATTCTGCCTCATCTTTATCCATTAAAAATGTTTACCACTAGCATGTAATATATGCAAATGGATATAGTCTTATAAAAATATTCATAGCACTCAGTCAAGCACACATATTTTAATCATTTTTCTTTCTTCTCTTAGAATGCCCCCAACCCCCAAACATTGCAGCCATAGTGGGGGGCACTATAGCTGGAGTGGCTCTTATTGGGCTCCTTCTTCTCCTGGCTTGGCGGCTAGTGGCAGAGTTGATTGATCGCAGAGAATATCACAGATTTGAGAAGGAAAAATCCAAGGCCAAATGGAATGAGGTAAGGTGTTTAACTCTTGTGGAGTGATATAAAGGAAGGAGAAGACCTACTTGTGTCTTTTTCTTCCTGTGTTTGAGTTATTAAGCAAAATAATTGATTCAGCGTGAGCAGGCCTTTGGTGTAGATTATATCATCTTCCCGCTGTTTAGTTTGGGTTTTATCAAGCTGTTAAGTGAGTGTATGATTGTCCATCTGAATCCTGATCTGCTCTTGAAATATTAGGTTTTATTAGCAGTTAAAGATTTCTGATGTTTTATTGACAGGGTGACAATCCTCTTTTCAAGAGTGCCACTACCACTGTTGTGAACCCCAGATTTAATGGCCAATGAAATGAAACTTCAGCAACAGTGCAAAACACGAAGAAACTCTTCAGCAGCAAAATAGAAGATGAATCCATTTGCTTTTCTTAAATCTTAAATTGCCGTATAATATTAATTATTTTTGAGAACATCATTCTTTGGACTTTGCAACATGATTCTATTCGATTTTTTTTAAAGTGTAATCATTAGAGAACTTTAGTACATATCTCAGAAGAAGCACTCAGAACAACTAGGCATCTTGCATTCATCACCCACACAAACTGTAGAAATTTGAATTTACATTTCTGAAATTACCTAAAACTCTACTACATTACTATACAGTATGTAAATAAAATTGCCAACTGCCACTCAGGGAGTTCTTTTAATTAACAATTTTGCTGTTTATAAGGCCTATTTTAAGGTGAGGTACATAGTAAGAAAGAAATGAGCTATTACCACAAACTTGCAGTTTTTCCAAGTTAGCACTATGTTGAATTCAAAACAATCAGTGCAGAGCAGCCAATCAGCATTCAGTCCCTTTGCTTTAAATTGCTGAGTTTACTACCTCAGAGGGCTTCCAGCACTTAACGCATTTCTAGCATTGCTCTTTCCATACATATCACTTATATGTACCTCTGTGTATGCTTGTCTTTTGGTTTACAAAACCAGGTCAGTAGTCAGAAAATATTGAGACTTTTTTGGAGGGGGATATTTGACCATTGTGGAATAGCCTCAAATGGGTTTGGCTCATCCATGATTGTAGGTTGACAAGCTTTGTGAGGTCTTGTCCAGCAAACCCAAAATTTTGTTTCTGGTTGTAAGGGACAAGTCTGAAGCTATTATCAAATGAATTGGAAAATCTATAAGGCAATATCTATAAATATTCACTTGATGCTATATCAGGGATCTGATGATCTGGTAACTTTGAGGAGCAGATTATGAACTGAGAATGAGATTCCTTGTGCCAGATGTCCTGCCTGGATATCAATCGGCCATCAAAGCCCCGGTAATAGGATTGTTTTAAACAGTAACATATTGGTAAAAATGTACTTGCATTTCTCTTCCACTGTTTAGAATGTCTTGTCAGTCGAGAAAAATGAGTTTTTCCAAAATTATTACCCAGTGAGTGATAAAGACTGAGTGGTAACTTCCATTTTCCAGTTTAAACTTAACAACTATATCAACTGCTAAATATAGGAAATCCTACTGAAAAAATACTGACAAGTCCACAATTAAAATCAGATAGCTTTCTTTGGGCTGTTGATTAGCTCTATATTCAAAGAACACACTAACTCATAAATCAGGCAAACCATTGGCAGGCCTGAGATCCACAAGAAAATATGATTTATCATAGATGGTGGCTGGCTGCGGTTCGAAACTCCCCAAAACTGTCGCTGCGGTCTGGTCACCGACTGGCTAGATATTATGATTTATGAGATGCATGAGCAGAGTTTTATCCTAGTTTATCAATTGCATTAAACCATTTTTACTAGTTTGGTTAAATTGGTTAAGTCCACAGGATGTAAACAAGTGCAAAGCCAAGCATTATGAAACATGGTAGCAGATGAGATATTTGAAAGCTGTGCGTTTCATTTTTGATCTATTGACATGTAAATCTTAAATTTTCGGTACTGTAGACATCAATTACTGGCATGATAGCACAAATTCTGGACATTACATGAGGAATAGTTGTCACAACTCATTTTAACACAATTTAATTAATAGAATGGTATATAAATTAAACTTCTTTGCGAGTAAAAAAACCCCGACCCTGCAGTTCTACAGAAAAAGATAGGTTTGATCAGGCAAGCTATATGCAGTAGATCAGGGGTCTCCAACCTTTGCAACTAAGTCTGAAGGACTTCAGCTCCCAGACTTCTCCAGCCAGCTTTGCTGGGAGCCGAAGTCCTTCAGACTTAAAGTTGCAAAGGTTGGAGACCCCTGCAGTAGATGAAACAAGGTAATTACAGTCACTTCAGCACTGTATATTAAAGTTTGTCAATTCTCAAGATGCTAGGCATGACCATCCACAGGGAGGGGAAATGGCAAGTCAACAATTGCAAACTAAACTCTCCCATTTTGTATTAGCACTGCAACATATCACATGTATAGGTATGTAGGGAGCAGGATTTGTGATGTTACAATGTGCATAGCATTGTTTTCATAAAATGTTGGCTCATTGCAAATTCCAGGCACTTAAGGTACTTGATAAATGTTGTTAATGCATCATTGAAATCAATAAATCTTTTACTGATTTAAAGCCATTTCAATTTGTAATTATGTAGCCATGCTTGCAATTCTCAGCTATACACTGGTATCAATAAAGCTCATGTACATTTCAATTTGTGCTCAAATATGCCTTATGTGTTGAAGTAGTCTGAGATGTGAAAGGGGTTGTTTGTTATCAATTTTATTTCCCCTTAAATTAAGAACAGATAGAATTTTCATAAGTTTAAAGGCAAGCAGGAGAAGATTCAGCTGGGATTATATAGTATACAAGATTCAGGTATGTAATCAGAAATACAACAGACTCATAAGTACTTCCAATTTTCCTAGTACATACTCTCTGCTGCACTATTCTTTACAACTTTGGCCCCCACCTTACCTTCCCAGTCTCTTCCTGCTGGCTCTTCCACCTACCAATCATTATAGCATCTTCTCAGCAGCTTGGCTGCATCCCATCTTTCTAGGATTGTCTCACTGACACACTCATTTCCTAATTTTCCCAATGTCAGTTGCCCACTGGCCCACTGCCTTATGAGCTTCTCAGAGTATGCATGCCCATCCATTAATCTTCTTGGAGTACTTCTGTGAACTTGAAAACTCTTCTCATCTTGGAATTTTACTACCATAGTGTCCAGGCATTTGCCTGTTAACCTGCGGATCTTACCATCCTCCCAGAACCATCTGCCTTAAAATCCATTGAGCATGACATTGAGATTTAGAACTTTGGATGGAACTAATACCATATCAGGCAAGCTGAATTTCACTGTTGCCACAAAACCTGAAAGACCCTCCAGATCATATTTTGAGGATGCACAGGGAGATAATTACAGAGGAGAGAATCATTACCTTTCTATTGCAATTATTGAAACTGTTCTAACAGAAATAGACAACTGGATCTCAAGCCACAACTTTATTTTTTTTACCATACTAGAACTTGAGAAGAATGAAATACCAGGATTATATGAAAATATTTTTTAAAAGATGCAGAATCAATTTAATTAGATAACTCCAAGCATTGCCATAATGATTAACTTATGGGAGGGAACCAAAGATGAGATAATAGAACAGACTTAGAAATGCCCTAGCATCTCCTGTCAAAATGTGTTGATGATGTACCTGATATTGCAATTCCTTGCAAATGAAACAGGAAAGCAAAGCAATGATAAAATGCTAGGCATATTCAAATCTAGAAGTAAGTTTCTCTATATGAATAGGAATGTAGCTCTTGGATCCAGCATTTTTCTTTTTTTCTTCTTTTTCTTTTTTCTTTTTTCTTTTCTCTCTTTTTTGTTTCTGTTATAATTTTGCACCCGTGAAGTTAAAACCAATTTCATTGTAATTTTTACAATGACAATAAAGATTATTATTATTATTATTCATCTATATCATATGTGTTTTTATATTTGGAAGATCAACTTCTAAAATAGAGACTAATTATTCAGAAAGCATTCATTTCTATCTCAAATGATTTCTGAAAGTTTTCCACCATTTTTAAGTATGTCTCCAGAAATCCTCTATACGAAAGTCAATTTTGGATAACTTTCCATTTCTGCACAGATAGATGCCGCTCACTGCTGCTGCTACCATGGCGAGAAAGAGGCCTCTATTGATCACCTTTAACAACAATGAAAAATTTGAATTTTAGTAAACGATCTGAAAAATATTGCAGGGGGAAACAATTGCAATTATTTTGCCAACATTTTTAGTAAGACTTAAATCTGGCTATTTGAGGCTATTGTTCTGAACACACATCAATGTCAGTCCCAAAGAAATTTAGGTTTGAGTTCAACTACCATAGCATTTCTTGGAACCTTAAGTACCATTTTTATTTCTTTGTTATATTGCTTTCTGTTTTCATCTGTCTCACCATGAAACTGGCAAGATATGGCACAAGGGAATCTGATGGTGATGAGCATATAACCATCCTAGGTCATTAGTTCTCTCAGAACTGTTTGGTGAAGTTGGGCTCACATTCCAGGAAGGCAGGGAGTCCTGGAAGGAAGAGATTTCAGGGCAGCATTAGATACCCTGCTGATCCTGAACAGCCTCAGGACTCACAAATTCTAGCTAGAGGATTTTATATATAGTGGTTGTCCTGGAGTGTGTCTGGTCATGCTCTCCATCCTGATGAACAAAGAGGGGATGAGTCGGGTACGACCTATAGGTCTACTGGGAAACTATTTGCATCTTTACAGTATATATACTTTGATGGTTCTAGATATTCCAAATTTTCATTTTCATCCAATCTAAAGTGAAGATAGATATACTTCTCAACTTCTTCCTATGCATTTGCTACAACAATAAATGTTTGATGTAGCTCAGGCAAATGCGTCTGAATTTAATTTACCTTATTCTGCCATTTCCATCTTTGCACAGCTTCATGGTATCGGATTCTGGAGAATGTTACCTGAAGGAGATTACAAAATCAATACAGGACCCTGGGTGTATCCCAGAAGAAAAAGAGTGGATAATTTGGAGAAAAAAAATATATGAAAAATCCTGCAGTATTAAGTGTTAGTCTCTCACCATAGTGTACAGAGGAATGATGATAGAGGGCAGGAGGGCATGAAGCCAATTGTCTATATGCTTTCGGAAAATGAACCACCTTGAATTCACACGTTCCCGCATCTGAAATCAGAAAGAGATAGATTTGCATTTGGTGGCATTGCCTATAACTCAATGGTCAATCAAGTATTCTTTAACTTACCTCTACATAATTATACATGGCTAAATCTGAAATTGCATGATCGTCAGGTACCCTCAGCTTCGAGAACATTGGAAGGCAAACGCCTAAGGAAAAAGCAGGGACAACACAGGCCTTCTTCAGAGAGAAACTTTGATATGCCACAGAAGATGCAAACAGAAGTTGCGGCTAGTTGCCATTCCCTGATAAGCATTGGTTGCATGCTTTTTCATGCTTTATTTATAGCTTTATGTGTTTAAAAATATAATCTGTGAAGTGTTTATAGTAATATTCTACTCCAATCCTTGTCAATTCAGGTTCTGCAAGAGATTGCAATTAAAAAATTATCATATTTTTAAAAAACTTTGCATGTTACATAATACCTGTGCTTGCAGTGTTGGATAATTTTATAGCCTATGACTCAGCTGTCAGCCACTTTGCAGTTGCTGATTAATAATGTCTACTGTATAATTTTGTAACTGTTACTTTATATTTGAACCTCATCATGCCCCTAATTAAGAGACATTTTTTCGAAGTTTTGTATAATGTTGTCTACATTTTTATACAAGACTTTTAATAGCTTCACTATTCAACATTGTCCATATTTTTTCATAGTCAGCCTTTTATTTTAAAAAAAATGGAATGAGTACCTTTACACAAATTAGCTTTAAAAGTTTAGTATTTTAATTTCAAAAGTTTAATATGTGTGCCTTGTAAGTTTTTAAAATGTATGAAAGGAAAGATTTTAAGAGTGCTAACCTTGCAAAGCTGTTTTTTTTCAGGGAAGGGCTAGTTTTTAAAGTTTAAATGGGGGAATAATAATAAATCTTTATTACGGTCAAAGACCAGCAATACACGTTACATTTAACCATATGTTAAAAAGTACTAACTTTAAGATATAATTTTAAAAATGTCAGCATTATAAGTGGAAAGTAGCATACATGATCTCACTTTGTTCAGGTCATTTGCTGGTTTACCTAGGTGCAAAAGTGTTAAGTATGTATGTAAAAACCATGGTCCAGAAAGTGTTAGAGATATGTCCAAATGATTGGTACAAGATCACAACTATCCTTCTATAACCAATTTTTTTCTTATGGACATTGCGGAAGCACAGAATTTTGCCACTGCATGCGTAGTAGCCGGGTTCGTGTCCTGGAGGAGGAAGTCCAGATAAAAATTGCCTGCCCTCCCTGGTAATCTCTCTAATAAGGGGAGAATATATGCAGACCTGCAAGCTCTGTATAGCTCACAGTGTAGTAGAACGTGTGAGATATCTTCCACTTCTCTTTTACCACATATACAAACCCATTCTGCTATAGGTGTTCTCTTATACCTGCCCTGGAGAAGTGCTGAAGGTAGAATGTTAAATCTGGCTCTGAAGAAAGCTATTCTTTGTTTTGGGAAGATGAGGTCATTTAAATATCTTGCTGATTCCCACACACCCTGTTTGATTATGTTCCTAATCAATGTTCTATTTAGTTCTTCTTGGAACTCCATGTCCTTCATTCTATTAGTTACTACTTGCTTCGCTTGATCAAAGTCCAGGGACATTAAGAGTACCGATGAGAGCCCATAAGTGCCCAGCTTGTGCTCAATTGCCTGGTTCCAGGGGGAGGGGAAGTTGTCAATTAACACTAGTGGGGAGAGCCCCTCTGGAAAGAATTGCATTTTAAGCCAATGGATGATCATCATCTTCCAGGCTCTTACCTGAATTTGAGGCATATCTGCCTCAATTCTTAACTGGGCATTTGGAGTTCCATTGGGTGCAGCTAAGATGGCTCGCAGGAATTTGGATTGTATGGTTTCTATCAAGTCTTTCTTTATGAGGATTCCTGTTTGTGCCCCATATAGTATTTGTGCCAATGTTTTGACCTCAAAAAGTTTTAGGGCAGCGGGTACTAACTGGCCGCCACCTGTGTAAAAGAAATGTTTAATTGCATTTGAGGACCTAATGGCTACTTGAAAAATGTTATCCAGGTGTGCCTTCCACGTCCCTTGTGCATGGAAAACCACCCCCAGGTACCTAAATGTTCTAACCTGTTCCAGACTATGTCCTTCTATTTTCCAGGGGTATTGGCTAGGTCTTTTAGCAAAAACTAGAATTTTTGATTTCTCAAAGTTCAGGACCAGCTTGTTTTGCCTGCAATAGTTGAGTGTTGCCCTGATGGCTCTCTTCAGTCCTACGGGGGTTTGTGAGATAATAGCAGCATCATTGGCATATAAGAGAATTGGAACTTTGCGTTGTGCTAGGCTAGGGGGATGGAAGTCAGGGTTCTGTAGGAGATCAACCATAGAATTGATATAGAAGTTAAAGAGGGAGAGGGACAGGATACATCCCTGCCGTACCCCTTTTTGTACCCTTACAGGGCCGGTTAAACTCCCTTGGGGGTTGCATCTCACTCTCAAAGTGGAGTTGGCATACACTTTTTGTATGAGGAAAAGGAGGTGTTTGTCGATAGTGGTGCCTTTTAATTTATCCCAGAGGGTAACCCTGGATATTGAATCAAAGGCCTGCTTAAAATCAAGGAAGGCCACAAAAAGCGAGGATTTTTTTTTTACATGTGTATTTTTGTACTAAGTGGTGGAGTACCAAGATATGATCCACCGTTGATCTTCCTTCTCTAAATCCGGCCTGTTCATCTTTGATTATCCCCCCTGAAATTAGCCAATCCTGAAGTTTATTGTTTAGGTGTTTGGCATACAATTTACTAATAATGCTCAGGAGACTAATGGGTCTATAATTGCCTGGGTCATTTCTATTACCTTTTTTATGTATTGGTATAATAATTGCTACTCCCCAGTCTCTTGGCATATGGCCTGTTTTATCTATACATGTAAACAATGAAGCTAAAAGTGGGGTCCACCAACTGGCATTCTTTTTGATTATTTCTGGCAGGACATTATCAGCCCCAGGTGCCTTATTGGCCTTTAGGGCGCCGATCAAATGGGGGGAAACTTTCTACATAAATCATTGCTCATTAGCATCTTATACAGAAGAAATTTGTGATAAGACTTAGATTTACTTGTATGTGTTTAAAAAAATCAAGCAGGATTTTTTTAAAGAAAGGAAAAAATGAAGTTTCATCTACTTATATTACTGACTTACATTAGACTTCACATGCTTTCTGCTAGGGGAGAAATCAAATAAAAAACCAGAGCCACCCAAAAAAAAATTCCATTCCAAAGACCACCAACAATTATTACTGTATTAGACTATTATACCTACAACTTACTGACCATACTAATGTACCATGAGCTGAAGAAAAATATTTTTATACACGGGTTCCCTAAGACCTGAAAGTTTTTTTTAAAACAAGATTGAGAATGGCCTCAGTAACTTTCTTTCAGCTCCACCAACCTCACAAGATTGTTATTGTGGAAAAAAATGGAGGCAGGGGCATTATGTACATTTATACAAAATAAAGGCAATAGATAATTCTAGCAAATAAATAGATTTCTCAGGGTTGTTGTATACAAGGCCACTTTCTAAAAGCTAGGGCTTGGACAACTAAACTAGTTGTGTCCTTAGCTTTTGCTGCACACAATATTGACTTAAATAAGACAAGAGCTGCCAGATTGGATTGCTAAATTCCAAATTACTACTGCTTGTGCCAACAAGGGGTTTTGTCTGACCATACTTTCTCTGTTTCTGTTGTTCTGGGGATTCAAAGCCATTCTGCCTATTCCTACCCTACTGAATGTCCCATGGCTGCTCCAGTTTCTGCCAGCTGAAGCCACTCATCACAGCACTTCCATTCCTTTGCAGTGTTTATCAGCTGCAGCTTCCTCCCAATTCATCCTATACTTTTACCCAGTTTTTTTACAGCTTTTTCAACTGTCACATATCCCAGGCATGGAGGAAGGGCACAGGCTGAAACAGGAGCTGGTCAGAATTGCTCCTTTTCATTTTTCCTGTATGCCTGTAATTTGCCAGACGGAGAATTTTTGGAGAAGAGCTTCCCACTCCCACAAAGCCCACTAAGCAGTGCTATTATGTATCCCACCAACAGATATCACTCAGTGAAAGGGAAGTAAAGGCAGGGAAATCCACCAAAGACTTTCTTAAATTGGCTCCCCTACACTCACTCACCCAAGTAATTCATGGCCCCACTCACACCGGAGGCCACACGCTGGATCTTGTTTTTATCTCTGGCCAGTGGAGGAGTGATCTGGGATTAGGGGATTTAACGGTTACTCCCCTGTCATGGACAGATCACTCTCTCCTTCTACTAGACTTCCCAACTGCTGCACCCCACCGCGGGGAGGCGGAACCTGATATTCCACAATGGTTCCGCCCCAGGCTCCTGATGGATCCAGAGAGGTTCCAGACGGAGCTTGGGCCAATACCGGGGACCCTGACCTGCGACTCGACTGAGGACCTGGTGGCTGCCTGGAATAACGCGGCCACTGGGGCCCTGGACCGGGTAGCGCCCTTGCGGCCTCTCATGCGTCGCCGAACTGCCTTGGCCCCTTGGTTCTCTGAGGAGCTGAGGGCATTGAAGCGACGCAAGAGATGCCTGGAGGGCATTTGGAGATCCACTCGCACCGAATCGGACCGAACACGCGCTAGGTCCCACTTGAGGACCTACCTCGTGGCGATAAGGGCGGCGAAACGTAATTATCTCGCTGCCTTTATCGCATCTGCAGATAACCGCCCTGCCGCCCTGTTTAGAGTGACCCGCTCCCTTCTCCAACAGGGGCCGCGGGAAGCTCCTTTACAGGGTCGTGCAGAGGAGTTTGGACAATATCTGCTGGATAAAGTCACTCAGATCCGGAGCGAGTTGGTATCCAATGAGGTGGGCCCGGGCGGACAATCGGAGGCAGGTCTTGAGACCATTTTATGGGAAGAATTTGACTTTGTGACTCCTGATGACATGGACAGGCTGTTGGGACGACTGAACGCTACCACATGTTTATTGGACCCGTGTCCCTCCTGGTTAGTACTGGCCTCCTGGGAGGTCACATGAGGCTGGCTCCAGGAGATAGTGAACACCTCTTTGAGTGAGGGGTCTCTTCCGGCCACCTTGAAAGAGGCGGTGGTGAGACCCCTCATCAAGAAGCCTTCCCTGGACCCAGCATTGTTGGTTAATTACCATCCGGTCTCCAACCTTAGCTTTCTTGCTAAGGTTGTAGAGAGTGTGGTAGCTCAACAGTTCTCCTGACACCTGGAGGAAACCATCTATCTAGACCCATGCCAGTCCGGCTTCCGTCCCGGGCACAGCACGGAGATGGCATTGGTCGCGTTGGTAGATGATCTCTGGAGGGCCCGAGACAGGGGTTGTTCCTCTGTCCTGGCCCTATTAGACCTCTCAGCGGCTTTCGATACCATCGACCATGGTATCCTCCTGCACCGGCTGGAGGGGTTGGGATTGAGAGGCACTGTATTGCAGTGGTTCTCTTCCTACGTCTCTGACCGGTTGCAGTGTGTACTGACAGGAGGGCAGATATCGACCTCGAGGCCCCTTTTATGTGGGGTACCTCAAGGGTCGGTTCTCTCATCCCTCCTGTTTAACATCTACATGAAGCCACTGGGTGAGATCATCCGTGGCTTTGGGGTAGAATACCATCAGTACGCTGATGACACTCAGCTGTACATTTCTACCCCTGGCCACCCCAACGATGCCGTGGAAGTGCTGTCTCGGTGTCTGGAGGTCGTGCGGGTCTGGATGGGGAGGAACAAACTCAGACTCAACCCGTCCAAAACTGAGTGGCTGTGGTTTCCGGCATCTCGATATAGCCAGTTAATTCCATCGCTGGCTATCGGGGGTGAGTCATTGGCCCCTGCAGAAAGGGCTCGCAAGTTGGGCGTCCTCCTGGATTCACGGCTGTCCTTGGATGACCATGTGATGCCAGGGGGGCCTTCTATCAGGTTTACCTGATACGCCAGTTGCGCCCCTTTCTAGATCGGGATGCCCTACGCACAGTCACTCAAGCCCTCGTTATTTCCCACCTGGACTACTGTAACGCCCTCTACATGGGGCTCCCCTTGAGGTGCACCCGGAGACTTCAGCTAGTGCAGAATGCTGCCACGCAGGGGATTCTGGGAGTTTCTCGTTACTCCCATGTAACACCTCTCCTGCGTGAGCTGCACTGGCTGCCTGTGGTCTTCCGGGTGCACTTCAAGGTGCTAGTCACCATCTTCAAAGCACTCCATGGCACGGGTCCTGGTTACTTGAGAGACCGCCTCCTACCACATACCTCCCTTTGACCTGTCCGCTCCCACAGAGTGGGCCTTCTCAGGGTGCAGTCAGCCGGTCAATGCCAGCTGGCGGCTCCCAGGGGAAGAGCCTTCTCTGTGGCGGGTCCGGCACTCTGGAACGACCTGCCCCCCAATATCCGTACCATCACGGACCTACGACTCTTCCGTCGGATGTTAAAAGCACATTTCTTTCATCTAGCCGGCCTGACATAGACTAAGGGAATAATTTTAAACTTTGATATTTATTGGTTTTAAATTTATTTATCCAAATTTTAGCACAGATTTAATTAATTTAATTGTTTTTTATATTTTGTATGTATTGTTGGTTTTTATCTTTCTGTGCACCGCCCTGAGTCCCTTTTAGGTGAAATAGGGCGGTATATAAATCGAATAAACTAACTAACTAAACTAACACTGGCTAGTCTCTGTTATTGGTTCCAGGCGGCGCTTGGGTTCCAGGCGGCGCTTGGGCCATTTCCTGTACCCCTGACCCGCGCCCCGATGGAGGACCTCGTGGCCGCATGGAATACTGTGACCACGGGAACCTTGGATCGGGTCGCGCCCTTGCGGCCTCTCTTGCGGCGGCGAAACACCCTGGCTCCTTGGTTTACCGAAGAGCTGAGGGGGATGAAACGCCGCAAGAGATGCCTAGAGAGAAGATGGAGGTCTACCCGATTTGAATCTGACCGGACACAGGTAAGAGCCCATTTACGGACTTACATTGTGGCGCTGAGAGTGGCCAAACGTCATCATTGTGCTACTCTCATAGCATCCGCAGACAACCGCCCTGCCGCCCTGTTTAGGGTGACCCACTCCCTCCTTCAACAGAGGGTGCGGGAAGCCCCGTTACAGGGTAGAGCAGAGGAATTTGTGATTTTTCTGCAGGAGAAAACCGCTCAGATACAGAACGAGCTAGCCCCCATTGATGGCCCAGTGGGATGCCACGAGACAGATCTTGTTTGGGAGGAGTTTGACTCCGTTACTTCTGAGGATATGGACAGGTTACGTGGGCGATTGCGAGCCACCACATGTTTATTGGACCCGTGTCCCTCCTGGCTTGTACTGGCATCCTGGGAGGTGACACGAGGCTGGCTCCAAGAGGTTGTCAACGCATCCTTAAGTGAGGGTTCCTTGCCTGCTTCCCTAAAAGAGGCTATGGTGAGGCCCCTCCTTAAGAAGCCCTCTTTGGATCCAGCTCTATTAAACAACTATCGTCCAGTCTCCAACCTTCCCTTTTTGGCGAAGGTTGTTGAGAGTGTGGTGGCACAACAGTTTCCCCGTCACCTGGAGGAAGTTGATTATCTAGACCCGCGCCAGTTCGGCTTTCGGACCGGGCATAGCACCGAGACGGCATTGGTCGCGTTGGTCGATGATCTCTGGAGGGCCAGAGATGGGGGTTGTTCCTCCATCCTGGTCCTATTAGACCTCTCGGCGGCTTTCGATACCATCGACCATGGTATCCTATTGCATCGGCTGGGGGGGTTGGGGGTGAGAGGCACCGTTTTACGGTGGTTCTCCTCCTACCTCTCTGGCCGATTGCAATTTGTGTTGGCAGGAGAGCAGAGGTCGACCTCGAGACCTCTCACATGTGGGGTGCCTCAGGGGTCGGTCCTCTCGCCTCTCCTGTTCAACACATACATGAAGCCGCTGGGTGAGATCATCCGTGGTTTTGGGGTAGAGTACCATCTCTACGCTGATGACACTCAGCTGTATATATCTACCCCAAACCACCCCAACGATGCCGTAGCGGTGATGTGCCAGTGCCTGGAAGCCGTGCGGATCTGGATGGGAAGTAACGGACTCAGGCTCAACCCGACCAAGACCGAGTGGCTGTGGTTTCCGGCCGCCCGATTCAACCAGCTCACTCCATCGCTGGCCATAGGGGGCGAACATCTTGCCCCTGTGGATGGGGCGCGCAATTTGGGTGTCCTCCTGGATGCCCGGCTGTCCATGGAAGATCAAGTGACAGCCGTGGCTAGGAGGGCGTTTTACCAGGTTCGCCTGGTTCGCCAGTTGCGCCCCCTATTGGATCGGGATGCCCTTTGCACAGTCACTCATGCTCTCGTGACATCCCGACTGGACTATTGTAACTCTCTCTACATGGGGCTCCCCTTGAGGTGCACCCGAAGACTTCAGCTGGTCCAGAATGCAGCCGCGCGAGCAATAATGGGGACCGCAAGGTACGCCCATGTAACACCGCTCTTGCGCGAGCTGCACTGGCTGCCTGTCGTCTTTCGGGTGCGCTTCAAGGTGTTGGTTGTCATCTTTAAAACGCTCCATGGCTCGGGACCTAGCTATCTGCGGGATCGGATCCTGCCCCATACATCCTCACGGCCGATCCGCTCCCACAGAGAGGGACTTCTCCGGGTGCCGTCCACTAGACTGTGTCAGCGGGCGATGCCCAGGGGAAGGGCCTTCTCTGTGGCGGGCCCAGCCCTCTGGAACGACCTTCCCCCCGACATTAGAACAACTACGGACCTCCGCTCCTTCCGTCGAAAACTGAAAACACACTTTTTCTCTCTGGCCGGCCTTGGTTAGTCTCTACCACTGGGATGTTTAGGGAATTTAGTTTTAATGGGGTTTTTAGCGCAGGGACGATCAATTTAATCTGCTTTTATTTATTGTATTTATTGTTTGTATATATTTGTATATGTTTTAATTTCCCTGTGCACCGCTCCGAGTCCCCTTGGGGAGAGGACGCGGTATACAAAATTAAATATTATTATTATTATTATTATTATTATTATTGTACTGAAGCAGAAGAAGGGGCTGAACTAAGAAGAAGCAGGGGGTTGGACTAGAAGACCTCCAAGGTCCCTTCCAACTCTTCTATTCTATGTTTTATATTCTAAGCCTCAGCAACTAGAGCAGTGCAGATGCCGGCCTCCATTTCTGCTGGCTTAAAAACTAGAGGATAATATGTTAATGAAGCTTGGGGAAGAACTCATGACCTTTATTCAACACCTCCTTTTATAGAAAACAGTAACATTAGGGTAAGATAGGATTATTAATTACATTGAACTAACTACAAAACAAATCAAAGGGCAAATATCTAATATTTGTCTGTAGAACAGTCTAAAGGCCGTTCCAGATTATAAATACAAACAAAATGAGATAAAGTGAAATACAATATGTCAAATTATCAGAACATGCTCATAAGATTAATGAAAAACAGTTTAGTCTAGTTCAAAAATAGTTTGCTAAAAGAGGAATTTCTGCCGGCAGAGAAATCACATTTGTCATTGTCTTTAAAATGTACAGTACATAACAGGAGGGAGACTTTGAGGTCCAAAACTGAGATGCTATGGGGTTAGCATAAAAACATGGAGTCAATATACATGTTATTTGCTTTAGATCAGGGGTGTTAAACTCCTGGCCTGTGGGCCGGATGCATCATGTGCTGGCCACACCCACCACTGGTTTAGCGAATGGGAAAAAAGTCCTGATATGATGATGTGACAATGTGAGTTTGACTTTAGATTATTTAAGGCATATATTACAGAGTAATTCACAATGTTATTCACAGTACACATGATAAAGAGGAGATCCTGGGTGCTTTATATAAATTATCATGGTAAATAGCCAATTTATGGGGTGCTTCATGTTATAATTCCTTCTTATCACTGCTGATGGGGGAAACAATTGTTTTCCCCACAGAATAATCCTTCAAACCTGTAGATTGTTATACTGGTAACAATATCAGTTAGATTATCTCAGAAAGATGCTTTCCATTTCATGATTAATCACAGTCCTTATCTCCTACACACATACATGGAGGACCTATCTGACTTTACAATCTGCCTAGCACAGAGAGGTTGGGAGAGTTGATTCTTATGCAGTTTTGCAGGAGAAGACACACCCTAAATGGATGGGGGAGTAGATGATAGACATACTGAACTCATTTCACATAAAGCCATTTTTAATTTGCAGTTGATAGAATATTGTTTTTTCTATCTCATAGCTACTTACACAGGTCATTTTGAAATTGGTCCATCAGCTCATCAAAGACTAGACAGTCTTCAAATCCCTGGGGGGGGGGGGGGGGGAAATACAAGGAAAGTAAGAACCTAATTTTAAGAAGTAACGTCTAATTCCATGGGTATTGCATTAGGAAAACATAGAAATGCATGACCTAGTTAGTAGGTACCAAATGACTTTTACAGTTTTCACACAGGCCAGGTAACACCCCAAAGCTTTATGCTTAGTTCTTTCTGGCCCATTAAAATAATTAAATGTTCAATTACAAATATTTAACTCAGAATTAAGAAAGCAGAAGTGATTACCTCAACTTGAATAAATCAGAAATGGAAGGCATTTGAGGAGACTGCTCAAAGGCTGCCCTCAAAACCTCAGAGGGGCCAGGGAGTTTGGCCTGTTAAATATCACTATTGTTCACAATAATATCTCAAGAAGTTTCTCTATTATAAATAAATAAATCAGGTTAACAGAGTTGGAAGGGACCTTGTTAGATTTAAAAAGAGATCAGTAAATAAGAACATCTCTGAAGCTTGTTTTTACTGTTTTGGGTGAATTTGCTGTTTTGTTGTTCTTAATCATTCTGAGCACAATTCAGATCTATTTAATTCTTTGTACTCTTTTGTCCCACCTCTATGATTGCTCTTGAAGCAGACATCCTTTGTCTTCTAGGCTTGCTAGCTTTCTTACTCCAAGACCTAGTTATTCTTCAGCAGGATTGCCACAAGAGTAATTCCCAGAATCGTGCTTATGATATTTGTCTAACCCTGACTCCTTTCTGCTCTGATACCTATCTCCAGAAATTGGCAGAACTAGAATCTTTACTTGGATCATCTTCCAGCTTCATTTACCTAGAAAGACCCATTTGCTGCATCAAAACCAGACGTTAAACTTATTTTCTGCTTTGATAAAACAAGTTTAAAATTTTGTTCTATATCTGATATGGTTTTTACAGCTAGTTTCCTTATTACTGGTTCTGAAGATAAATGTGAACTATGTCCTCTGTATTTCCCACTGTGGGAACTCCAGTCAAGCAAGGTAGAACATTTTCTAGGAAACTATTATTACTACAATTCCCATATATAGTTGTAGTTTTATCTCTCTCCCCCGCCTCCTTAATAGGTATGAAGCTTCTGATCAGTTTCCCTGTGATGGTTATCACTGCTTGTTAATAAAATACTTGAGGTACTTTTATTTAATTTAAATTTGTATCTAAAAAGAGACTGTATCTTCTATAAAATATACTACTTTAAATCTCTGCATTTCTCCTTTCACTGGAACTGGTAATTATAACCATTCTTCCTCTATTTCTTTTCCACTTCATACTTGTAATCTTCCATTGAGGTCTAGATTTTGCATCAGCATCTCAAACATAGCCAGTCCACAAAGAAAAAAACCCAGAGTCTTGGTAGCAGAAGCTACACCAATACTCTACACTCACATCCTGAACTTCCTGCCATATCACTACTTTAGTGCTATCTTTCATTACTTTTTGGTGGCTCCTTCTTTTCCACTCTTCCCATGCTGGCAGTGACACGCAATCATTTCCTGTGTATGCAGTAACCCTTGTTTTTCTAAGCCAAAGCCCCATGATACCTTGGTTTGAATTCCCCAAGGTATCCCCAAACTAGACCAAACAATACAACTAGGAATTTCTGATGATTCAGGAACAAAAGTCACTATAAACAACAGACTGAGCAGCTAGAGGCTGATATAGAATTTATAGTCTCTCTTACTACAAATTCATTGTGTTCTTTTCCCACATCTCCCTCTTCATAATGAAGTCTCTGCCTTCCTGTTCTCATTTTCACTTGTTAATGGATGTGGCATGTTTACATTCTCTGCATTCCTGCTCCAAGTCTCTCCTGCCCTAAGAAAATTCTGACACCATCTCATAATCCCTTTGCCCTAATTGCTTGGCAGCTTTCCCCTTACTCTCATCCCTTTTTCCCCTTGCTGTGTGAGCAAATGCAGAGGAAATGGGGCACTGCTTTTTTTTAAATTATCCAGCTCCTTATCCACTCCTTCAGATCAGCAATGAGGACATTTCTGCAATTATTTGAAACTGCTGCAGAGGGTGGAAGCTGATAGCTGCAAAGAAGCGCTCTTTATTGAGAAACACAAAACAACACAAATGTCAGTTGCAAATATTTTTTGACTTACAGCATTCATGCCTTGGCCATAAAAGGGTACAACAGCATGTGCGGCATCTCCCATTAGCACGCACTGAGAGTCAATGTGATACGATGAACATTTCACAGAGACCATTGCCTGAGCTGGTAGCACAAAGTAATCTTGCATCAGTTCGTGCCTGAAATTTCAAAGTGCTGTATCACTGATTAAATGCTAAGTAAACATTAAGATTTGATAACTTTGGAATATACAGTAGATATTTTGAAAGTGCAAGGAGAATGGGAAATGGGGTTTTGGCATAACTATTTTTTAGATATCCAACAAGTAGCAATGTATGCATTCAAAGAAAAATTAAAGATCACAAATACATACATACATACATATGGTAAATACATGCTTACATAGGTATATTTCAAATGAAAAAAATTATAGGTGGATGTATGACTGAGCTCCTAAGGATTTTATGTACTGCCTTAAACTATTCTTATTGTTGATCTGCATTATGATATAACACAGTGGTCAGCAAACCACGGCTCGCGAGCCGCATGCGGCTCTTTGGCCCCTTGAATGTGGCTCTTCAGTCTCTCTCTGATTCCCTCCCTTCCTCCCTCTGTCTCTCTGTCTCTGTCTCTCTCTCTGTGCCTCTCTCTGTCTGTCTGTCACTGTCTCTGTCCACAAAATACCACGTGAAGCAGCGGCGAGTCTGCGCTGCCGGCGAGGCCATTCTCGAGGTCCCCCTCGCGTTCCTCGTCTTCCCCCAATGACGTCTGGAGTGATCAGCGGCCGTGCAGAAACTCGCCACTTTTCCACATTGTGGAAAAGATAGGCGCGTGCACGTCCCACGGAATTACAGCGCAGCTTCCCACCACTACGAAGTCTCCGAGACTGTAATTGGGCGGGGCATGCATGCGCCTATCTTTTCCACGGCGTGGAAAAGCGGCAAGTCTCTGCGCGGCTGCGGATGGTTCCCTCCTTCCCCTCTGTCTCTGTCCCCTCTGTGTGTCTGTCAGACTCTGATTCCCTCCCTCCCTCCGTCTCTCTCTCGCTCTGTGCCTCTCTCTGTCTGTCTGTCACTGTCTCTGTCCATAAAATACTGCATGGAGGAGTGGCGGGCTCTGTGGTGACGGCGAGGCCATCCACAGGGGGGGGGTCCCCTTCACATTCCTCATCTCCCCGGATGCCGTCCGGAACCATCAGCAGCTGCACAGAGACTTGCCTCTTTTCCACGTCATGGAAAAGATAGACGCATGCATGCACCACCCAATTACAGTCTCGGAGACTTCGTAGCGGTGGAAACTTGCGCTGTAATTGCACGGGACGTGTACGCGCCTATCTTTTCCACGGTGTGGAAAAGCGGCAAGTCTCCACGGCTGCTGATGGTTCCAGACGGCATCCAGGGAGACAAGGAACGTGAAGGGGACCCCCCCTCCCCCCGCGGAAGGCTTCACCATCACCACAGAGCCCGCCACTCCTCCACGCAGTATTTTGTGGACAGAGACAGTGACAGACAGACAGAGAGAGGCACAGAGCGAGAGAGAGACGGACGGAGGGAATCAGAGTCTGACAGATACACACAGAGAGAGACAGAGGGGAAGGAGGGAGGGAGAAACAGAGAGAGACAGGGAGGGAGGGAGGGAGGGAGAGAGAGAGACAAAGAGCCACACAGAGAGAGAGACAGACAGACACAGAGAGAATGACAGACAGACACAGAGAAGAAGGGAGGGGGGAGAGACACAGAGATAGAGAGGGAGGGAGGAGAGAGACACAGAGATACAGAGAGACAGACACAGAGAATGACAGAAAGAGACAGAGAGGGAGGGAGGGAAGGAGAGAGATAAAGAGCCACACAGAGAGACAGACAGACAGACAGACAGACAGATAGACTCAGAGAGACAGAGAGAAACAGAAAGAGAGAGAAAGAGAAAGAAGGGAAGAAAAAAAAGAAAAAAAGTGGGAGAGAGATGAGAGAACCTATGACCACAACTGAGCCCAAAATTTTGGTTGCTAAGCAAGACCGTTGTTAAGTGAGTTTCACCACATTTTCCAAGTTGGCCATGCCCACCCGGTCAAATGACCGCTGAACCACTCCCACAAAACAGGCCACACCTTCTGGCTCTCAAAAGAAATTTCAATCGTGGTATTGTTGATATTTGGCTCTTTTGACTAATTAGTTTGCCGACCACTGATATAACATTGAAAAAACAACACTACAGGAATAATTAAGTCCTAATATAAAGCAAAAATTCAACAAAATATACAAATTAGAGTTGAAGGACAATTGGACTTGGCAGTTGGTTGTTTTGATCTTTACTTGCTTTTTAAATATTCAAAAAGACTTGTTTTATTTTTCTGATTTAAACTTTTATAAACCATCTTAGAGTGAAGACTAAATGAATAAGTGGAAATTAACGCACAATGGTAAGCATTGCATCAATGACTTTCATGTGTAATATAATCAATGATAGAGAGTATCATTGACTTTCATGTCTATCATAATTTTCTCTGCAAGAACTTGCTCTGTCATGTGCAATAGCGCACTGGTGCTTAGATGCTTTTATTCTTAGATTAGGGCTTTTTTTTGTTTTTATTTGATTTGATTTATAGTAGACAGATTGAAACTTACTCTCCTATTAGCGGAACTGAGTCTGGAAAATAAGTTTTGAAGAAATTCAGCACTTGCTCTCCTGTGGCAAGCTTTTCAAAATCATCAAAGGGCATGAAGAGTGTACAGGTGAATGATTTATCCTATGGATTAAAATAAATTACATGAAAGCTTGAAAAGAATTTTGATTCAGTCCAATCCTAAAACTAAGTTCCTTGCAAAATAAAGAACACACACACACACACACACACACACACACACAAACACACACACACACACACACACACACATTCAGTTTTGTCAAATTCACTTACGGTATTTGAATACACACATACATACATATATATATATATTCAGTGGTGGGCTCCAGCTGCCATTACTACCGGTTTGGTTGTAAAAAAATTTACTTTAATGGCAGATTGGCAATGAACTGAAGGTAATCTCTTAGGGACATAGAAAAACATTGTTGCCAGGGCATGTTAGCACTATTATTACATGCAAGTGGGGAGATACCCATAAATTTTATCTGTCATCTTGGTGAGCTTGCAGATCATTAAATGGTTGAAATGTTAATCATCTTTCGAGGATTTAGGGTCTATTGGTTTGGAAATAGAATAGGCATTCAAAAATGAAATATTTATTTATTGCTTGCCCATGTTTGAGCAGCAACCATCAGCAAATGAATGCCTGTGGAGTAATTGAAAATGACATTTCAAAATACCAGCTCCAAAACTGTCTGTTAGAAACTAGGAGCATATAAAATATTGATACCATCTGAGCCACAGGCAGAGATAAAGAATGGACTTGGTCAATCTTCTAATCTATCAAGTCTGTGAAGAAAAACAAGTTGAGCAATGGAATAATCTTTAACCCTATCAGTTGAAACTAAAGACAGAAAAGATAAGGGTGAACAAAGAGAAATCTGATCTTTTCTAACCTCTGAACCACACACCTTCTACTCTGAATTACCGAAGGGTGACTTATGTTTGTTTGATTGATTTTTCAGGCAGCCCTCTAGTGATATACTGTATAATACAGCAGGAGAACATCTAAAGTCAGAAAAGAAAATAAATCTTTAGAACAGCTTCATTACTAAATGAAGCCTGCCCAACCTGGATGGAATAGCAAAAGCTCTTTTTCAGTTTATTTTAAGAAATGAAATAGCAAATTTGGTTTTGGCTGTCATTTTTTTTTTTGACAAAAGGCTATCTTTTGGAAAGAAGAATGGGACACAATAGGCAGTAATAGCTGATATTTAACTCTATCCATTACACTCTTCCTTCACTACAAAAAATGACCATTCACACCTTGTTCTTTTCTAGAATATGCTATACTGTAACATAGAGAAAATAGAAACTTCTGAACTCTTGTATACCAATCAAGCTTTTAAAATAGCAATTCTGATGATTGAAGTTAATTTCATATCTTAGTACAGCATGCAGATGATGCTTCTTTTCCTCCACTTTGTGACTCCTCCTGAAATCACCCTTCAAGCTGTAATGAACTATGCTGGCAATGCTTTCATATAAGAGAGAACAATTATGAATGAATGAATCCACCCAGGCAGTTCAGTAGTTGGAGGAGTCAGAAATTACCTTCCAGTAGCAATAAGAGAGGATATAAGGATGGGAATGAACCATGAATGGAGTGTAGGAATGGAATTTGTATCAGTAAAAATTTAGACATGCAATTCCAGGCATGCAGTCCATAATAATGTTTACTTCCAGGAAGTCAACATTGACTGAAACTGATTGTCCAGACCAAATCCAGATTCCAGAATGTCACAGATGAAAGATACATTTAGGGTCTCTTACCAGGTTTGGCAGTGCAATCATCATGAATGTGTTCCTAGGCCAAATGTGAAGATAGTTTGGCTCCATTGCAAACTAAAAGACCCAAAAAAGATATCTGTCAATGCCAATGTGTCTCATGAACTGGGAATAGAAGAAACAAGTTCACGGTGAATTTTAACTACCTACATCTCCATTTTTGGGAGGAATTTTCAGTTCCAGGTATCCATGCGGAATATATACTTGGCTGTAATCAAACCGTGTTTGTCTCATAAACTGCTTCCTAACTGTGGAAAAGGCTCCATCACAGCCCACAATTAAGCCACAGGTGACTTCTTTAGTTGTTTGGTCTGATCTTTAAGAAAACACAAAAAATACCATTAATATGTGTGCTCAGGTATTAATAAATATTGTGGTATATTGTGTGATGATTGAACATGACCTCTGTTTGCTTAGATCTCTTTTGTAACACTAAGTTTAAAGAATGTACTTTTTTTCCATACGACTCCTTCAGATTTGGGGAAAAGGAAGTAAGTGAAGCTATTTCTGAAATAAGAATGTTGACATCCAAAAGTAACTCTAAAAAAAATAAAAAAATCCTGGCTTTTAAAATTTATATTTTAATGTAACAAATGACTCTACATGTCATTAGATTTTATTGTCAATAAAATCAGGTTTTAAAAATCAGGTATAAATTTCTGAGTCCTATATAGTTCTGGGAGTCACTAGATATTCCCATGTGACACCACTCCTGCGCGGGCTGCACTGGCTGCCTGTGGCCTTTCGGGTGCATTTCAAGGTGTTCGTTATTATCTTTAAAGCGCTCCATGGCACAGGACCTAATTATTTGCGGGATCGTATCCTGCCCCATACATCCCTTCGGCCGATTCGCTCTCACAGAGAGGGACTTCTCCGGGTGCCGTCCACTAGGCAATGCCAGCGGGCAACACCCAGGGGAAGGGCCTTCTCTGTGATGGGTCCAACCCTCTGGAATGACCTTCCCCCTGACATTAGAACGATCACAGACCTCTGCTCCTTCCGCCAGAAACTCAAAACCCACCTGTTTCATCTAGCCGGCCTGGCCTAATTCCATGCTTCCCGCTTCAGTTTGTAATTTTAAATTATGTTATTAGGTTTTAAGGTTAAGTTTTTAATTTTTATAAATTTGTACAGGGGATTATTTAATTCGATTTTAGTTTATATGTAGTGTTGATTGTCATAATTTTAATTTTTTACCTGTACACCGCCCCGAGTCCCTTCGGGGAGAGGGGGCGGTCTAGAAATCAAATAAATAAATAAATAAATAAATAAATAAATAAATAAATAAATAAATAAATAAATAAATAAATAAATAAATAAATAAATAAATAAATAAATAAATAAATAAATAAATAAATATATTCCAACTCCTATATTATTCATAATGGTTTTTGTGTGAGATGATTTTTTCAAATTCCTATTCAAATATGTTTCCATACATTTCATCTTATATTTTTATTGCAAGAAGAAGATACTAAGTAAATGCATAAAATTGGTGCTTTACATTAGGGTTTATTTATTGAAAAAACTCATAATCTTCTGAAAATATAAATCATTGCTCAAGTTTTTAAAAAAAATCCTAAATTCAGCAGAAGCCCCTCCATCCAAGAGGTTTATATTGCCAGGAGTTTATGAAGTGCAGCCTTCTGGTTGTTGATTAAATATTTTGTTATGTTTATTAATTTGGGTTAAATTGTTAATCTTTGCTAACTTGGGGGCGGGAAAACCTAACAATTTTTCAATTCACACAAATACAGGTCCCACAACAGTTGGAAAGAGTCAGTGAGGCCTATTGTTTGGGGACTGGTTAATGATTAGTGTGTGCTGGGAAAATCAGAGCCATTTGATTACCCTGAAAAGGTCAGTAGCCCTGAGTCTGCATTGCAGTGAAGCAGTTTGTGCTCAAAGTATAACTTAACATTGGGATACTTCTCAGCAGCTATAAATAGAGGAAAAAGAAACAACATGAAATCTAAACATTTAAATATATATTTTTCTTAGAGATATAATACTATTCACAAAAAAATTGTTCTGTAATAAGTAGTTTTATAGAATGAAGCACATTTTTAATCATTTTTCTCACCCAGTCCATTCACTAATATCCCTGTAGTTAGATATGGATAATTTGCAGAGGTGGGTTGCTCCTGGTTTTATTACCTGTTTACTCCGTGCACACTATGCTAGGCATTTAAAGCAAAATGACTGGATAAACTCTGTCTTGTAATTACTGAGATGTTTAGCTTGCCTGATCTTGTGGAGGTGTGTTACCTTGAAGGAGTATTTAAACCTAAGAACCTGGCAGCCAGTTGACAGAGAGCTAATGGGTTTTAAGAGTTGGTGTCTTCAAAGACTTTATTGAGGTGCTGATTTTGAGTTCCCTCTCTCTTTCTACACAGCATGCATTTACTGCTTATAGTCTTTGCTCATGCAAAAGGAGATGAAGACACTCATTTCAAACAGTAAATAGCCATTCATCCTTCTTATATCTTGATTCTATCTCAAACACAACATAATTTTAAATATGATAAATTGAGAAAGGATCAAAACAGATTAAGCCACACTTACCTGTTAATAACTCCTTATTCAAATTTGCTCTATCTATAGAGAGAATATACTGTTTAAAAACAAACAAAAACAAAATAAGGCAGAGAACATTTTATATATTTAACTATATGAATATATAGCCTTGTACAATACACTTTTTCCAATATTTTAGCAATATAAATCTTGGATTCTTTTCATGAGCGGAGGCCATGGTTACTAAAAGTCCATCCCAAAGAATTATCTCTGGATGTGCTGGAGGACCCCGTATTTTCACAAACTCTGAGAACAATGCTGATAGGAATATGATTTCCAGAGTCAATATTGTTTGTAAGATAGGAAGGGTAAGGGAAGTCACAACACAGATCACAGCAAGTGAGGCTATGAAGACATGAAGGAAGCCAAAAATTAGAAGAACCATCTCCAAATACCATACATAGAAATCATCAAAGCAGAAATGAAGCATACTACATTTGATGTAGGATGGATACAAGTTCGTGTGAAGGATCAGAATGGCAATGATGCTCCAAAAGGACAGTGCTATTTATCAGGGTTCCCCAATGCCCAGGCCGTGACCCATTACCAGGGCTTAGGTCTTTCGGCTGTGGAAGTGGCGGGTATGCACATGTCTGTGTGAGCATCAGAGGTGGTATTCAGCCGGTTCACCCTGGTTTGGGTGAACTGGTAGGGGAAATTTGACCTGATTCATCAAACAAGTAGCGACCTCTGGCTGGTCCTGCCTCACTCCAATCTCCTGGTCACCACTTGCTCACCTCACCCACCTGCTCTCCACTCGCCCTGCCCACCTGCCTGCTCGATGCTTGCTCGCCCACTCAATGCTCATCCGCTCGATGCTCACCCGCTCGATGCCCACTCACCTGCTTGCCGCTCGCTTGCTCACTCACTTGATGCTTGCTCTCTCACTCGACACTCCCTTGCCCGCTCACTTGCCCTGCCCACCTGCTTGATACTCACTCGCCCCATCCACTCACTCAATGATCCATCCCAGCCCTATATATGTTGCCTTCGCCATGCAGCCCAGCTAATTGCCACACCAGTTGGCTCCACACCTTGCCTGCTCTGCTCAGCTCACCAAAGGTAAGCATGCCACCTGCTCACCCATCACCTCAGGGAAGCACTATTCCCTGAGATCTCAGAGCCTCCATCCACTCGCCATTTGCTTTGGGTCCACTCTCCCTTCACCAGTCTCCTTTCTGCTCCTGCAGAGGCCACGGCCCTAGCCCTGCTTCCTCCCCCATAACCATGTTTTTCTTTGGGCTTACCTTCCACCCACAGTGGCTGGTCCAGACTCCAGAAGGCAAGTTCTCTTTTTTGGTGCAACTGCGAGAAGCCTCCAGGAAGCAGTGACTGGCTGGAGGCCGCCAAAAACTACCTGGAAGTCTTGAATGCACCGAAAAAGCTGCTGCCGTCTATTCTTTGTGTCAGCCACGCATGCGCATCCCATTGCCTGCTGCACTGGAGAGACTTGCCCAGACGTGAGTGACATCAAGTTGGCCATGCCCACTCAGTCACATGACCCCCAAAGCCATGCCCACAGAACTGATAGTAAATTTTTTTGACTCCCACCACTGGTGTCCATCTGCACTTGTGGAAGCAGTGCACAAGCATATGCGTGTGCACTCCATTTGTATGAGTGGTGAGCGTGTGTGCCTGCCACTCACGCAAATGGAGTTGCGCTCACACAGAAACATCCCCTCTCACCAACCATTTGTGTAATAAAATGTAATAGTATAATAAACTATTATATATGCAAAGATGAAAGGCGTTTAGAAATTCTAAGGCAAATTGCAGGAAATGCTTAACACATCATGACCCCTTTACAAATGAAATTGCAAAATGACAGAAATATTCAGGAATTGATTTCTCTAGAAAGTGAGGTACAAAAGAAAGTACATCAGTCATTAAACAGGAAAGTATCACTTATCTATATAAATAAAAATGTAAAATAGTTTGTGCAAAGCCGCTAATCTCAGAAAGTATTGCACCGATCGGCACCAAATTTTCACACAATGTTCTCAATGACCTCCGATGCAATCATACATACATTTTGTGTGGCTGACACATGTGTGTCATGTGCAAGCAGCACAAATGTAAAAGGTACACATTTCTCAGGTTTTCACCTCCCGGTAGCTCCTCCTATCTGGCTGCTTCTTATGATGCATCACGCACACCCCTCACATTTCCAACGGTTGTTTCTTCAGCAACCGAATAAGCCTCCATTGTTTCCACACTGCATGGAGGCCTACTAAGCCGAAAACAAGACGCAGAGGGTAGCACACTCCCATGTGGTCCATTTTTGGTCCCAGGAGGCTGTATGGATGCCTACTAGGCCCAAAACTAGGTATGGGGGGTGGCACACTCCCAGGTGGCCCATTTTTGTGCCCAGGAGGCTGTATGGTGGCCAAAACATGGCATGGGGGTGGCACACTCTCAGGTGGCCCATTTTTGGTCCCAGGAGGCTGCGTGGTAGGTAGGTAGGTAGGTAGGTAGGTAGAGGGATAGAGGGGGGGGAATACAATAGGTAAGTAGGAAGGTAGGTAGGTAGGTAGGTAGAAGGATAAAGATAGAGAGAGGGAAAATACAGTAGGTAGGTAGGTAGGTAGAGGGATAGAGAGAGGGGGAGAAATACAATAGGTAGGTAGTTAGGGAGGGAGGGAGGGAGGGAGGGAGGTAGAGGGATAAAGAAAGACAGGGGGGAAATACGGTAGGTAGGTAGGTAGGGGGGTAAAGAGAGAGAGAGGGAAATACAGTAGGTAGGTAGGTAGGTAGATAAAGAGAGAGAGAGGGAGAAATACGGTAGGGAGGGAGGGAGGGAGGTATGTAGGTAGGTAGAGGGATAGAGGGAGGGGGGGAAATACAATAGGTAGGTAGTTAGGTAGGGAGGGAGGGAGGGAGGGAGGGAGGGAGGGAGGGAGAGGGATAAAGAAAGAGAGGGGGGAAATATGGTAGGTAGGTGGATAAAGAGAGAGAGAGGGGAAAATACAATAGGTAGGTAGAGGGATAAAGAGAGAGGGAGGGAAATACAGTAGGTAGGTAGGTAGGTAGGTAGGTAGGTAGGTAGGTAGGTAGGTAGGTAGGTAGGTAGGTAGGTAGATAAAGAGAGAGAGGGGGAAAATACAGTAGGTAGGTAGGTAGGTGGAGAGGGGAAGAAATACAGTAGGTATGTAGGTTGAGGGTTATACGGTGGTTGTGTGTACGTCTTTGTGTGTGCAGGTGTACATCTACAGACAGATTGGTTGGCCACTTAACCAGACTGGGCCACAGCGCATGGCGGGGTACAGCTAGTCTATATAAATAAAAATGTAACTATAAATTTGTTCAAAACAGGTAATCTCCGAAAGTACTGCACCAATCGCTTCCAAATTTTCACACAACGTTCCTTACAAATACGGCACCAATGATATATATATATATAGATTGTGTAGATGTCACACCTGTGCAGGTACATGCAACGGAAATGTTAAAAATGTAGGTAGATGGATACAGAGAGAGCAGTGAGCCACAGGATGACATAATACAAAATGTCATAATACTCTGTTCATAAGATTCAAGGAGAAATACAGTAGGTAGGTAGGTAGGCAGCTATAGGGATAGAGAGGGGGAGGGAGAAATGCAGTAGGTAGGTAGGTAGGTAGAGGGAGAGAGAGAGAGAGGCCAAGGGCGATGGAGGCCATCGCCCGTCCCTTTGGAAAGGCACTTGCCTATCTCTCAGGACTGACTGATCCATGTTCAACTGCTGTTCACATGGAACCCTTCTCCACTTCAAAGTAGATAGAGGGAGAGAGGGAGAGGTTGGGGGTATGTAGGTTGGGGGTTATACAATGGTTGTGTGTAAGTGTTTGTGTCTGCAGGTGTAGATCTTCACGCAGATTGGTTGGCTATTTAACCAGACTGGGCCACAGCAACACGTGGCCAGGAATGGCTAGTTGAATTATATACAGTTACAGAAGAAGAGGAAGTTAAAATAACAAGTTAAAATAACTTGAGCTCTGTGTCAAGAAACATGGCACAGACTGGAAAAGGGTAGAATCAAAATAGTTGTCCCAAGTGGCAAGGCAACCGATATCATTCTTTTTGTTGAAAGTAGAGAATTGGAAAAGTCAATTTTGAAGGCTATCAAATCAAGGCTGCAATATTTTAGAATTGCTGTTAAATTTCTAGCAGAGCTTACCTGAAATTATTGTACAGTATAAACTATTTGTATGAATTGTATTGAATATGGGCCTCATCTTCGGAAGCAACCTTTTTCATTTTCATTTCTAATCCAGTAACACTTATTCATCAATGTCTGTATAGTCACCGTATGATTTAAAAACAAAAACAAAAAACACCCCTATTTTAATATATATGTCACCTTCCCCAAATTTCACTCTATTCTTCCAATATGCTATCACATTTTAGAACAAGGGAGAGAGAGAATGAGAATACATATATAAGAGCAGGGGTGGTTGTTATAGGCTAGATTAGAATAACTAATCCACATGTATACCTTTCTATCCTCTTCTAGACAAAACAATATAGCTAAAGGTAAATCTACTGTGTGCCATGCACTCCTGCTGATCCCAGCTTTCACTGAGAGCTAAAGATGGGTGCGATATTGGAAGTGGCCATTTGTGTCCTCATACTTCCAGGAAACAGTGCCACTGTTCGTTGTAGTAGCCAACTTTTCATTAGTCACAACATACACAACTTTACAAAAATAAAACACAAAAGTTAATGGCTTTAGCTTTAACATATTTTGACTGATTTAAAATACCTGGCTCTTTATTCCATAAAAAATTGTATATCTTTTCCCTGAGCAAGTGTGAATTCTCCTTCCCTTCATGGGGATGCCTTTAGACACAATCTGGAATAAATTAAGAGAGAGAGAGAAAGAGAGAGAGAGAGAGTGGGAGAGAGAGAGAGAGAGAGAGAGAGAGAGAGATTGTTTTAATGCTGCATGCAATTTTTGAATTTTCAAAAACCTTATTACATTGGGGGGGGGGGGCATGACCAGACAAAGGAAGTTTAAATCACATTCTTTGTTTGGTTTGGAAGCAAATTAATTTAGTTTTAACTTCAGTGGATTGCTTTTTAGAAACTTGAAATGTTATGGCAGCCCTTTTATAAAAAGCAAACATTGATTCTTATCAGAGACTGTATCATCCTCTCAAACCCAAGTGTGCCCACTTGCCTAAGAGGGTTTGTAACCTGGCTATCACAGAGAAGAAGGGATCAGTCTATTATCCAATGCATCTGAGGGCAGGACAAGAAATGATCAGTAAAGAGAGATCCAGTCTAGAACTAAAGATAAATTTTCTGACAATGTGAATGAATAACTTGCCTTCAGAAGTTGTGGATGCTCCATTGCTGGAGGTTCTAAAGAATAGACTGGCCAGTCATTTATATGGAAATTTATAGGGTCTTCTGCTTGAGCAGGGAGTTGGAGTAAAAGACTTCCAAGGTCTCTCCCTATTTTACATTCTATATGATCTATCTATAGTGACTTGTAACATATCTTCCTATCCTTATTATTGATAATCCATCCAGAGTCATTGGACACAAGATGGGCAGCAAATAAATTTCATAATTAATTAATTAATAATCGATCTATCTACAGATTAACAATTCAGGACTTTCCGCAAACTGCTCACTGGCCATATTCTACCCCTGTTAATTCTCTGTTGTGTATTGTATACATTTGTAGTTTTTTCCTGCTTGATAATTAAAGCATCCAAAAAGGAGATGGAATCCCTCTTAAATTAATCTCATAGACAAAAATTAATACTTTCTCCCAGCATTTCAGTTCTTTCTTCCATTTATTCCATTTTCTGGAAGCCTTCATGGAGCCTTAGGCTATAAAGGATGAGGAGAATTCACTGCTTCCCTAGATGTGGATGTTGCCAAGCACCTTCTCTACCAGCACAGATGCCTCTTCAAGCAAGAAGAGCTTTCTACACTTGGCAAGTCATCCTGGAGCATCTTGGAAAGATTCAAGTAGATCCCAGAAGACAAGCTCAGGATCAAAAGATCTTGACAGACTTGAACAGTGGACCCTATCCAACAAAATGAAATTTAATGTAGAGAAAAGCAACACCTAGGAAGGGAAAAAAAACAAAGGTGCAAGCACAGATTAGGCAAAACCTGCCTCAAAAACAGTAACTGTGAGAGGGACCTTGGAGTCCTAGTGGACAATCACTTAAACATGAGTTAGCAGTGTGCAGCAGCAGCCAAAACAGCTAATACAATCCTTGATTGTATATACAGAGGCATAAAATCAAAACCATGTGAAGTATTAGTATGGCTTTATAAAGGCTTAATAAGACCACACCTGGAATACTGCATCCATTACAAAAAAGATGTTGAGACTTTGGAAAAAGTGCAAAGAAGAGCAACTAAGATGATTAAAGGCCTGGAGACTAAGACATATGAAGAATGGTTGCAGGATTTGGGTTTAGCTAGTATAGAGAAAAGAAGGACTAGGGGGGGACATGATAGCAGTATTCCAGTATTTGAGAGGCTGTCACAAATAGGAGAGTGTCAATTTATTTTCCAAAGCACCAGAGGGCAGGACAAGAAACAATGGATGAAAATTAATCAAGAAGAGAAGCAATCTGAAATTAAGGAGAAGCTTCCTAACAGTGTGGAAAATTAACCAACGGAACAACTTGTCTTCAGAAGTTGTGGGTGCTTCATCACTAGAGGTTTTTAATAAGACACTGACAGTCACTTGTCTGAGATGGTATAAGGCAGGGGTATCAAACTTGATTTCATTGAGAGCCGCCTCAGAGTTGTGTTTGACCTCGGGGGGCCAGCATGGGAATGGCAAGGGTGGGCATGGCCAGCTCAACGGCTCTCATCGAAGCTCCTGGAAACAGTGAAGGACTGGCCCGCAGTGCCTCTGCCAGCAAAAATGGAGTTCAGGAGGGCTGCACTTGATCTCCCCGGGCTCTGTTTTCACTGGCAGAGAGCAGAAGGAGGCCATTGCGGTCATAAAAAGAGTAATGTAAGCCCTTAATGGGTAGTGCATCAAGCAAGGCCAACCTGAAAACTTAATGTTTTAATCCCTGCAAGATAAAACACAATAGCTGGCACTGTGATTTATTGTTCTGTAGAGAATAAAGAAGACGAGTTTGATGGAGATATGTAAGCTCTGTTGCCAAGGCAACAAGGGGTAAAAGATATAATTATATATTATTTGTAAATGTTTACATTATGGTGGACAGAATCCTTAATACTCTGCCCTAGAAATATTATTAATAAATAAACAAATAATAATCCTATAATCCACCTGCCACAGAGAATGTTAGCTTTTTCTCTTTAAGGTTACCTGATCTTCCATTCCAACTGCCTTGAGGGCTTCCCGTCCCCTGTGAGATAAGGCCAAATTAATGCTCCTGCCACGAGCTGTACTGGAACTACGGATATCTGAAAAGAAATGAAGCAGATGTTTATTGTGTGCCTTGAGATATTATAATTGTTAGTATGAAAAATATTCATAAATCCTTATTATTCACTTTCCAAATATTGATGTGCCAGGGTAGAACTATACAATTTTTCTCATTAAGGATAGCAGGAGAATACAAGTGGCAGTTTATTTATAATTTATTTATTTATAAAGTTTATTGGCCATCCATTTAATCTCAAGGTAAGTATTTCATGATGGATATCCTCTTTGTGTGTGTGTGTGGGGGGGGGTGTCAGTCTGTATATGACTGAAAACATGTATAATTAAATCAATCTCATAGTTCCAAAGGTGCTTTTCAGAGGTGGGCATCATATACTGTAACAAACCGTTCTCTCAGAACTGAAAATGCGAGTGTGCGCCAAATTCTTGCCTCCAGGCCAGGTAGACAAATTCTCTAACTATTCTAAGTTGAGGGCTGAATTGGGCACATATGATAACAATCTAAAAACTGATCTCAGAAATATTATATTGTTTGAATTGCTTGGAAGGTTTGGAGAACTAAAGAAAAAATTCCCACTTTTTGAAAAGAAAAAATTGACAATGGCTGATGGACTTCCCATCTAGGCCCCGGTAGACCCTGATTTTAGCAAGACAACTGGCTATTTATATGATTTTATCTTCTCATATGTGACTTTATTAACATACCATGCATATACTTTGGCTTTGGACAACACCATTTCCTTAGTCTTGGAATCACTGATGCTGTATTTCTGCACGGTGTAATATTTGTCACTCTACTTCTCTGTCCTGAGTACTGTATTCACAGGCAACATGATTGAACACACAGCTTTTTCTTTTTCTTTTAAAATCACACTTGGGTTAAAAGAAAGATTCTACAATTTTTTTTACTGATTGTGAAATTTTGATCAATAAATTTTGGTATAAACTGATGATGTGAAGTTTAGAAGCAGGTCCTATTGCTTTAACTTGCAAATATAAGGACAATAGAGATGCTGTATTTGATCTGAAAAATCTAAACAATCACTTAAAGTATTATTGTAAATAATGCTAATTATCAAAATCTCCTGGTGATTTAATATTATAAAATCTCCACTTCTGAAAAAATAAGAAATTTCAAAAACAGCATTCCAGTAAGATTTGCAGGCATCAATATAAGTAGGATTATCATCTAAAATGTGCATATATTATTGTAACAGATCATACCTGATCTTGCTTCGTACATTTCTACTTGAAATCCCCTTCTTGCAAAGAAAGAAGCATTTAGAGAACCCACCTGCAACAGAAGCATTGCAGTTTTTTTGAGTCAAAAACAAAAATATGCTGAAAAGGATTTGAGAGAATGCTACATGGTTTTAAAATGCATACCACATCTGAAGCCTTTTCTGTAGGGGAGAATGAAGTCAACCAAATCCCCCCAAATGATATACAGTATTCGTATAGGCTCGACAAGATGTTGACAAAATGTAAATGTTGAGGGACTTTGCTCTACTAGAAATGTGAAGATTTTGAATATGTCGCTTTATTGTTTCTGTCCACATAAAGAAGTTTATTTTATAAAAAGAGTCATGAAATGCAGAGAATAGAGAAACTATTTAATCATTGCTTCTTATAACAGTCAAAAGCACATTTTGTCTTGTTATAATATTTTTATTTTTATGTCATGTTTTATTTTACATTTATTTATTTTATCACACAATCATTTTCGATTCTGTATTTAAGGCATATTTGTGTCTAGAATTTCTTTCTTTTTTAACTTTTTCAAAACCACAAATTTTACAAACTTTTAACAGGTATATTTTTATGCACAAAACCTTTCCAATTAGGAGAAATTGGCTCTACTGATTTGCTGCCATTCACATCATAGTATCACAGTTAGAAACTTTTAAGAAAAAGGCAAATGTCTTTTACAGATCATATTCTAATTTCCATATTACTTTATCCTTATTTCTTTAGACACAAGGGAGGCTTTATAGCTTTTAACAATAAAATAGGCATCTGTTATTGTAGTCACTTGTCCTTAATAATAAATTCCTCAGAAACTTTCAAGAAGCTAAGTCCTACACAGAATCAAATTAAATTTATTCCCAATTCATTTTTATACATAGTAGGTAACCTTACACACACACACACTTTCTCACTCTCTCTTTCTCTCTCCCACACACAAATTCACACCATCCCATACTCAGCAGACATGGAACATCTTGTGGTAGTTTTCTGATTTCCGCAGACTGGTGCCAATTAAAAATTAAACTGGTGCTCCAAAATACCAACAGAACTTCAGTAGCTACAATTTACAGGGGAGAACTGCTGAAAACAAACAGGTCCAGCATTCCTACAAATACATTTCAAAAGCCATTGAGAAACCCATATGATAATGTAAAAACGAATTATGACATGAAAACAATATTTTATCATCACAGAATATGCAACTATTTTCAGCTTAAACAGATTTTTAAAGGTTGAAACATTTTCTCTCAAATAGACAAACCTTGTTGGGTTTCCTGCTTCATTCAAATATAAAAAATAGCCACTATTCAACACCTAGCAATGATGATTAAAATTTGGCTGGCAATTCTGCTCAGTGACCATAATTTTGTTATATATTTATAATATTTTTAAAAATCTTACCAATCCTCCCCCAATTATAGCTACTTTTTTTCTCTGTGTATTAGAAGAATCCATGGTTTGAATGTCTCTCCTTTGAGTAGTCAGAGGAGTCTGTACACTCTTCTTGCATTCAGCAAAAAATGTTTGTGAGGGAGGAGAAAGAGGAGGGTCCGTTCAGTTCTATGACCAACCAGTTTTTGCAGAAGCAGATGCCATGTTGACATCAGGTCTTCTTAGGTTGTTCATTCTCTAATATAACTTTCAACAGTAGAATAATAAGATTAAAGATCACCTCTTCCCCACTGCCTTCAAGACAAAATATTTGAATCTGAACTTGAATATTTGTTACCTATACAGGTAATCCTCAATTTACAACCACAATTGAATTCAAACTTTCTGTTGCTAAGCAAGACAGTAACTTTTGCTCCATTCTACAACCTTTTTGCCATAGTTGTTATGTGAATCACTACAATTATTAAGTTAGTAGCACAGTTATTAAGTAGCTTCCCCATTGACTTTGCTTGTCAGGAGATCACAAGAGTTAATGCAACCATCATAAATACATGCCAGCTGCCAAGCATCCAAATTTTGATCATGAAACCATGGGGATGCTGCAATGGTACTGTGCAAAACGGTCATAAATCATTTTTTCCATTGCCGGTGTAACTTCATAGTCACTATAAACAAATGGTTTTAAGTCAAGGACTACCTGTAGAAAGGATGAGAATTCCTAGGCGTATTTATCACTCAGCTCCTGTTATGAATCCATTTTTTAAAAATATCAGAGCAGGCTGGGGTGTCTTTTTCTTCTTTCATTCCAGTGTAGGTACTCATAATCTGTTCAAGAACCTCCTAGTTATCAGCCAGACCATGGGACTGCCTCACAAATTGTGGTATGCGATAATCTGGATTAGTTTGTTTAACATGTGACACAAAGCACAGTAAAAGCAATTATCACTTGTAATTTGTAAACCAATTGCGCTATTAAGTGCAATAGCTGACTCTCCAACTTCATACGTTTTAATGTCGTGTCATTGTGATACAAGATCTCCAACCTTTATCTACTTCCCTGAACATCACAAGGCCAGCGCAAGGGGGGGGGGGAAAGCTGTGTCAGATGCATTCTTGATCTTTTAATCCCCCTCCCAAAACACACTCAATGTTGAAAAGCAACAATGAATCAAACACTTTATTCTGCTTGTTCCTTTTTGGCTATGCGTGTAAAATAGGGCAGTAATAGCAAAAACAAATACTAAACTTCAGTGTTTCTTTATCGGGAATATCATTTATTTATTTTGACTTCTGAATACACAGTATTTTAATCATACAGGATAACAATATAATGATTTATAATATAAATTGGTGAAACAAGCATAGAAAATGCGTTTATAGATACTTTTCAATGATTTAGTCTTTACAATCACCCCATTAATTTAATGGAACTGCAATCCCAAGACAAAACAAAATGTATCAGACTGAATAGATGCAAATAAAAATTTAAAAAATCAATTTACAAGGCAATTCTATAATTAAGATTTTGTTTGAGATGTTACATTGGTAGAAAAGTAGTTACCAGAATTTGAGTTATATTTGTTCAACTACAAATTCTTGCTCTGTTTCTACTCTTCTGCAAGGGTAAACATTGGTATTATAAAATTTCATAGTGCTACCACATCTTCTAAGCATCTTCCCACAAGCCCAATACCCAATCTTCTCAGTCTTTTTCCACTACTGCTTTTTAAAAATGTATGTATAGCTCACCTTTATTATTTTTACAAATAATTCAAAGTGGTGAACATACCCAACACATCTTTCTCTTCCTATTTTCCCCCTAACAACAGCCTTATGAAGTGAGTTGGGCTGGCTTTCATGGATAAGACAAGGCCTGAACTCATGGTCTGCTGCTTTCCAGCCTAGTGCCTTAACCACTACACCAAACTTTTGCAAATCTTCTTGATGGTGAATAGCCCCAGGTCCTTAACTTTCCAGTGTCTTTAATTTCGGAATTTATAATAACTGTAAATATTGTATGTTATGTTGAATTTTGCAAAGAATGTCAATGTATGGTGGGGTGGGGGGTGGATGGTACCTGTAAATTACACTGAATTTATACTTTCATCCTATACACATCACTGCAGATAATCTAGGAGACCATCATCAAATGATAAGGCACACAGCTGGGTATTAGATATCACAATTCCCATTTCACATTCGCTTATAAAACAGAATGGAGGACAACAGAAACAAACAAACAAAAAATAGGCTGTCCTGCAGACCTCCAGCCATAAATTTAGACTTGGACTTTCATGCAGTCCTCTGCTGCCACCTAGTAGTCATCTAAGGATTTGCAGTCCCAATCTGAGAGCCCTAAAGGAAAGACATTTGGCCTGAGAGTATTGACTTCCCATTCAAGAACTTGAGCTATCACTAACATCTGATCTTCTAAAACTTTAACGTGTTGTCAAATCACTCAAGAGACAATTATTGAAGAACTACAAGCCTCACACACACAGTTGGGGACGCTCAAACACAGGCATTGCTCAGGAGCAAATTCATGCTCCAAAGCAGAACTCCTAAGTGGAAACTTGAGGGCCATTCATGTAATCCTTGACTTACAACCATTCATTTAGTGACCCTTCAAAGTTACAGTGGTACTGAAAAACTGACATAATCAATTTTCACACTTATGACTGTTGTAGCATCCCCATGGTTATGTGATCAAAATTTGGGCACTTGCCAACTGGCATGTATTTAGGACAATTACACTGTTCTAGGGTCATGTGATCACCATTTGTAATCTTCCCAGCCAGTTTCCAACAAGCAGAGTCAATGAGCAAGCCAGATGCACTTAATGACTATGATTCATTTAATAACTGCAATAACCTGTTTAACAACTGTGACAAAAAAGGTCATAAAATGAAGCAAATCTCACTTAACAACTTCCTGGTTTGTTGCTGGTTTAGGTAGCAAAGTGTCATGAACAAAAAAAGACAATGTCATTCCATTTGGTTGGGGGGGGGGGGGAAGAAAGATTCAGAAAGGGTTTTTGATGTTTAAATATTAAGAAACCAGAGCCTCCCAAAGCCTGGATATGCCATCCTCATTTGTTTCCATGATATCCATGGTAACTGCTAGCTCACAATTTGAAGATTGCCTGCTGCATATATCACTGTTGTAACTCTTCTCCATATACCCTAGATACTCTTGCTATATTTGTTAACCAGTAGCCTGAACCATCAGAGAAACTTTCTTTTCTGCAATATTGCATGCATAATACTGAATCAAAGATCTCGAGAGGCAGAATAATGTTGAGACTGATTGGAAGGACCCCTGTTGCTTCTAATTGCCAGAATATCATAAGAAATACAAATCTTATTCAGAGACTTGAATGTGGAGAAAAATTCAAAGTTAGGGGAGGATGGGTAACAGTCAACCCTGCCCCAATTTCTCCAACTGACATGCATGCTTCAGGTGATAGGTCTGAAAGGGAGTTCTAATGTTTACTGAAGGCAAATACAGCTGTCAGTACAATCTGGATTCCCTTTTATTTAGGTCCTGGATCATGCACAGAGCTGTACTTGCATTCAAGAAAGGACAGGTTCAGTTCCCTTTCAGAGCTCTTGATTAACAAGAGGAGGTTGGAGAGCTCTCCAGTGAAACGGGAAAACGATTGAAAGGGATTTTGATCTTGTAGAACTACAGCCGAATGTGAAATGTAAAATTGTCATTATTAAGAAAAGGACAAGGATTTTTTCAGTTTCTGAACGAATGGGATCTGCTGCCAAAGTAAATTCACTGGCTGGCAGCATTACTTTTTCCCCAGGACTCCAGGATTTAAAACAGTTCATTTAGTGACTGGATGGCATCAGGATGGTTATACCCTAGAATCTCTTATCTATTAGATTAGAAGTATAATCTTCTGAAGTGTAGCAAGATTTTTTTTCTATTATTACATGTAAGCAAATAAAGAATTGGAGTCAATTGGATTTCACTGTTGTCTTTGGGCTTGGGCCTGACACTAAAGAACAATAATGTTTTCAGACATCAAAGGAGGCTCCAAACCACTTGTGGTGAGAAGCCCTAACAGTTTTAAACTTTGGACATTCTGCACATATAACCCAGAATTATTTAATGTGCACAAAAGAAAAGGGATGATGAGTGCCTCTATTATTTTGCAACATAAGAATGTCTTTGTGAACAGCCAGCACAATAGTTTTGATTTCTGGGCCCCTTTTCTTTTGCATATGATGACACTCTTGTTAGCTAAACCACAACTATTTTTTTCCTATTCTTCATAGAGCTTGTTTTGCTGCTCCTGATTCCAAGCCTTATGCCCTAGTCAATGCACTTTTACAACAGTTCTTGCTTCCTTACTTTTATCACTCTCTTTGTTTGTATGACCAAATGCTATTTCCATTGTTTGAGAAGATTTGTGCCACTGTGCTCCATGCTACCCCCTCTTCCCTTTTGGTAGGTAATTAGAGCAGTGATTTCCCATCAACTCCTAGTTGGACCATTCCTGTGGATAGTCTTGCAGTGAAAGGCTCTATTGGTGACATCCTTTTTTAAATGTTGTTAGGTGGATTGAACAACGCACAAAGGTGTCTCCATCACTTCCCAATTATTACCATATGATTGCTGCTAAGTAACTCATAGCTTCCAGTCTGGCCATGGATGCTGGCACTTTTCCTTATTTTCCCATGGCATTCTTCCTCCTCTTTCATGTCTGTGACATGAATGAATAGGATATGGTGCACAATATTTATCACGTAGTATAGCTCAAATAGAATTGATGCATAAGACTGTTGTATCAGGTGGAGATTTTATGTTCACTGCAAACCCTATGTTCTCAGCAAATGTGCATAATTTCTGTCTGTCTGCAGTGAAGTGAAGTATCAGATGAGAGAGCTCCAATGCTTTTAATTAGGTGCTCATTGCCCCTTTGCAAGCCACCTGTAAGAGAAACCAGTTAGTAAATATATATATACAATATTTAAGCAAGGTAATAGTATACTTCTAAGTGATGGAGGGCTAAAAAGAAAGGAACTAAAAACTAATTTGAAAAAAGCATTTATATATGCTACTTAAGTTCTCTTTCATTATCTCTAGCTCCAAAATCTTGCATTTCAGATAGTTTCATGAATAAAATCTTTAGTGTCAAGAAGTTCATTAATAATGGAAATCAATTGCGTAATGTGTCTTTTCATTATGTTTTACTATTTATTATGTCTGCATCATAGGCATTCTGTAAACCACACATTTTTTCTATTACTGTATAAAAATATAAAATAAATAATTCTATAAAGGCAACATACTAATCTAATTTTAAAATTAAAAATCATACAAATAGCCAGAGGTAGAATGATAAACTGTAAGCTATTCATCATTATTCTATTTCTGGCAGAAAATAAAATATGTATCCAGAAAAATTATTAAAAATATACAGTAACTCTAGGTGCTGACCGGGCCATTCCAGATAAAAGAAAATGTTCTCAGCTTCTTTTGGGGCCAATATTTTATCTGGAATCATTCAGAAGACACATAATACCACTCTCCAACCTATTCTCCATATGCTGTTTTCATTCACATTCTGAACTCAGAAAATATTGCTACGCAGTTATGGCACCTAACACATCAAATGGGGTCTAGTATAAATTCTGTAGTAGAATCTGTGGGAATTTACAGCTTTGTCTTTATAAGCTTACATTATCTAATATGCAGATTAGTTCTCCCTAACAGGAGTTCTCTATACCAGCCATTCCAGGAGAATCTTACTACAAAGTGATCAGCGGAACAAATTGAAGTTTCATGCAATATGTAACCAGAACTCCTATGCTGTACACAGTAATTGGAAAAAGATGCTTGCTTACTTTCCCCTCACTAGATGATACAGTTTTGGAACTGTTCAAACTCAAGCTTCAAGGGTTGTTGGGCTATAATTCCCACCATGTCTAACCAACGTGTTTGTACTCCTATAAATCTAGAGGGGACTTTCCTAGATTCAGGATTGTTCATCTTTATCCTGCCCTCACTTTATGAAAGCAGAAAAGCTCAACAAAGTTATGAGAGAAGCCCAATAGGGCAAGCTGAGGAACACCACTGTTATGTGACAATTTACTGTTAGTTGTGCCTAGTGAAACAATTTTTAAAAATCTCAAATCTATTGAGTTAGCAAACAGAAAAGGGCTAATCTGGCATGCTGACGTAGCCCTGATATAAATACAGGAAGTCTATACTCAAATTACCTTTTCTAGATTGTTGCTATGGAATCTACAAACCCGAAGGTAATCCAAGCAGTCTGTGAGGTGGCATACTTTAGGAAGGAAAATGTGTCATTAGAACAAACAAACTTTATATGATTTATCTAATTTTTCCTTTTTAGTGCACCTCTGAGCAATTGAAAGTAACCCATATATAACTTGTTATAAGGAAACTTTTCAAAGGCTACAAAGGCCTAACATCTGCTTAGAAAACTGAAATGAGATTGGTACAATGGAATATAACAGAATTTACTATTCCTGAAAAGATGATTTTTGATATTTCACAACAACCTATTGTTGTTTCTCTGTGATTCTTTATACATACAGAAATATACCTGAACTGAAATACTGTAAAAAGGGAACAAATAGAACAAATGTCTTAGAAAACGTCAAAACCAGTTTTCCTACTGTGGCAAATGCTTGACTTACGCGTGTGATGCATTAACTGGAATGGGCAGATTATGTACTTCAGATGGGAAACCTTCCAGTTGTGAGCTATGGCCTGGTTGCAGAACTAATGGCCACATGGGGAAGCCACTTTGAGAAGGAATAACTGGTGCTCCTAAAGATGTATAGTGATGATGATGTACAGTTGATGGCCGTGATTTCTCCACTCTTGTTGGAATAGGAGCAGTAAGCTGCAGATAATTTTTTAAAAATCAGGATAATATATTAAATACATCAAGTCAAATGATGCCATGATTTTGATACTGATTTAAAGCTTATGGTTTAAAATCCATTTTTTCTCCTTTGTTTCAGACTCAAAAAATACATTAATTAATTAGTGACAAACTCACTTCCCATCATAATAAACTCCATTAAGGGAGGGCCAACCTTTCATATTGGAATAAGCACAAAACATTTCATTCTATAATGCTTTCACTTGTTTTGATTGGAAATGCTAATATACTTTTGAAGTGTGCAAAAACTACTATACCTGTGTATGAAATTTCAGTGCTGAAATTTCAAAGTATTGTAAAGCTTAGGTTTCAAATTTGAAAAAAAAAGGTGAAAGAAGGATCAGATACAGCTGAGATTGCCTACAGAAATTTCTACCCCACCCTCCCCCAAATCACACAGCAGAGAGAATGGAGTGGAAGGAATTACAAGAAGTAAGCAGGCACATAATGGGGAATATAGCAGGGTGTTTATGTAGTACACTCATGACTCAGTGGGGGAATTCAATTTTTTTACTGCCAGTTATGTGGGCATGGCATGGCTTGGTGGGCGTGGCTTGGTGGGTGTGGCAGGAGAAGGATACTGTAAAATCTCCATTCCCTCCCCACTCCAGCGGAAGGATACTGCAAAATCCCCATTTCCTCCCAATCATCTGGGACTTGGGAGGCAGAGAATAGTTGGGGGCGGGGCCAGTCAGAGGTGGTATTTATTGGTTCTCTGAACTACTCAACATTTCTGCTTCCTGTTCTCCAGAACTGGTCAGGACCTGCTGAATGTCACCTCTGTCGTGACTCTTGGTGACAGTGCATTCCTTTTGATGTATATTCCCCATAATGTGCCTTCTTACTTACTCATGTGTAATCCCTTCCTCTCCAATGATTGTAACTAGAAAAATGAATTCCCTTCTTGCTAATTTATCCCAGTGCCAGGCTGAGCATTTCAGAGGTGGGGGAGTGGAGAAAACGAAAGTGCAGTCCCACTTGTGTGATTTGTCTGTTAGCCACCACTTTGCTTAATGACAGAGCTGCCAGTCCTAATTATGGACCCTAAATGAGAACTATCTGTACACTATTATCCAGCCTTTTAAGAATCTCAATTTGAATGACACTGACCATTAAATGATTAGCACACATAAATGTACAGATATCATTCAGACTAAATAGTTATTACTGAAAGTCCTTTAAAAAAAGCTTACCTGTTGTCCATGTTGAAGCATAGGGACCCCAAACCCACTACTTGGTGAATATGTTGGTGGTAATGATTTCAGCATCATGTTCTGCATAATGATTTGATGCATCTGTGCATTTTGCATTAGCATCATTTCTACCATATCTATAAAGGATAAAGAACAATTCAAGCATGGTTATAATGGAGAACATAATGTAATCCAAAGGGTGAAGTACAGCCATTTGAACAGAATAATCTCTCAGATCAATGCCTTTTTAAAAAACAAGCAGCCGAGTTGCAGCTGAGCTGCAAAATTTATATTTTAAAAGCATGAACGATAACACGTTAAGAATTTGAATATGTTACACAGTGGATGTAGTACAGATGTACACAGAGTTCTTTAACAAAGAAGGAAATAATTAGTTCAACAAATCCTTTATTTTCAAAGTCTGCCCAGACAGAATCTAGGAAAGGATGTCATAAATCTTTCAACTGAATGAAAAAAAAAATCAAGCAGGTTCTTAGCTACTTGCCTGCATTATATCAGATTAATATATATTTATTTAGTGTGCAGAGTGCTCAAGTAGCATCTTTTGTAGCTCCTTAAAGCAGCCATATATTTGGCCAAGTTTTCTCAGCTATTCTCTGCACCTGTATCGAGATCCCAGGCTGAAGACAACTGCCCCGTTCATGCCATTATGGTAGCCAATTTAGTCTAAGACACCAGGCTAGAAAGCAAAAGACTGTGACTTCAATTCCTGCCTTTGCCTTGAAAGCCACTTCACAGGGTTGTCATTGTGGGAAAATAGGAGGAGGGTTTGTTTGATATGTTCATGCGTCATTGAGTTATGTAAAAATAATAAAGGTGGGACCGAAATAAATTCTCTATTCTGCCTTGTTGCTTATGCCTGCCATTTTGAGGCTGTTGATCCTCCCTGCAGACATCCCTGCCAGTATGGCAAAGTTGTCAGGGAAAGTGCCATGAATGGTTTTATTTCTTTTCAAAGCTGCATTGGTCAGTGGTGTGACTGAATCTTTTCTGTCCCTTTATTTATGGTATTTATTTGGATTGTCTGATTGTAATTTAAGATTAGCACTTGTGTGCAGATCCAGATTTCTATCACTTGGTGCCATTATCTTATCCAAAAGTCCTTGTTTTGTTGCATGTATTAAATTTATCCAGTACATAATACAGACACAGACACGTAGATTAAAGAAAAGGATAAACTAAGTTCTTCTTATTCAACCTGACTTTCCATAGCTATTCTTTCCTTTTTAAATTGCATCCACAAACCTCATAAGTGGGGAAATAAAAAAATATATTTGGCATTCTCTATGACATTTTACTTAAAAGTTGAGACCCAGTTTAGTCTAGTGGTTAAGGCACCAGGCTAGAAACTAGGAGACTGTGAGTTCTATTCCTGTCTTAGGCCCAAAGCCAGTTAGGTGATCTTGGGCTAGTCACTCTCTCTCAGCCTTAGGAAGGAGGCAAGGGCAAACCACTTCTGAAAAACCTTGCGAAGAAAACTGCAGGGACTTGTTCAGTGTCTGAGACTCAAAAACAATTGAATGGAAGAAATAAAATCTTGTTAAGTCTCTCTGAATCCAACCAATCTTAAATTTGTGTACTTAGATAGGAACCCTATCAACAATCCTGTCCAAGTTCTGGCCAGTGGGCTTATATCTGAGTCAATTTGCATAGGTTGTAACTCTGCACCATACTGTAATCTTAGATATATTTCCTAGGACTTGAAGTTAATTAGAGGTGGGTTGCTCCCAGTTCGGCCTGGATTGAGCGAACCAATAGTAGTGGTGGTGGGAGGATCCACCCACCAGCTCGCTTCTGCACATGCCCGACCAATGGTAAAAAAATTGGCAACCCACCACTGACTTAGTTCTACTATATTAAATGAAAGTTATTCCTACAGTGTACACATATAGTTTTTGAACATAAATACCTTCTTTAATACTCCCAGATCTGGGTACTGAAAATGACTGTGGCGATGGAATCTGTGTAATGAGTGGTGGCTGATATGAAGGTATTTGTTGAATTATAGTTGCTGGTTGCTGTGGTAACTTGCAAAAGAAAAAAAGATTTAAAAAAGAATAGTTAAAATGTAAACCATAGTTCCATTCTTGCTGAATATCTGCAGCTGAATGAAGTTAATGGACAACATATTAAACAATTTAAATGTTATTCTTACATAGAATTCACTGAGCAAACAAACAGAGTTTAGTGGAGAGAAGAGAGGCTGGCAAAGCTGTATGTTCTGAAGAATTGCATGCTGATTCACAAAGATTGAAAAGATTATCATAGAAGACGATTATTACAAAAAGTGGGGAATGACTGGGATAAAAATTTTAATTTAATTTAATTTAGCAATAGAGAAAGAAATATAACACAAGCATTTTAAATATAACACATGTGGTATTTCTTTCTCTGTTGTTTTAATAGGTTGATCTCAGATTATGCTACTCAAATTGAACATAAAGTTTATTTAAATCTCCAATTGATCATAGAAATGCTAAAGTGCTTTAATGTCTACACTGTTGGACCATTCACCAATCAATATGTGGTATCATCTTCAGGGTAATTTGTTAAGGGTTAGGGTTAAGGAATTGAAATCTGCAACCAAATTTTGTTCATCAAGAATTGCCATCTGATCAGGGCACAACAAAGTAACTCAGCCTTCTTGATATGCAGAAACCTCCTTAGTCTACCGTAATATGCAGAATTATATAGTGAATATATTATAGTTATCATTAATATCTCCAATCAAGTTGCTAGTTATAAAATTTGGAACCAACCCAATAATACTCCAAGAAATCTTATGAAATCATGGTGTACGGAAGAAATGACGTTCCAGACTTGTCATATAATGAATTTGTGCTGTCCACAGTTGTTTTTGCTTGGATTTGTTTGATGGGGTTTTTTTTGTTCCTCCTTGAAATAAAGCAGAAAACACTTACTGTTTGCTGGATAATTCTTGGTTGTTGAGGTAGAGGGGGAGGAGGAGGTAATAGAGGAGGAGGAGGAGGAGGAGGAGGAGGAGGAGGAGGAGGAGAAGGAGGCAGAGGAATTTGGTAGATATGATGTGGCTTCAAGGGCTTTTTATGAATTCTTGGTAAACGTTGTGGTACTGAAATCTCATCCAAAAGATTTTGTTCCTATAATACAAAATATAGTTTTTCTAAATTCATACATTTGTTTAAAGAAAGCCAATCTGTAACAAGACAGAAACTAAAGACATTTCCAGCATATATTTTCTTGCTAAAGACATTAGCAAAAGAAAAAAAAGAACATTACATTTTTCATTAATTGTATTCAACATATTGAGATGTCATATTGCATAACTCCACCTCCCAATTTTATTAAACTTTAAAAGTACTATAAGAGATTTTCCTTTAAAAAAAAGTATCATGATGCAAAAATGGTTTTCTTGCCTCTACTCCCAAATTTACCTACTCAAAATTACTTTATTTTTTCCTAGAATTTTTTTAAATAGATATTTTTTTGAAAAGTTTTTTTAAAGACAAAAATAACAATTTTTTTTTGCAATTTCCTTCTGTACAACATTTCTGCCTCAGTATACATCCATTGTAAATGTACTTCTCCCTCCTTACTTCAGTTTCTCTTTGTCTATACATATGATGCTATTAAATACAGTCCTTAATTTACAATCCTTTGCATTTATACATGTTTGTTCATCTCTACTTATACATTGTTAATTTCTAACTCCAGTGTCTTCTTTATTTAGACTTTCCTTAAGTTTTACATCTGTCCTCTAGCCATTTGTACCACTCATTCTATACCATTTAATATTCTGTTTCCTCCTGTTTCTGTTTTTCCCTGGAATTTTTACTTTTCTTAAATTCTCAGTACACCTTATCTAAACTGATAATATTATCTGGCAAAGAATTAAACTATTCTGTGTTAACATTGTTGTCAGGCCTGCAGTCATATTCCTTTTAGGATCTTTGGCCTTCCACACTCTCTCTCTTTCTTTACTATGCTGTTTCATTAGTGGGGAATTGGGAGGTGAAATAGGAAGGAGTAGAATGTGTTTGTTTTCAAAATAAAAAATTCCTTTCTAGATATCAAGGTCATTCTTTGTTTCTGCACCTCTGCTCCTGACAGGAAATGGATGGGTGGAAATGCCAGGAGGGCAGTGGAAGATTGGACCATGTGATGGACTTGTGAGTATGGAGCCAAGATCATGAACTTTCAACTGGGTAGCAACCCCGGGAAGCTTTCAGATTTGGGTTTCCACAGATGTACCAACATGTCTCTCTTAATAAATTGGAACTTTAAGGATAGCTTTGCCTTGAACTGTGGTTTAATTTTGGATGATATTTGGAACACTGACAATTGTATTAACATAGTAAAAAGTGACCAGAAGAAAGTGTATTTTATTCCATTTGTAAAAGAAAATGATAAGAATTAGGGATATCATACTCTGAGCTGCTGTAAAAGGTCTTTCCTTCTTCTCAGTGCACTTTGTAAGGCGTAGCCATAATTATCATAATTCCCTGCAAAAAAATATGGGTGACATTAATATGCCATTTAAAAAGGAGTGAAGAGAAAAGAGTGAGCAAAACTGGCATATTACTCATTATGCAAAACAGTTTGAACAACCATTTGCTCGTTAGGAGGCAATGGATATTCTGAGCAGCCTGTGGAGGCTTTCTCCATTTGGCAAACATAGGTTAGAACAAGACATGAGCAAATGTGTTGCTTCTGCTTGGGGGAAGAGGGATCTAAAAGGCTCCGATTCTCCTCAGGGCCCATTTAGAGTACTTTTTGATTTGTAACTTGTCACTGCTTTGTCTTGGCTGCTGGGCAGACTCCAAAGGACCTGTTGTATATGGTGATGCTCTACAAAGCAGGATGGGATAATAGCATCTCCAGTCACTTGCATCGTTCCTTTCAAAGTGGGAAGTTCTAACCAGTATAAAAATTGCTGGAAACAGGATGCTCTATTCTTCTTTCATCCCCACAGCCTCCTTAAAAGAAGTCAAAGCAGCTACTGCAAACCTGCAGAATTCAAAAACTTGCCACTCCACTTAAAGAAGATCTTGAAGCTGGCATTGCAAGCAAGAGAGAGAACTGGAGAAGGAGGGTCATATTTTGGATCAGAGCTTTTGCAACTCAAGCCAATCCATGTTTGTTATTTATTTATTTAACAATATTTGTAATCTACCCTACATCAGATGGACTCCAAGCAGTTAATACTAACAGGATCCTAACAAGGAGAAGGGCGGGGTATAAATTTAATAAAATAAATAAATAAATAATACTAAAGTATGAACACATTAAACAGATAATGAAAAGTAATAAAAATAATATACATTATATCAATATACTTAGAAAGAGGTAAGTACTGTCATATGGAGATTTCAGGACAGCTCTGCAAGTAGATATACAGAGACCTGCAATCCTAGATTGTTAACACGCCAATGTTTTTAACTTTTTTTTTCAAAGAATTTTTTTATTTTAGTCAAACACAAACCCAAAAAAAGAATCCTCCTTTATTACATCTTGTAGAAAGTGTGTCAATTGGTTACAGATAACTTTCGTGCATTCGTACAGTCATTACTTATAGTTCATATTAAATTGAATATTTTAAATCAAAAATCTTTACATATACCATCACTATAACACAATTCTCATTTGACTGCAATTATTTAAACGTCCTTTTGCCTAAAATAATTCATACTTAAAGACACAACCACGTACTATTAGCTATTTCAAAAGTCCTCCAATAACATTACATCTTTATGATTATATTCTAAATAATAGTTGATTAATATAGTTTAGTCTTTTTTCATTCACTGTTTAGAATTTGTATCCAAATTTCTTTTACCAAAAACCGGTGCATATATATATCATTAAACAATACCCATTATCATTTCATTATTTTTGTTGTAGCTAATTATTTATTAAGAAAAACTTTGCTATTTATATCCAACTTCCGCTCTTCATATATATATATATGCTGGCATTGCTGGCAGCAATATATGTATATATGTAGGTTACGTTTTTGAGCTGATCAATAAATAAGTCAAAACGTAACACACATATAAAAAAAAATTACACAACAGAACTCATGGCTTTCTGTCTAGATGTTCTCTGGTGATGAGCCAAAAGGCAGAAAAGGAGAGCATTATGCTTCCTCCCTTAATTGGGGCCTAACAAGGTGTTGTGGCACAAGTATATATATATGTTAAGTTTTTAAGGGCTGATTAATAAATAAGAGACCAGGATGGATCCATTTCGGGCTTATTAGCCCTCTTCAGCTGGCCATACTACCTCCACTGGGGTTTGAACCAGCACTCTCCAGCATATCAAGCAAGGCTCTCTATGCTTTGAGCTATCCGGCTTTCCCTGATTACATCAGCCTTTACAGAACTATTGAATGAGAGAATATTTTTACAACTCCTGTTCGGCCCCTTTTTAAGGGAGGAGACAAACTGTCATCCTTCTCTGCCTTTCGGCTCAACCTAGAGACCATCTGGGCAGAGAGCTCATGAGATTACTGTTGAATTTTAGATATGTGTTAAGTTTTTAAGGACTGATTAATAAATAAGAGACCAGGATGGATCCATTTCGGGCTTATTAGCCCTCTTCAGCTGGCCATACTACCTACCTCTTAAAAAGGGGCCGAACAGGAGTTGTAAAAATATTCTCTCATTCAATAGTCCTGTAAAGGCTGATGTAATCAGGGGAAGCCGGATAGCTCAAAGCATAGAGAGCCTTGCTTGATATGCTGGAGAGTGCCGGTTCAAACCCCAGTGGAGGTAGTATGGCCAGCTGAAGAGGGCTAATAAGCCCGAAATGGATCCATCCTGGTCTCTTATTTATTAATCAGCCCTTAAAAACTTAACACATATCTAAAATATTATACAACGTAATTCTTGGCTTGCTGTCTGGATGGTCTCTAGCGATGAGCCGATAGGCAGTAAGGGAAACAGTATGTCTCCTGCCTTAATTGGGGCCTAATAATAACAGGTTGTTGTGAAACAATTACATACATACATACATACATACATACATACATACATACATACATACATACATATGAGAGAATATTTTCACAGCTCCATCACAGCTCCAATGGATCCATCCTGGTCTCTTTATTTTCAGCCCTTAAAAATCTAACACACACACACACACACACACACACACACACATATATATATATGTATGTAATTGTTTCACAACAACCTGTTATTATTAGGCCCCAATTAAGGGAGGAGACATACTGTTTCCCTTACTGCCTATCGGCTCATCGCTAGAGACCATCCAGACAGCAAGCCAAGAATTACGTTGTATAATATTTTAGATATGTGTGTTAGTTTTATGAGCTGATCAATAAATTAAATTAGAAGAGACCAGGATAGATCTATTTCGAGCTTATTAGCTCTCATCAGTTGGCCACACCCCACTGGGATTCGAACTGGGGCTGCAATGCATCCAAGGCAGAAGCCTAGCACTACAGCCTAACCAGGCTCTACCCATTGCATCAGCTAAGACAGGAGTATTTAGTATAGATAATTGTTTTCACAACTTCCTGTTAGGGCCCCATTAAGGGAGGAGACATACTGTTTCCCTTTCTGCCTTTCGGCTCATCACCAGAGACCATCTAGACAGAGAACCATGAAATTACGTTGTGTAAATTTTTTAGATATGTGTGTTAGTTTTATGAGCTGATCAATAAATTTAAATTTGAGAGACCAAGATAGGTCTATTTCGAGCTTATTAGCTCTCATCAGTTGGCCACACCCCACTGGGATTCGAACCAGGGCTGCAATGCATCCAAGGCAGAAGCCTAGCACTACAGCCTAACCAGGCTCTACCCATTGCATCAGCTAACACAGGAGTATTTAGTTACTTGGCACTAAATTCACAGATTTCCTGGCTAAACATTTAAACTGAATAGTGGGGACAGAGAATCAATAGATAAAGAATATTTCTGTCCCCAGCAAACTAAAATTCATAGGGTTATCAGTGCATGTAACATAGATATTGGTGCGGGTAATATTACCAACACTGCTGTCAAGCAAAACCAAACAATTAACAGTGAGTGCCATACCATGTACATGAACCATACAAGTGGCAAAGAAATAGGGGCAAAGAGAACCATAGTCAGGCATAACACAGGTTTCGTAGACAGAAAACACAGGGTCAATCAAAATGGACTCAAATGTCTATACACCAATGCACAGAGTATGAGGAATAAACAGGGTGAATTAGAAATTCAAGTAAATGAGGGCAGATACGATATTGTTGCCATTACAGAAACTTGGTGGGATGAAACCCACAAATGGAACATACAGCTAGAAGGATTTAAATTATTTAAAAGAAATAGACAAAATAAAAGAGGAGGTGGAGTTGCACTATATATAAGAAATAATTACATCTCTACAGAAATAGAGCACAACAATGATGAGAACTATCTTGAATGTATTTGGGTCAATATTAAAGGATGGGGGGGGGAATGATATTGTCATAGGTCTATACTACAGGCCACCCAACCAAGCAGAGGAAGTGGATGTACTTTTTGCTAACCAGCTAACTAAGGTATGTAGGAAGCACACTGCAATAGTAATGGGAGATTTTAACTACCCTGACATCAATTGGGAAACAAACTCTGCACCAAGTGGAAGATCCAACAGGTTCCTAAGAAACCTAGCAGACAACTTTGTTTCCCAAAAGGTAGAGAAGGGAACAAGGGGATCAGCAATATTGGACTTAATTCTCACTAACAGAGAGGAAATGATAGAAGGTGTAGAAGCTACAGGAACTTTGGGGGCAAGCGATCATGAAATACTGGAATTCAACATTATGCAAACAAAAGTAGTTGAACAAAGTCAAACTAGAGTCTTAGACTTCAAGAGAGCTAATTTCAATAAACTCAGAGAGAGCTTGGGAAGGATTCCATGGATGAGAATCCTCAAGGGGAAAACAACTCAGGAAGCTTGGGAAATTTTGAAAAATGAGATTATAAAAGCCCAGTCCAGCGCAATACCAATGAAGAAGAAAAATAACAGTTCCCAAAAGAAACCAGCATGGCTGCATAAAGAACTCTCTGACAAATTGAAAGACAAAAAGGATAAATATAAAAAGTGGAAAAAGGGGGACATAACCAAGGCAAAATATCAGCAAATAGCCCGAGCCTGTAAAGATGAAGTGAGGAAAGCTAAGGCTCGCAATGAAGAAAGGCTTGCCAAAAAAGTAAAAAATAACAAAAAAAGCTTCTTCCAACATGTTAAAAATAAGAAAAAGGTTAAGGAAACAATTGGTCCACTGCTGGGAGAAAATGGCAAGAAGATGATAAGCAACCGGGAGAAAGCAGAACTATTTAACTCTTTTTTTGCATCTGTCTTTACACAAAGGGATAAAACAGTCCAACCAATCAAAAACAGCACCACAAATATCAGATTAGGAACACAAGTTGAGATAGGGAAGAAAATGGTAAGTGAGCACCTGTCTGCCCTGGACGAGTTCAAATCACCAGGACCGGATGGATTACACCCCAGGGTCCTGAAGGAACTGGCAGACGAGATCTCAGAACCACTGAACTATATCTTTCAGAGATCCTGGAGCACCAGGGAACTGCCAGAAGACTGGAAAAGAGCAGATGTGGTTCCCATCTTCAAAAAAGGGAAAAAAACAGATCCAGGAACTATAGACCCATCAGCCTGACCTCAATACCAGGAAAGATTCTGGAAAAGATAATTAAACAACAAATAAGTGAACACCTAGAAGCAAACAAAGTAATAGCCAAAAGCCAACATGGGTTTGTCAAAAACAGATCATGCCAGACGAATCTAATTGAATTCTTTGACAAAGTGACAAAATCAGTGGACCAGAGGAATGCTGTTGATATAATTTACCTGGACTTCAGTAAGGCATTTGATAAAGTAGACCATAACCTACTATTAGATAAAGTAGAAAATTGTGGGTTAGACAGCAGCACCACCAAATGGATTTGCAACTGGCTGACCAACCGCACTCAACGTGTAGTCCTCAATGGAACTGCATCTATATGGAAGGAAGTATGCAGTGGAGTCCCCCAAGGCTCTGTTTTAGGCCCAGTACTCTTTAACATCTTCATCAACGATTTGGATGAGGGGATAAATGGGGAACTCATCAAATTCGCAGACGACACCAAGCTGGCAGGAATAGCCAACACTCCAGAAGATAGGCTTAAGATACAGAAGGATCTAGACAAACTTGAACATTGGGCACTGTCTAATAAAATGAAATTCAATTGTGAAAAAAGTAAGGTCCTACATATAGGCAAGAAAAACCAAATGCACAAGTACAGTATAGGTGGTACCTTGCTCAATAGTAGCAACTGTGAGAGGGATCTTGGAATCCTAGTGGACAACCATTTAAATATGAGCCAGCAGTGTGCAGCAGCTGCCAAAAAAGCCAACACAGTTCTAGGCTGCATCAACAGAGGGATAGAATCTAGATCACGTGAAGTGTTAATGCCACTGTATAGTGCCTTGGTAAGGCCACATTTGGAATACTGCATACAGTTTTAGTCGCCACGATGTAGAAAAGACGTGGAGACTCTGGAAAGAGTGCAGAGAAGAGCAACCAAGATGATTAGAGGACTGGAGACTAAGACATATGAAGAACGGCTGCAGGAGCTGGGTATGTCTAGTTTGATGAAGAGAAGGACCAGGGGAGACATGATAGCAGTGTTCCGATATCTCAGAGGGTGCCACAAAGAAGAGGGAGTCAAACTTTTCTCCAAGGCACCTGGGGGCAGGACAAGAAGCAATGGGTGGAAACTAACCAAGGAGAGAAGCAACTTAGAATTAAGGAGAAATTTCCTGACAGTAAGAACAATTAACCTCTGGAACAGCTTGCCTCCAGCAGTTGTGAATGCCCCAACCCTGGAAGTCTTTAAAAAGATGTTAGACAGCCATTTGTCTGAAATGGTATAAGGTTCCTGCCCATGCAGGGGGTTGGACTAGAAGACCTACAAGGTCCCTTCCAACTCTGCTATTGTATTGTATTGTATTGTATTGTATTGTATTTAGTATAGATAATTGTTTTCACAACTTCCCTCTCTGCCTTTCGGCTCGTCACCAGAGACCATCTAGACAGAGAACCATGAAATTACGTTGTGTAAATTTTTTAGATATGTGTGTTAGTTTTATGAGCTATATATATATATATATATATATGTTAAATTTCTTTAAGGGATGATTAATAATAATATATATATATATATAGTTAAGGTATATCCTTTGTCATTTCATTATTATTATTATAATTAGTTGTTTATTACCAATTTTAAAAAAATTACCATTTATTATCTTCAAATCGCTCCATGGCTCGGGGCCTAGCTATATACGAGACCGCCTTCTGCCCCATACATCCCTTCGTCCGATCCGCTCCCACAGAAAGGGCCTTCTCAGGGTGCCGTCAGCTGGGCAAGGCCGGTTGGTGACACCCAGGGGAAGGGCCTTCTCTGTGGCGGGCCCGGCCCTCTGGAACGACCTACTCCCCGACCTTCGCACTACCTTGGACCTCCGCCTCTTCCGCCAACGCCTTAAGACATACCTATTCCAACAAGCCGGCCTAGCGTAGCCCCCCGTTTCTGACTATATTTATAAATTTTAATTTTTTAGGGTTTTAAAGGGTTTTTAGCATGGGTTTTAAGTTAATTTAATATGTTTTTAATAGTATATATTGTTTTGTAATGGTTTTTAATAATGCCTGTGTGCCGCCCTGAGTCCTAACAAGGAGAAGGGCGGGGTATAAATTCGAAAAATAAAAAATAAATAATAATAATAAATTACCCAACTTCCTCTCATCAAACCAATAATCTTTATATCTTATCACTACTATCAATTATCTATTTAACATAACATTCTAAAACAGTCTAAAATTTACTAGTTTACAACTCAACTAGTTTTTTATTGCCAATTTTCATTATCAACCTGTATCTTTCCAATAGCAGCACCGTCTTCTTTCTTTTGCCATCTGTAGTATTAATCTTCGATTTATCTCCTTAATAAAATTTTATAGACTTCTCTCCATATTTGTTATTTGCAGCATGTCTCAGGTAGTCTCGTTGCCCTCCATCTAGTATTAAAATTAACTTGTCTCTGGTTATCAGTCGTGCTTCTAGTAGAATTTTTCTCCTTGTCCATCATCATTTCTCTTTTTTCTTCTTCTGTATTTTGAAATCTGAAGTAAGGCTCCAATTCATTGAATTCTCTTTTCCATGCTCCTCCTTTTCCACTTTCACCCACGTTTACTCCATTGGTAAAATCATCAATTATCATATTTTTATCTTCATTCTTCCCTTCAGTTTTTGGGGGTCCAACCCCATCATCATTTACTGAGAAAGACACTAATTTTTCCAACTTCTTCTCAATTTTCCCAGTTATTCCCAATAACTTTTCCAATCGGTTTACATCTAGTAAATTTTAAATCCCTGCCAAGATACTTTGCAATTTTAAAGTTTCCTCTTCTGAGTATTGATCCATATTTCCAAAAAGAGATAAAGAAAGAAAGAAAGAAAGAATGAAAGAAAAGAAGAAGAAGAAGAAGAAGAAGAAGAAGAAGAAGAAGAAGAAGAAGAAGAAGAAGAAGAAGAAGAACAACAACAACAACAACAACAACAACAACTAATAGCCACTGCCACTCCCTAGCTTTAGGCCCTTTCTTTTTCAATTTTAAATTGGCTTAAACACAAACTCTGTGGTTATCTTCAAAGAAAAGAGAGTCATTTTTCCCCTTTCTCTGCTCAAGGAACACCTGCGAAAAACACTCTGTGTCCTTGACTCTTTATCAGTTTTTATAAACAAGTTCCAGACCTTTCAGCTACAGTCAGTGAGATCACAGAGGAAAAAGAAACGAAGATATATTGTTTCAAAAATTCCAGCCTCTAGCCTCCAGGTGGCAGTGTTGCTTCCTTTCACTCTCTGTGGCTTATCTAAGACTTTAAAAAGTTAGAATTATTAAGTAAAATTTAATAACAAGAGATAGGAAACATTGTTAAAATAAAGAAAGGGATTTTAATAATAATAATAATAATAATAATAATAATCTTTACTGTCATTGTAATAATACTGTAATAAAATTACAATGAAATTGGTTTGAGCGCCGTGCCAACACTTGCACCAGGTGGGATACAGACAGCAGTGACAGCCACAACAGGAATCTCTCCAGGCAAACGAAAAGGCCAACAAATGACTGTTGAAACAAAATGGCTGACAAATGAGAGTTGAAAAGGATCAACTGCACCCTGTCTTCTGTTATCCATTTCTTCAAATCTGTTTGGCATCCCAGGAGTTGGTGGAAGAGGAAAATGCACGTCTCTTTTTCTTTTTTCTTTTACAGTAGGTTCAGAGCGAGTTTTGATGGAAAAGTCTGCTGTGACACCAGGAGCTCAAAGCCACTACGCCTAAGCGCGCCACCATCTTGGATGCATATACCATAAGTCAAAAGATAGAATAACAAAAAAACAGAAGAAGAAAAAATCGATCCGTTCACTTTAAGAGGAAACAAAACAACAACAAAGCTGCAAGTACTTCAATCCACAAAATATATTTACGTGTAAAAAAAAGACACTTTCCAAAACGATCCAGTCAAGATTAAATTCGCCGCTTAATTCTTTGCTTAAGGATTTAATTTAGCTTAAAGAAAAAAAGAATTGCTTTGGGCAATCTTTCTTGTAATAGCAAAAAATAAATACTTTACCAGATGGACACACTTTCTCTTTTCCCTTCCTTCCTCCGGAAGCTGTCCCAACTTTACCAGCCTAGGGGCTGCCTGTTTACCACCGGTTAGAAGTGCTTCCCTTGGATCAATCAGGGACTTTGTGATGTCCCTGTGATCAGCAAGGCTTCATCTTCTTCTTCACCATCTCTGTGGGATGGTTTAGGTCCAAATGGACTATCCAGTGGTAAAAGTGTCGATGGTGGTCTTGCAGCCTCAAGATCGCACGTCGTTCCGTAGCGATGTTGGCTCCTCACCCATTTTTAACTTTCATCATCCATACGTGTAGCAATTAATTAGGTAACCTGATCCATAAAACTTTGTGTGATAAAATATTTTAGGCAAATATGAAATCCAGATGGGATTAGTTCTGCACATTACTTTATTACAATCCATGACAACATCATACATAATTCTAGTACAAATATACTTTAATTGCTTACTTGTACAGAAGGGTAATTCAGAGTCTTCCAAGTTTTCACGTTCATTTTCTAATTTCTGTGAAAAAATATAATAGAAGGATTTTTTTTAAAAAGCCTATAATGTCTCACATTAATTTTAATGCGTTAAGTTTTCATTTTAAAAAACATAGATTTTTTAAGAAAAGGAATCTGCAACTAATAATTAAACTTTAGACAAATCTGAATTATATAAAACTCAATTTGCTATTGTACAGCATTAGACATCCCTCTTAGACTGATAGCACCAATGTCCTCTGTCATCCATTTTCTTTCTTGACAACTTGCTTTATATCTTAACCCTAGCCAGCAATCAGTATAAAATTTTCCTTAGCTACACAGTGTAAAAGCAGGGTTTCCTCCATTATTCTAACATGTTTCTTGGGCAACTTTTCAAGTACCTGTGTAATTTTGTCAGTTGGTGCCTCCAAAGCAGTTTACGGAACACAGGCAATAAAAGCAGGGTATGGCTTGGCAATAGGACAGTAAAGTTTATGACTGTAAGACTTTCTGATAGGCAGATAGGAAATGAAGACAAGTTGGGGAAAGGCCCAAAGTATCAGGAATGCTTGACTAAAGGTGCATACATAGCATTCTTGACATGTTCAGTATGACAAAGGTAACTGTAATGCAAACATCCCCATTTTAATTGCTAGATTCCTCCCCCCCCCCCATCCTATTACTGGATTGTTAATGCTAGAATATAATTGTAAAAAAAATCAGCTTACCTTTTCAAGGAGTTTGAGCTTCAGACGGGTCATGTGATCAGCCACATCAGATTCCATCACTGGGGGAAAATTCCAAGGTAATGTGTGGCTGGTAAGCTACATTATTTTGAACATGGGTTAACTTTCTCTCTCTCCGTGTATTTTTTCCTCAGTAAGAGCTTCGGGCTGTGGTTACAAGGAAAACAGAAACTTCTCACATTGCACCGTGTCTTTTGAAATGTACACTCAACATGGTTGCTAAGATATTGTTTTACTAGAACAATAGAAACATTTTCTTTAGGGCTGCTGACTCTTCCAGTGCAAATTCAATGTGCCCAACCCTGTGCGTTGCTAACACCCTACTCTTAATAACTCTGTTAAGCCTAAGGAACGAGTTAGCTTCACATCTGTTGGTCATTATTTAAACAATATGTATTTCCAAGGATTAGTATTCACCTGGCTCATACAATATTTGGTCATCAGAGAAAGACAGAAACAAACAACCAAAAAACTATGGTTAAAAATAATTCCTGAAATCTCATACTATGACCAGTATTTGACAATATAAAGCACCAACTTATGTTAATTAAAGTCATGATTTCAGAAATCAAAGAAAAATAGAATGAAGAATGTATAGTTGTGCTGGATTAACCTAAAGCAGATTTGACCAATAACAAATAATTCCCTGTTTCCCCAAAAATGAGACCTGCCTGGATAAGTCCAATCGGGCTTTTGAGAGCACACGCCCTCCACCGAAAATAAGCCCTCCCCAAAAATATTGCAACACAGCAGCAGCCATGAGGCCAAACTGGCCACCTCCTACACCTCAAAAATAATAAGACCTCCCTGAAAATAAGGCCAAGCGCTTATTTCGGAGGTAAAAAGAAAATAAGACTGTCTTATTTTTGGGGAAACACGGCAATATATAGCTGTATATCAAGATCACTGACTTAGGTCTCCTAATTTGTTTCAGTTTGTGGCCAATCACATATAAAATATAAAGAAATCTGAAGCAACAAAATGTACCAATTAATAATTAAGATTGTTGCTTCAAAAAAGATAACGCCATGATGGTGAACCTATGGCAAGCATGCCACAGGTTGCACACGTAGCCGTTTGTCAGGGCAAGTGAGGTGTTGCCCTGTCAGCTGGCTAGCGCGCATGTGCATGCTGGCCAGCTGACTTTGGCTTTCTTTTGAGGCCTCCAAAGTGTGAAAAACCAGCTCTATGGTCGCGTTGGTTGATGATCTCTGGAGGGCGCGGGATAGAGGGTGTTCCTCTATCCTAGTCCTATTAGACCTCTCAGCGGCTTTTGATACCATCGACCATGGTATCCTATTGCACCGATTGGGGGGGTTGGGGCTGAGAGGCACCGTTTTACGGTGGTTCTCGTCCTACCTCTCTGGTCGGTCGCAATGGGTGTTGGCAGGAGGGCAGAGGTCGTCCCCGAGACCCTTCACATGTGGGGTTCCTCAGGGGTCGGTCCTCTCTCCCCTTCTGTTCAACACCTATATGAAGCTGCTGGGCGAGATCATCCGTGGCTTTGGGGTGGAATACCATCTGTACGCTGACGACACTCAGTTGTACATATCCACCCCAAACAACCCCAACGATGCCGTCGAGGTGCTGTCCCGGTGTTTGGAGGCCGTACGGATCTGGATGGGTAGTAACAAACTCAAGCTCAACCCATCCACGACTGAGTGGCTGTGGTTTCCGGCTCCCCGGTTCAGCCAGATAAGTCCAACACTGGCCATTGGGGGCGAACAACTAGCCCCCGTGGAGAGGGCGCGCAACTTGGGCGTCCTCCTGGATTCCTGGCTGTCCATGGAGGACCATGTGGCGGCCGTGACCAGGAGGGCGTTTTATCAGTTTCGCCTGATACGCCAGTTGCGCCCCTTACTGGACCGGGGGGACCTTCGCACAGTCACTCAAGCGCTTGTGACTTCTCGGCTGGATTACTGTAACGCTCTCTACATGGGGCTCCCCTTGAGGTGCACTCGAAAGCTACAGCTAGTCCAGAACGCAGCCGCGTGGGTGATTATGGGTGCCCCAAGGCATACCCACATAACACCTCTCCTGCGCGAGCTGCACTGGCTGCCTGTGGCCTTTCGAGTGCTCTTCAAGATGTTGACGACCATCTTCAAATCGCTCCATGGCTCGGGGCCTAGCTATATACGAGACCGCCTTCTGCCCCATACATCCCTTCGTCCGATCCGTTCCCACAGAGAGGGCCTTCTCAGGGTGCCGTCGGCCGGGCAATGCCGGTTGGCGACACCCAGGGGAAGGGCCTTCTCTGTGGCGGGCCCGGCCCTCTGGAACGACCTACCCCCCGACCTTCGTACCATCTCGGACCTCTGCCTCTTCCGCCAATGCTTGAAGACGTACTTATTCCAACAAGCCGGCCTAGCGTAGCCCCCCGTTTCTGACTATATTTATAAATTTTAAATTTTTAGGGTTTTAAAGGGTTTTAGCACGGGTTTTAGGTTAATTTAATATGCTTTTAAGAGTTTGTATTGTTTTTGTAATGGTTTTTAATGATGCCTGTGCGCCGCATCATTAAAAGGAGAAGGGCGGGGGTATAAATTTGATAAAATAAATAAAAATAAATAAATGGGCAAACCAGAAGTTCAGGAACAGACTTCCAGTTTGTCTGTACAGCCGTTTTTCAACCTCCAGAGCCTTCAGGGAAGCCTCCTGAAGTGACTTCCAGTTTGTCTGTAGGTCTGTTTTTCACCCTCCTGAGCTTTCAGGGAAGCCTCATGAAGGCTCCGGAGGTTGAAAATCAGCTCTACGGACAAACCAGAAGTCACCATTCCCGAACTTCCAGGGTCCCCGTAGGCCTGTTTTTCGCCCTCCAGAAGCTTCAGAGAAGCTCCTGAGGTCTCTGGAGGGCATCCGGGGGGCAGGGGTGGGTTTCAAAATTTTTGGAACAGGTTCTGTGGCTTGCTGGCCATGTGACCGGGTGGGAGTGGCCAATTTGGAAAATGTGAAACTCACTTAACAATGGTCTTGGTTAGCAACCAAACTTTTGGGCTTAATTGTGGTCATAAGTTCTCTCTCTCTCTCTCTTTCTTTTTCTTTCTTTCCTTCTGTCTTTCTTTCTCTCTTTCTCTGTCTCTCTTTCTTTCTCTGTCTCTTTCTTTCCTTCCCTCTTTCTTTCTCTCTCTCTCTTTATTTCTTTTTCTTTCTCTCTTTCTTTCTTTCTCTCTTTCTTTCTCTTTCCCTCTTTCTCTCTCTTTCTTTCTCTCTCATTTTTTCTTTCTTTCCCTCTTTCTCTCTCTCTTTATTTCTTTCTCTTTCTCTTTCTTTCTTTCCCTCTTTCTCTCTCCCTCTCTTTCTCTTTCTCTCTTTCTTTCTCTCTCTCCCACCTTCTTTTTTATCTTTCTCTCTCTCTGTCTCTCTCTCCTTTGTTTGCCCATCTGTCACTCTGTGTGTGTGTGTGTGTGTGTGTGTGTGTGTCTGTCTCGCATTCAGGCACTTAAATCACTCATTCTGTGTCTCTATCTTTCTCTCCCTCCCTTCCACTCTCTGTCTCTGTGTGTGTGTCTGTCACTCTCTGGTTCCCCCCTCCCTCCCTGTCTCTCTGTGTGTCTGTGCCTCTCTCTGTCTGTCTGTCTCCCCCCCCACAAACAGCTCCAGGAAGTAGCCTGACCGGCCCGCCAGCCCGCTGGCTGTATTTACTCTCTCTCTCTCTCACCCATCCACCGGACGAAGGAACCTGACGTCGGATGGGTGAGCAAGCGAGCGAGCGAGCAACCGGGGCCAGCGGGCCAGAGGATTTTTGGGTGCTGCCGCAGCAACTTTCCTTACCCGCCCGCCGGCCACAGTTACTTACTTCCCTCCCCAATCTCCCTCCTGGCCGCCCACGCCAAAGTCGGGGACCCCCTTCTGCACCTCTTCCCCCCCCACAAGGACAGACCCCCCTCCCTCCCCAGACCCCTCCTCTTCCCCTTCCCCCCCTCCCCTTTGCCCGGGACTCTCCGGGCGCCGCTCACCTGCAGGGCGCGCACGTTCTCCTCACCCAGGAGGCCGCTGGCGCCCTGGTAGACGCCGCTGGCCGCCCTGCGGAGGCTGTTCTGCTTGTCGGCGCCCCGGGACCCCCGCGCCCCCGGCCCGCACAGCAGCAACGACAGCAGCAGCGCACCCCGCGCCAGCTCGCCATGGCGCTCGCGGGTGGCTCGTGCGCTCCAGCCGGGCGCGCTTGCCTCGGCTCGGCGCGAAGCCCCCCCCCCCAAGCCTCTGCATTCGCACCAAGCGCGAAAGGCCCACCCCGGCCCTGGCAGCTTCAAAACTAAAGGGCCCAGGCCGGGCCTTGAAACTCTTTCCCTGTTGCCGCGGCTGGGGAGGGCGGGGGGGCCTTCGCGCACCTAGCATGCCTTCCGCTGCCCCCCCTAGCCATGCTAACAACGAAAGAGCTTCAAGGCCCGGCCCCCGCCCTTTAGTTTTGAAGCCTGGCAGGCTAGGGGCGGCGGAAGGCAGGCGCGCTAGCCTGCGCGAACCCCCCCCCCCAGCCACCCCAACAGAGAAAGAGCTTCAAACGGAGGTTTTGACGGAGCGAGCCACGTGTTCCGGAAGTAACTTCCGGGTCCATCGTCCAACGGGATCGGCCAGGATCTCTAAATTTTACCATCGGGCTTGCGCGATCCTGGCCGATCCCCCAGAAATCCACCCCTGCCGGGGGGGGAGGAAGACTATTTTCACACTTCTCAGGGTCGTAGAAAGCTTTGGAGCCTGGGGAAGGTGAAAAAACCGCTGCAAAAATGGGGGGGGGGGTTTGCTGATCGTGCGCATGTGCGCATGATAGGGGGGGTCACACACATAGCATTATGGGTATGGCACACTGGTGCACAACTCCTCTGTGCTCCCTCTGCTTTTGGCACGGCAGCCAAAAAAGGTTTGCCATCGCTGGCCTAATGTAATTCTTTTAAGCCCAGGATTGGTTCAGTCGAACCGGTAGTAACTTGGTGGCCTGGGTCGCTGGAACCGGCAGTGACCCAGGCCTGCCACGCCCCTGTACCAGCTCTCCCAGCGATGCCATGCACATGCACAGAGCAATTTTAGTTGTACTGCGCATATATGCACAGTGCACAGCACGTCCCTGCGCAAACCGCCAGCAGTCTCTGCCAGAACCCACTCCTGGTACAGTACTTTATATCCACGGTCAGCAAATATATATAAATACTGTAATTTCTCCTTAATTTCATGATGAAACTACTTAAAATTCTGTTTGACAGATAAAATCAGTTTGATCACTGACTTTTTCAACAAAAAGGGGTATCAAAAATCCATAATTGGCGCCAATGAAACTGTGCAAACTATTTCAATTGGTATAGAAGCATAATGCAGATGCTTCAGTGTATATGCTTCAGTGCTGTAAATAAAAAAGTTCGCACTTCACATGTAGTATATCCACTCTCACATTTTTAAGAAAAATCTATTAAAATACTTCAACGCCAAAATAATAAATGTGCAATTAATAGTTGGTTCCAGGCTTTTCAGGGAAGAAATAAGCCATCAAAGAAACTGCAGGTGCCTTGAAGCTGCTCCACTCTATATTTCTTATTATTTTTTGCTGATTAGTGCTTGAGAAACGTCTGTTTTTCTCAAGATGAATTTTCTTACTTTAACATAGAAGGAAAAGAGCTTGATTTGTAAACAGCAAAGTGTTAAAATCTATGCCGCTGCCTTTTCCTCTTCCTATTGCCGCCAGCTCTTAAAAATGGAGAAAATACATGTTTTCTCTTCACTATACTGTATTAATAGAGTTTTGAGAACAAAGGCGGGGAGTGAAATTTAAAACTAAAACAGAGACTGTACAAAGTGTTCTCCTAGATCAAATTACGGATGTCAGTTTTCTTTGGGGAGCCGTCAGCATGAACAGTAGAGAAAAATGAAGACTTAGAACTCAATTCTTGGAAAGGAAAATTACTAACATTATTTAATGCATTGAAGGAAGGTGAAATAGGTCCATTGTAAACTAGGAAGCCTTGTACCTCAATGCTATTCTTTCTAACTCTGCATCTTATTTTTTGTGAAGCTACCTTTTTAAAAAGCCATGCCAGTTTCAATAATTCATTTGTTAACACCACTAGCTTCGCTATGCTCCCCCTTCTCATTCCTCTCATAATGATGATATATGTAAAGTGTATATAATAATTTGTTAAACCTGTATGCTCCAATCGTAACGGGGGAGGGGGTGCATACACCCAATATATATACATACTGTATCTCTTATTTCTTCACTCATACTAGATTGGACTGTATTCGAGAAATTATTGGACAGTAGGAATTACTAACGCTTTATTTTATTTATTTTCTTTCATAAAAGTAATAGATCAACACGCCTTCCGAAAACACTCTGCAATTTCATTTTATTTGCCCGCCCAATCGCAAACGACCTAGGATGGCTTACAAAGATGAAAAAGAATATACACAGAAAACTATTATAGAAACAGCTGTGCCAGGGACTTCGAGTGCACGATCGGCAGAAACAGCTTGATATGAATTCGTAGGGAATTTAATACATAACTTTCTTTCAGAGGCCATTCTGCCTTCACCTTTTCTATACAGCACTGAAGCCTCTAGACTAGTTTCTCAACCGTGTCAACTTGTAGATGTTTGGACTTCAACTCCCAGAATTCCCCAGCCAGCGAATGCATGGCGAAAGCTGGATGGGGAATTCTGGGAGTTGAAGTCCAAACCAAGTTGACAAGGTTGAGAAAAACTGCTCTAGACAGGTTGTAGTTTTGCAATTTTGATAATCGAAACCAAAAGAAAGCTTTGTTTCCCCAAGGACCCCAAAAGAGCTTCGGAGTTCCAAATTCGTCACCCCTCGATTTTCCCGTTCGGCGATTACAGGCTCCAGAAGCTGCGCCGCGAGCTCAGTTTGGTACGTCGCGCCCTGCTACTGGCTCCCTATTGGTTCCCGGCGTTCCAATACAAGGCGCCGAGGCTGCTTCGCTTGGGCTTTGCAGGCCGTTTGGGTGGGAGGGGCGCTGGATGACGCCGATGGAGCCCATTGGCTGAAAGTTGGAGGCCTCCATGGGTTGCGCGACGGTTGCTGGCCGAGAGTAAGGTTGTCCGTTGGGTATGGAAGGGGAAGATCCGGCAGGAGTTCGAGAGGCTGCTGGCAGCCCCCGCGCTGCTCCAGAGGTGCGTTGCTTTCCACTTGCTCTGGGGCGGGGTGGTCGCGGAGTGCAGGCGCTTATATTCCGAGCTGCCTGGGGGAGGGGGCGAAGGCGAAGGGCCGGGCTCTGTTGTGTGCCGGGTGAGGAAGGGTCCTTCTCGCGCGTGTCCCGCAAGGGACACTGAGCCCTGCCTCAGTGTCGTAACAACTCCCGCCTTCTTAGGAGGTTCTCTTTCTTCAACTGGTCTTTCACCAAGGGGGTCTTGTTTGGTTTTTCCTCCTCCCTTTCGCCGTTAGGAACGGCTGACAGCTCTTCACCGCTTAAACGTGTGTGCGGGCACACTACATCAGTCTGCCCTGCACCGATGGAAGAATAAATTGATTTTGTGTGTTCTGCTGTTTTTGCGTTCCTTGGTTTCATATGTTTTTAACACTTGTAAACTGCCCAGAGTCATGGGCCGCATATAAATAACATTAAGATGAAGGTAAAAGTTCCCCCTCGCACATATGTGTGCTAGTCGTTCCCAACTTTTCAAAGCTGAAGAGCCAGGGCTGGCCGAAGACGTCTCTGTGGTCATGTGGCCGGCATGACTAAACATACCTAATGCTGTTACCTTCCTGCCAAAGGTGGTTCCTATTTTTCTGCTTGCAGTTTTACATGCTTTCAAACTGCTAGGTTGGCAGAAGCTGGGACAAGTAACAGGAGCTCACTCCGTGGCGCTAGGAATTCGAACCGCCAAACTACCGACTATTCAGATGGATAAGCTCAGCATCTTAGCCACTGAGCTAAGTGTCCCTTTTAATAACAGTAAATAACATTACAAACAGTTTTTATTAAAGGTATTTTAGGGAGAAAAGGCCCTAAAATTGGATTAATATACCTTTAATAGTTACAGAGTACCCTATCCTGGCCATAGTGTGTGGGTCCAGGTGCTTATATTACAGACATATTATATTTACATTCACTGTCAGTATTATAAAGCAGTAAATATAAAAAAGCAAGACTTCCTTAAGTAAAAGGAATTTGCTTTAGAAGTTAATTGAGGAACTGATTTAGCAGAGATAATCCAGAAAATCAGGAAAAAGAAGATGAGCATCTTAAAATTAATCTCTTTAAGTAAAGAAAATGAGAGTAGTTGAAGTCATAATAAAGATGCTGCAAGATTTCAGAATACTTTGAATTCATAGCAGAATTTTGTAGTAACAGCCATGGGATAAATAACGATGCTAATCATTTAATTATAGCAAGTATTAAAACTATCTTAGTGTAGTATGCAAATTATATACAAATCAAACTTGTAATCTTGGAGGAAAAAAAGTAATGTACATTTTAATAATCCTTTATGCTGTTATCAGAAGGATGAAGGTATATCTGGATAGCTTGGTGATTTGAAATAGAACAGCGTACATTCCTGATCCAATTTGTTTAAAGTCAGCAGGAAAAATGACCAACCTCGAATAGTAAAGTATATTGCTGATGAAGAAAACTCAATTTTTTAAAAAAGGACTGTAAATACAGTTCGGATACTTAAAGTAGTCTTGAAGATGGAGTTACTTAATTCCAAGTATGTTTACTGCAGCTGCTGGATCTCAGGGTGATAATAAAAAGCAAATTTTGTTTCCAACCTTGAAATCTGGTTATCATGTTTCTGATGGGTATGTGAATATTTTAGTATATAAATATATGTAATGCTCTTTACTTTTCCTTAGGTTCAGAAACAAGAACAAAGTTATGACATAGGTGAATGTTATAAGTGTCAAGATGAGAACAAAAACCTACATGCTAAATTGATGGAGGAACAAAAGCCGTTATTAGAAGACTTGCAACAAAAAGTGGAAACTACGTTTCAAGGGGAGCTGCAGCTAGCTGAGGTACCATATTCAATAGAATAATAAAGTCTTTGGCTATTGCAAATCTTAAATCCCCACTGATTCCAACCAATAGTTTTTAATTTGTGCCATTTATATTGTCAGCATGACATTATACTAATTATGAAATCAAGGTGTGAGGAAACAGCATGCTGCCCTCAAAACCCCTAATATAAAAACTAATATATCTTCTGTTTTTAGTAGAAGCTTGATTCCAAGGAGCACAGCAATGGAACTCTAATACTGTGAAAAATTGATAATTATAATAAAACATATTCATTCATATTCTGTCTTCTTTAATTTGTAGGTCCCAGATAATCTTAAACTGGAAGCTATAAGACTAAATTCAAAAAGCATATGCACATCTCAGATGGAGCTAATGCAAATGAATCTGACAAAGGAGAAGGAAACTGCCCTAATGGAGCTCCGTGAAATGCTCAATGATAAGCATGCTCAAGAAATTGCAGTTCTGCAAAGTCGATACCATTTTGAATTGGAGCACGTAAACAAACAAAATCAGAAAGAAAAGGAAGAAATGGTTTTGAAACATCAACTTAACATGGGTATACAACTTACAGATTCTGACACAAGAATATGATTAATAAAACACCAGATTTTTTGATGAGCTGATTTATTACTGGAAGCAATAAATAAACAGGAAGCAAAATGAATCCCAAATGCTGCAATAATGGATTATGCAGTATATTCAGAGTGATTAAATACAATGAAATAAAAAATGAGTTGCCAGTAAAATTTAAAAAAATCAAATGCAATAAAAACATATATTTTAAGCTTTGTAATATTCTGACTATTTTGTGCAAGATGAAAGAGGGAATATTAACAAAAAAGATGTGCAGAAATTTATGCTATCTCTGAAAATTAATGAATGTGCTTTCACTACCAAATTTTAAAAAAATATTCATTTGAACCTATATGTCAGTCCCATTCTGTTCCACTTCATTTTGCAGATGAAATGAAGGAGAAAATAAGTCTGGAAATGGAGGAGAAGCATATTCACATTTTGGAGGTATTGTATGTAATTTGTTATTTGACTAAGTAACATTTTCTATCTTAAATTAGAAGATCTGTTTTAATATTGTTCAGAATCTGATATGAATATGCTAATTAAAACCAGGAGATAGATAGATAGATAGATAGATAGATAGATAGATAGATAGATAGATAGATAGATAGATAGATTAGTTTTATGAGCTGATCAATAAATTTAAATTTGAGAGACCAAGATAGATAGGGAAACAGTATGTCTCCTCCCTTAATGGGGCCCTAACAGGAAGTTGTGAAAACAATTATCTATACTAAATACTCCTGTCTTAGCTGATGCAATGGGTAGAGCCTGGTTAGGCTGTAATGCTAGGCTTCTGCCTTGGATGCATTGCAGCCCCGGTTCGAATCCAACTGGCCAACTGATGAGAGCTAATAAGCTCGAAATAGATCTATCTTGGTCTCTCAAATTTTAAATTTATTGATCAGCTCATAAAACTAACACACATATCTAAAAAAAATTTACACAACGTAATTTCATGGTTCTCTGTCTAGATGGTCTCTGGTGATGAGCCGAAAGACAGAGAGGGAAACAGTATGTCTCCTCCCTTAATGGGGCCCTAACAGGAAGAACCATGAAATTACGTTGTGTAAATTTTTTTTAAGATATGTGTGTTAGTTTTATGAGCTGATCAATAAATTTATGTTTCCTCCCTTAATGGGGCCCTAACAGGAAGTTGTGAAAACAATTCTCTCTCTCTCTCTCTCTCTCTCTCTCTCTCTCTCTCTCTCTCTCTCTCTCTCTCTCTCTGTATTTATGTATGTATGTATATAAATGAGAACACACAGAATTTATTGACATCTGAAAATTATATATAATATAATTATATATGTTATGTTTTTGAGCTGATCAATAAATAAGTCAGGGAGACTAGTATAGACTTATTTATTGATTAAACCTATTTATTGATCAGCTCAAAAATGTAACACACATATAAAAAAATTACACAATGGAACTCATGGCTTTCTGTCTAGATGGTCTCTGGTGATGAGCCGAAAGGCAGAAAAGGATAGCAGTATGCTTCCTCCCTTAATTGGGGCTTAGCAGGGTGCTGTGACACAAGTATATGTATGTATGTATATATAATTTTCAGATGTCAATAAGTTCTGTGTGTTCTCATTTCTAATGTAGGTTAAACTTCACACAACAGAAAATACTGCAGCAACTCAATCGCTCTTGGCTATTGCCTCTATCTTCATCCTAGCTACTGTTTTTCAATAGCTGATAGGTTGGCGATCAGTAGCTGGGAACCATTACAACCTGTATAACTTTGGGCTCTTTTGCCTTGGAGTGAGAAAAGTAATAACTGTATTAAAGACATGGAAAAAAGGATATATGTATGAAAGAAAGATAGGGTAATAGTGCTAAGAAGAGTGACAAATGTTGCTGTTTCAGTTCTTCTAGAATGCCACTTATATCAGAGGCAAGTATAGGAATGAAATTGCCAATACCAGTCTTCCTAAGGTTACCTAGTTAAGGATATATTCAGAGTTCTGTATTTCCCATTAGGAGACAGATTTCAGAGGTGCTAAAAGAATCCTGAGGTGATTAGTAAGATGTTAGTGTTCTTGGTAAAAAAAGGTAGGTTGTGTTTCATGTTTTGATAGAGGCCTTGCAATAGAATCCTATTCTGTTTTTGTGAAATCTTATACTGTAGTAGCTGGAACAGAGTAGAAAAGTTACTACAGTTACAAAGAATCCAATTTGGAAAAATGTTTTGTTAAGGTACTGGAATTTTCATTATTAAATTTAATCTCCTTTTAGAATCTTAAAAAGGAATGGACCTTAAATGTAGATGTCAGTTTAAAAAATGTATCTGAAGAGTTACCTGTAAAACATCAGACTGAACTGAACAAGCTGAAGCAAAACTTAACAGCAGAAACTGAAGAATTAAAGAAAACAATGGAGACACTTTCCCTTGAAAAAAGACAGACTGCAAGTAAGCACTTCATTTTGGAAATAATTTTCTCTCCGATATTTCTGTGCTCCCCAAAGAGATCAAGAGATCAGCAAAATATTTTTTTTATTGTAGCATTAAAACAAGTAGATGTTTTTTACTGTTATCAATTTAAAGTAGACTTTTATTTTGAAGCATGTTTTTGGACTGGCATACAAAATGATGTGAAATTTGTTAAGTCTTAAGTAACTAAAACTGTAAATATCGGAATCAATACTAGACACTCTATATAGGTTGACCTCAACTTATGACCACTGCTGGTGAAAATTTATGTTGCTAAGTGAATCACTGAAGTCGTTAAGTGAATCTGGCTTCCCCATGGACTTTGCTTGTCACAAAAGGGGATAACCTTTTCTGTTTTTTGATTGCTCCAAAAATTTCAATGATTTGTTTTTTAAAAGTTAAATAAAATTATACAAACTAACCCATAAAATCCACTCCTTTTTTCCTACATATCTTCAGAATTCTCTAGTTGTCTACTTCTGATACTAAAAAATGTAGTTTAAATGAGTCATCTCATCTTATAATATAAGAATGTTCATAACAGAACTCAATATTATTTTATAGTGGAACATAAAAATCTAGAAAATAAATACCATCTAGCCATGAAAACACTGCAGAGCAAGCATGAAAAAGAAATGCAAGATATAAAAGAACAAAACAAGAAACAAGTAGAAGAGTTGCAGCAGGAGGTAAATATGTATTATGGACACAGTATTTGATAAGGACAAATCCTCTTGGGAGTCAATATTGTAAAATGTTGTGTAGAATTGTGCCTTACTGCAACACAAAACCATAAAGGGAAAGAAGAATTCTGTTCTTTCCATGTATAAAAATCCACAAATTGCGATCGACCGGAGAGGTAGGAGGAGAACCACCGTAGAACGGTGCCTCCCCCCCCAACCCTCCCAGCCGATGCAATAGGATACCATGGTCGATGGTATCAAAAGCCGCTGAGAGGTCTAATAGGACCAGGATGGAGGAACAACCCCCATCTCTGGCCCTCCAGAGATCATCTACCAACGCGACCAATGCCGTCTCGGTGCTGTGCCCGGGCCGGAAGCCGGACTGGCGCGGGTCTAGATAATCAAATACTTTTCCATTGTCTTCTGAATCTTATTTAAATTTCCTAGTCTGGCATATTCTGGTACAGCCTTGTCTGGTATATCCTGATGGTTTCTCCTGCAAGTAATCACCAGGCCTGGTCTTATTTCAGTGGTAGTCAACCTGGTCCCTACCACCCACTAGTGGCGTTCCAGCTTTCATGGTGGGCAATAGAGGTTTTGTCCATACTGAAGCACTTTTTTATTTATTTAATTGACTTCCCTACGTTATAAATCACCGTTAGTATGGAACTGGTGGGCGGTTAGAAAATTTTACTACTAACAGAGATACAAAAGTGGGCAGTAGGTATAAAAAGGTTGACTACTCCTGTCTTATTTCATTTTTTGAGATTAGCCAGAGTAACATAAATGCCCTGCAAAAATATAGTTGTTGTTTATATGGCTTTGATAATTCACAATATTGTTGCGATATACAACAAAACTTCATAGAATCATTGCAAAAAGAGTATGATTTTAAGCATTTGAGTCTGTGATAATTCAAAATCTGATATTTCTTCATATAATAATGGATAAGAAAAAGTGTATCTCCACTAACTTTCTATATCTAAAGTATTATCAAATATTACTATTCTTTGTGTACTATATATGTGATCCAAATGAAAGTGGCATTTCTTTCCTATTGATTCTTCAGCTTCCTCTTTAATAATGTTCCACAGTTCATATTGTAACATATTAATGTAAAAACTGACCATGAAATGGTAAATTACAATGACTTCTATAGATACAGAAACTAAAGGCAGAATCAGAAGAAGAAATGGCACAACTTTGGTCACAATTGGATGGTGCAAGGGCAAGCCGACAAGAATTAAGTGGTAGGTTTAAAATTGGGAAATTTAGTGAATGTATTTTGTTTTATGTTTACCAATGTCATATTAAAGGAATGTTTTTTTTTTAGTATCTTATTGTATACTTAGAAACGGAATCATTAATAGCTTCTTTTAAATTATATTTAAATTAACCTCATTTTAAATTATATCTACCTTCATTTTTGGAAATAGATGCAATTTTTTCATGTTCAAAAGCATGAGACATATGTATCATAAACTCACTTGTAAATTTTTAATTTCAATTCACTGTAATGATTGTTGTTCAGTGTTGTTCAGTTCAGATTGTTGTTCAGTTCAGTTGTGTCTCATTCTTCACAATTCGACCAGGCTCCCCGATCCTTCACTCTCCCAGAGTTTGCCCAAGTTCATGTTCATTGGTTGATGATACTATCTAACCATTTCATCCTCTGTTGTACCCTTCTCCTTTTGCCTCCAATCTTTCCCAGCATCAGAGTCTTTTCCAATGATTCCATTAGGCGGCTAAAGTATTTAAGATTCAGCTTCAATATCTCTCCTTCTTACAGTAATGATATTTGATCCCTATAGGCCTGAATGATCTGGAATCAGGGAGGATTGTTGTTTCTCATACACATTTTCCCCATTTACTCAAAATCAATCTTTGATAGTCTTGCTTAGATATCTTTCACCTTTTAAAGAGCACTTCATGCTGTAATTGCACAAAGCAAAACTATTCAGAAATACTTCCATAGATGGGGAGTTCTCCCAAGAAAGTTAATTGGACAGGTATAATACAAGATGTATTAATCATGACATTGTTTTGATTTATTTAACTTGATAGAATCAATGCAAGAATGATATTAAGCATTTGTGTCGTGAGATCTCAAAATCTGGTATTTATTCAAATAATGAGGACCTAAAGTACACCTCCAGTAACTTTCTATACAGTACCTAAAGTACACATCGCCTTGACTTGGTTTGTAGTTTTGTAGATCATGCTACAAGTGAAACAAAGTTGCATTTTTTTATGTAGAGAATTTAAAGAATTTCAATAAGACATTTTGTTCCTTCTTTAGGAACTCTCTTTTAAGGATCTGATAGAGCATAATGGAATTACTATTGCACAAGTAATTCATCATAGGTTACAAGACTCCAGTCTGATTTTCTAACTTAATGCAGAATGAGCTACTTGTAACCTTACATTACATATTATCCCCAAAGCCCCTTTAAAAATTCATTTTAAATAAATAGTCAAATATTGTGGAGTATATATATATATGTGTGTGTCTGTGTGTGTTAGTTTTTATGAGCTGATCAATAAATAAATCAGAGAGACTAGCTGATGAGAGCTAAAAAGCTTGAAATAGATCTATCCTAGTCTCTCTGATTTATTTATTGATCAGCTCATAAAAACTAACACACATATTAAAAAATTAACACAACGGAACTCATGGCTTTCTGTCTAGATGGTCTCTGGTGATGAGCCGAAAGGCAGAAAAGGAAACAGTATGTCTCCTCCCTTAATTGGGGTTCTAACAGGGTGCTGTGAAACAATTATAGATATTAACCCTCCTGTCTCAGCTGATGCAATTGGGAGAGCCAGGCTGGCTGAATGGTTTAAAGGCTCCTGTCTGATATGCAATACAGCCCCAGTTGGAATCCCAGTAAGAGTATGACTAGCTGATGAGAGCTAAAAAGCTTGAAATAGATCTATCCTAGTCTCTCGGATTTATTTATTGATCAGCTCATAAAACTAACATATATATATATATATATATATATTAGATTTTTAAGGGCTGAAAATAAAGAGACCAGGATGGATCCATTTCAGGCTTATTAGCCTTCTTCAGCTGGCCATACTCCTTCTACTGGGATTTGAACCGGTGCTTTCCAACATTTGAGGCAAGCCTCTCTATGCCTTGAGCTATCCGGTATCCCTGATACATCAGCCAATTTACAGGACTCTTAAATGAGAGAATATTATCACAGCTCCTGTTCAGAGGTCCCTTTAAGGGGAGGAGACTTAACGTCATCCCTCTCTGCCCTTCGACTCAACCTAGAGATCATACAGACAGAGAACCAAATAGATTACTGCTGTGTGACATTTTTTAGATATGTGTTAGATTTTTAAGGGCTGAAAATAAAGAGACCAGGATGGATCCATTTCAGGCTTATTAGCCTTCTTCAGCTGGCCATACTCATTCTACTGGGATTTGAACCGGTGCTTTCCAGCATTTGAGGCAAGCCTCTCTATGCCTTGAGCTATCCGGTATCCCTGATACATCAGCCAATTTACCCTTAAAGGGACCTCTGAACAGGAGCTGTGATAATATTCTCTCATTTAAGAGTCCTGTAAATTGGCTGATGTATCAGGGATACCGGATAGCTCAAGGCATAGAGAGGCTTGCCTCAAATGCTGGAAAGCACCGGTTCAAATCCCAGTAGAAGGAGTATGGCCAGCTGAAGAAGGCTAATAAGCCTGAAATGGATCCATCCTGGTCTCTTTATTTTCAGCCCTTAAAAATCTAACACATATCTAAAAAATGTCACACAGCAGCAATCTATTTGGTTCTCTGTCTGTATGATCTCTAGGTTGAAGTCGAAGGGCAGAGAGGGATGACGTTAAGTCTCCTCCCCTTAAAGGGACCTCTGAACAGGAGCTGTGATAATATTCTCTCTCATATATATATATATGGCAGAATATTTTTATAGCTCCTGTTTTTAGGCCCGTTTAAGGAAGGAGACAAACTGTCATCCTTCTCTGCCCTTCGACTCAACCTAGAGATCATCCAGACAGAGACCCATTAAGATTGCTGCTGTTTTTTAGGTATGTGTTAGATTTTTAAAAATCTAACGTGTGTGTGTGTGTGTGTGTGTGTGTGTGTGTGTGTGTGTGTGTGTGTGTTAGATTTTTAAGGGCTGAAAATAAAGAGACCAGGATGGATCCATTTCACCATTTCAGGCTTATTAGCCTTCTTCAGCTGGCCATACTCCTTCTACTGGGATTTGAACCGGCGCTCTCCAGCATATGAGGCAAGCCTTTCTATGCCTTGAGCTATCCGGTATCCCTGATACATCAGCCAATTTACAGGACTCTTAATGAGAGAATATTTTCACAGCTCCTGTTCAAAGTCCCTTTAAGGGGAGGAGACAAGTCTCCTGTAAATTGGCTGATAATTTTGGCTGATAATTTTGCAACTTAGTTCTTGTTCTGGTCCCATCATTTTGTACAGTGCAATATAGTTATACCATAGAAAGAATAAGTGTGATTATTTGCCCAGAAAGTATTGTAAGCCTCTGCCCTGCGAAATGAAGAAATGAAAAAAGAACAGTTAAAAATGGGTGTCATGTTATCATTTGGGATCTACCGTGTATCTTTGATCTAAAAAGCTGACTTGAATTTTTGTAATCTGACAGTCATATATGTCTAATGAATAAAATAAAACTACTATCATATCCATTCCCTATTTAGACTATAGATTTTAGTTGATTAAACAATTATTGGAATCCTGTAAAATTCAAATTTGCAAGATAGAATGAGGATGCTTTTTAAAGAAAAAACTGATGAAAATCAGTCTTTTTATTCAACTTTTTCTTATATTATTTCTTTTCAGAGGACCAGCTGAGAAAATCAAATTATATTACAAACTTAAGCTGCAATCCCATATGTATATAGGTATAGGTATGTGTATAGGGGTGTGTGCGCGTGCGCTGGTCTTGTTGTGTTCGGGTCTTTTCCCATATAGGATTGAGATTGTCTTGGCAACGTTTTGGCAAGGTCTCACTCACCATCTTCAGGCTGTATTCTTCAGAGCTGCTTATAGAAAGAAAGACTTACAGAAGTCTTTCTTATAGAAAGAAAGACTTATAGAAAAACGGCCGCTCCGAAGCCACAGAATACAGCCTGAAGATGGTGAGTGAGACCTCGCCGAAACATTGCCAAGACAATCTCAATCTTACATGGAAAAAGACCCGAACACAACAAGCCCAGCCTACCTACACCTGTGAAAATCTATAGATAGATAGATAGATAGATAGATAGATAGATAGATAGATAGATAGATAGATAGATAGATAGATAGATAGATAGATAGATAGATAGAACAATATCCTACTGAATTCAGTGAGATCTTTTGCATAGATGTGCATAGAATGGAAATGCATATTTTTGTAATGAGATCTCCATATTCAGAATTAAGTCCCATTGTTTTCAGTAGTGTTTGCATTCAGTATTGAAACCTTAATAGTATAGGGATTGCATTTTTAAAAAAAATATTCCACTGAATTAATATATTTAAAGTGAACAATATTTTTTTACCCATCAGAACTGAAAATACAGCTGCTTGCTCGTACCTCACATGTTGAAGAACTGGAATATCTAAAAAAAGATTATCAACTTAAATGGGATAAAAAAAAGACTGAACATGAAACTGAGTTGGAGCAACTAAGACTTTATTTTGAACAGAAATTAAAGTCTGTGGAAGAAAATTACAGAGAAGAATTAACAATGTTGCATCAGAGATTGCAAGAAGTAAAAGATTATTCCATAGAGGAGATGGAAAAATCACAAGAACAAGATACGGATTTTGGGTGAAGCTAATAATTTAATATTGCTATTCTGCTATTGGTTCCACCTCAGTAAGCCTTAAATCCTAGTTTAGGATGAATATAGTAATTATCTTAATTTCTTGTTAAAGAAAACTTTAGTTTAGCCATATTCGCTAAGAATAGGAAAAGGTACTATGACTCCAGTTTATACGAGAATAGCTGTTCAAGTGACTCTTGAGCAGTTATTCCTCCATATAGCTTTACCTCATGCTAGTATTTTCTTATTTGATTCATCATAGGTTACACTATTGATACATATGTGAGGATTTTCAGATTGTCTCAGATTGTAATTCAGAAAGTTTAAATTATTCTGTTCTTAGAATACTACCTAAAGTTATTTTTCTGAATTATTCCATATATTTTATATAGCCCTTCTGTTACGCTATTGGAAGAAATGACAGAAAGAGAGAGATTGGATTTGTTTGAACAGTTAACTCAGCAATTGGAGCACTATAAGGTCAGTTACCAAGCAATAAATAGTATTTGAAAGTTACTTAGTTCCTCCATACCACCTGATTTCTATAGAGTAAAGATTTCAAGGTACGGTTTGCTGAGAACATGCCCTTACAGTGGAGCTTCCCACTTGCAGGCTACCTATTACTTTTTTTTTATATATATAATTTTATTTATTTATTTTATTTTTAAACACAACACAAAAATCCTTCATTTTACATGCTATAGAAATTGTATCCGCTGATTACAAAATATTTTCATACATCTCTTCAATATTCATCCGTTTCATATTATTTCATATTATTTCAAGTACATCACATCAAATATATTTATAAACGTTATCTTTTTCATGCCTTTTCTTAATTAATTATAATTGTATTACACGACCTTCATTTTAAAACATACCAATAAAAACATAGAACATAGCCACATAGTGGCATCATATTTATTAATTCTACTATCCTCTAAAATCTTTATTACCTGTAACCTATTTTAACCAAACATCAATAATATTTACTCATCTCCTTTAATAAATGCTATTCAATATTCATTTCAAATTACCATTTATAACTATGCATATATATACATTTAGTATCAATTTCAATTACTTATCTAACTATTATCACTAAATTTCCCTAATCTCAACTGGTTTTAGGTTAACCTTTTATCTATCAGCCTGTATCTTTCCAGTAATAAAACAATACAACATCTTCTGCCATTTGTGGCATAATTCTTCTGAACCTATCCTTAATCCAATTTGTATGGACTTCTCTTTGCAGCTCATCATTTGTAAGTTTTTTCCTGTCATTTTGGAGCCCTTCTTCTTCCTTAGTCGGTTTAACTTTGAGTGTCAGGTTTGTTATCAATGCTGTTACTGGTAAAGTTTCTTTAATATCATAAGTTCTTTTGTTGTTTCATCTTCTATATCTTGCCATCTGAGGTGGAGTTCCCATCCATCTGATTCATCTTTCCATGTTCTACTTTTCCCCTTGCCAAACATAAGCCACTCATCGAAAGGATCAGCCATTTTAGTTTCTTTGTGGTTATTTTTCTCTTTAGTACTTAACAAACCAACCTTTGTTTTTTTCCATTTGATATGTAACTCCATTCTTTTCCTCATATTCTCCAATTAAATGTTCTATATTTTTTTCAAATGAATTAGAATATTGCTGTATTGCATCCATTATCTCTTGCAAGATAACATTTTTGTTGTTGTTCAGTATACGCCATTGTCTCCAGTTATTGAAGAAAAAAGGGCTGCTGCTCTAGCTCAAGAAATGCTTTTAACAAACTCTAATTCCCAATAGAGTCTCTGGTTAAAATTAGGCTTCAAAAAAAAAACATTTGTAAAGAAAAGAAAAGAAAAGCAATTCCCCTTTCACTTTTGAGCAAGCTGTAGTTCTTTCAAATTCCAAGCCAAAAAAAGCCAATGAACATATTTTGTTTGTAATCTACATATTCTAGTTTACAAGTAGCAGTGCCATTTTCCCTTCTATAGTTTCAATCATTACAATCTTTCTTGTTTCTTTTTGTATCTTAGTTGCTTCAAAAAGAAATCAAATTCTTAAGTATTCTTAAGTGTGGTAAAGAGAAGAAAAAGATTTAAAAGTCACACATACTAATGAAAAGGAAGATATTTAGTCCATGAGTTGTAAACAAGAGGGAAAAAAGAGGAAAAACTTACTCCGTTCCTTTTAAGAATTCTTCATAGGTTCCATTTAAAATATCAATTAAAGAAATTGTGATAACCCACTGACCAAATCCTCCAGCGCTTAATTCTGCCACTTATTTTAGTTTTTTTAAAAGTTTCAGCTTAGTTTAAAAAGTCCTTACGGGCAATCTCTTTTAAGATAATAAACAGCTCGCCAGCTAGAATCCACTTTCACTCCCGTTTCCTTCTTTTTGGAGCCGTCAGCAACTTTGCCAGCCCGGGGGGGGGGGGCTGTCTGTTTACCGCGGATTTGAAGCCCTTCCTTTGGATCAAACAGAGACTTTGCGGTGTCCCTGTGATCAGCAAAGATTCATCTTCGCTGTCCCTTCAGGACAGTTTGGTTCCAATTGGACCGTCCAGCAGCAGAAGAATTGATGATGATCTCACAGCAGTGAGATCAAGCATTGCATCGTTGCGACACAGGCTCCAACTCCTAGGCTGTCTATTACTGAAGTTAGAAAACAGTGTTCCTGTTTCTGTTTTAAATGGTTAGGTTGAATATTTAACAGTTGAATTACAGATAGTATTTGACGGATAACCTAGATGGAACTTTCCCATTACAGTAAGAAGTCATGACAGCCATTAAGTGAAGCATCCATGTGCTTGCGAGCCTCCTTCCTACCCTTCCCAATGCAATTATTAAATATGTGCAAGGGAGGTGCTGAGAGGACTAGTACAGGAGACATGCCAGGACTCCAGAGGCCTCCCCTACCCACTGAGGCATTGCTCTGCTTGCCACCCCTTAAGAGTCCCTACAAGCCTTGGGCTTGCTTCCCACCCCATTGGTTCCCAGACCCTCCTCACCATGCATCATCCATCACACACTTAGCTTTCAAAAATCTCCAAAGCCTGGGTTAGGGAAGAAGGGCAAGCAGCTATGTTCCTGGGCCGCATGCCATGGCTTCAGAAGTGGTTGCCATTTGGGGGGGCGGCTGCACTGAATTGCAAGCACTCCAAAAATGGCAGCTGCTTCCATGGTTGTGCCACATGGCCCAGGAACAGAATGGCCTTCTCTGCTTACTCAAGCTGTGGATCACTGCAGATTTTTTCCAGAGCTCACATTAGGGAAGCAGGGCAGCCCAGCCCTCTTTGTTCCTGAGCTAAGTTGAAGGACTGAATTGAATTTTCTTTGTATTCTGTTTCTATTCATTATTGGTCAGGACTTAGCAATCCATTTTTAATTTAAATGTGACATGAAAAATCATTTCCTTCTCCGTGCTTAAAATTCTGTATTTTTGAACTACCCAATTCAAAGAGATGTTTTATTCAAAGGGAAAAATTTTTTTTGGAAGAAAATAAAAATATAATTTTACCACCGTAAAACTGCTCTAAAAACATTTTTTTTCACATTTTAAATGTGTAAAAACACGATTTTAATACTTATGCTATTTTCATGTTCCTTTTATCTCTTTATAAAAAGATAATTAACTATAAATTAATCACTTTGAATATTTTACTTGTGTTCTAAAATCATTATCATTGAACCTTTATTCCTTGAATTATTTTATTCATTTCTGCCCCTTTACTTCGTTTGCATTAATACTCCAGTTGTAAAAACCAATGCTATACTTAACACTTGTTCAGTTCTTATTTTCTTTATGAAGATTTAGCTTCCTTAATCTGATTGTGATGTTGTAAAATGTCATCTGCATATTTTAGTATAATATTGCACTTTAACCAAGAGTATATATATATATTTTTGTAAATACTTTTTTATTAGTTTTAACATTTTATAGAAGGAAAGAGGTAGGTAAGGTATTTTAACAATATTTTAGAGCTTCCTCATCGGGGTTGGTGACCGCCTCCGAGTCTTCTTAGAAAATCAATTCCATTAGGAAATAGTAAAAGTAGGCAGGGGTACATACATTTTAAATCATAGGTTTCATAGTCAAAAATAAAATTTCATACATTCAATTACTTTGTTTCTATTAACATCCATACAGGAATTACCATACATAAAAAAAGAAAAAAAAGTCATTTTTGTGATCTGAGCCTCTTTGCTATTGTTTCCTCCTCCTCCACCCCACTAGTAGGCGGAGCTGTGGCCCCTCCCATTCCCGTGTCATTATCATCCAGGATTGAGGAATGTTTTTTAAGAAAATTCTCCGCCTCTTCTACTGTTTTCATTCTAACTCTTCCTCCCTCCCAGAATACCAACATTCCTTCGGGCATCAACCACTTGAACCACACCCCTTTTTTGTGCAATTTTTTCGACAAGGAGTATTTCCTTCTTATATCTCGTATTTTTGGGGGGATCTGCTTCAATATGGCCACCTCGTTCTGTTGGTATATCAAGGGCCCTCCTCTTTGCACTCTCAGGATCTCATCTCTTGCTGACCTTCTTATAAACTTAATATGTATCTCTCTGGGTACATCATTTATTCTGGCATATGCTGAATTAATTCTATAAATCAAATCAATGTCCCCCCAGATAAGATCCTTATTTTTCTTAGTATAATCCGCTAATATTGTAGCCATTAGATCTTTTAAATTCTCATTATCTGACTCTGGGACATTCTGAAATCTTAAAAAAAGGACATGCGTTCAAAATCAATTCTAGACATCTGACCAGCAATATCAGTAATTTCTTTCTTAAAATCTTTTATCTCTTCCTTCATCCCAACTGCCCCTCCCTCCAACCCCTCAATTTTTTGCTTATTATTTGTTATTTCTCTTTGTGCCTCCAATAGTTCCAGTCTTGTACTTAAATTGTCTTTTCGGATTTATTGTATTTCGTTCATTATTTTTTGAAACATCTCCTCTGTCGATGGTGGTTTGGGATCCTCCGCTTCTGTTTCCCTCTGCAATAATGCTGTGATTTTTGGCTGTGAGGTTGGGCTAGGCTTTGTAGATTCTGGGGCAGAGCTTGATTTCCCAGCTGGAGGCTTTCTCGCTATCATAGTTAAAGTTTTAGGTGTTGACGTGAAAAAAGAAAAAAAGAAATGGCGCTGGTGGGCAGGCAGTCCGTGAAGTCCGAGACAAAAGCAAGATCTTCTTAAAGTTCAAATTAGACTTGCAACTTCCAGAGAGAAAAGTAAGATATAATTTTCCACGCAAAAGTAGAAGGCTTCACAAAAGAAGAGAACACTGAAAGTCACTAGAGTAGGTTTTTTTATATATATTTTAAGTTAGTCTCATTTAGATTGTTAGATTGAAGGAATGTTTATTTTCAGAAGAAAAAAGATTCCAGAGTATATATTGTGGTAATCTATAAAATAGTGCAAAATACTTAAATTAGATAAAAAGTTAAATTTCCTAGTCTTAATACATTTCTCTTACTTGTTCACTCTAGGAAGAACTTTGTTCTTTACAACGGCGTTTGGATAAAAAACATTTACATGAGATTGAGTTATTAAGATCTACTCTCACACTCCAGTACGAAGAGAATATTATAAAGCTGAAATTGGAGCTCTCAGATAGATATACTTCTGAAATAGAACAACTGAAAAAGAAGCATTGTTTACATCTTGAACAGCTCCATGCAAAAATTTCAGAAGAACACCTCAAAGGTAAAAGACTGTTTCATAAGCAAGCCGTTTTTTTTATTGCTCTGATTTGTTACAGATTTAAAAGAAAAACCTCTACACTATAAAGGGGAACATTTTATATCAAATGTCAAAGATAAATAATTGATTATCCACTTAGCCAGTAGTTATATATTGTAGAGGAATAGCTCACTTATTGACTGGCTTGTTCAGCAACCAGTTGATGTTACAATGATGCTGAAGAAATAATTTTACGACCAATGCTCACACTTATGACCTTTGCAGTGTCTCTTGCTCACATGATTGCCATTATAATAATTTTGTGTTGTCTAGTGTCTGACCTGTTTTCTCTCCCCTCCTCCCCACCCTTGCAGAGTGGAGAGTCCCTGGTCTCCCTTTGTAATCCCTTCCTCTTCAATATTACCTCTGTGCAATGGGAGAAACACAACAGGTCAGGTATAGGGAAGATTGTCTTGTGTCTCGTCCCTCCCCCCCCACCCTCATAGAGCAAACACATTGCTTAAAAGGGGGCAGGGCAGTGACTGTAGGGAAGATTGCAAATAGTGATCACATGATTGCAGCAAGCTTGGCAACACATTGTGTGAGTGGGTTGCCAAATGCCCTAATTACAATCGTGTGATCTTAGGGCTGCTGCAAGGGTTGTAACTTGGGCATAGGTTGCAAATCCCTTAATGGTTGTTTGGCTAGGACTACCAAGAAACAGTTAATTATTAAGATTAAAAATGTATTTTACAATGAGTATTTTATATGGGAGCAAATGAAGGTTCCTCATCACAGTTTTGAGATATAGTATTTTTTATATTGAAATTTTGCTTGTTTAAAAGAAAAGATAACTTCTTAAAAATTAAAAAGATCAAACACTAATGATTTAAGGATACAACTAATGGCTTAAGTACAGAACTGGCAGAGAATAGTTTTTCCCCATCCTCTGCTATCCTAACCCTAACCATACCCTAATATGTTGAGAAATATATACTATAATATACTCAATCTCTAAATGTCACAGGTTTTTAAATTTAAATGTTGTAAATCTTGTAAACTAAAATTGCTATATAACACAGTAATTTTGTAAAAATATCTTAAAGTCTAACAGTATGTACAAAGATTGGTAAACCTTATATCTGTAATATAGTTACATAAATACATTAAAATTAAATTGAAATATTTTATCATGTGTAATTTGATAAACCTGCAGCTAAATGTTTGAATTATCTGGTTATATTGCTTAGAGCAAAATTGTATGAAACCTTTTATAAAATTTACTGCAGTTCTTAGTAGCCAGCTGAATGACCTTGGGCCAATTATTCACTCTCAGCCCAACTCCCCTCACACGGTTGTTGTGGGGGAAATAGTAGAAGAAAAGAGTATTAGAGTTCACTGCCTTGAGTTATTTATAAAAATAATGGAGGATATTCCTGATTTATTCCTTAAATAATAAGATCTTTGTTAATCCATCTCTAGAATTTCAGCATACTTTTAGATATATACATCTTCTCTACTGACTGTTTAACTTGCAGGAGTAACTTTTCTAGATTGGCTTTCATTGGGACAGAACCAATATTCTCCAGCTACTTCATGTGTGTTGACAATGGTCCCTTATCAGAGAATTAGATTTATGAATAATTTTAACTGCATCATAATAGAAGTGACAAGTATTCTCAGAATTCACAAGACAAGGTATCAACTACAGTCTTATCAGAGGGCTCCCCAGGCCTTTGGAAACCAGTCTGTGGGTGAGCATGTGAAGCTTTATTTGCGCATGTGCAGATTTAAGTTTCACACATGAAACCATTGTCTCCAATCCCAACTTCCCTACCACCCCTGTCACCTCTACCAGTCCGTAGAGGCAGAAAGATTGAGGACTGCTGCTCTATGAAACCCTCTTTTCTATGCTTTAAAACATTTCATCATTTTCAGAGATTTCTAAAATTCGTCAACAAAGTACACAAGATGCTGCACGTCAGATAGAAACAGAGGTGGCACAGCGACTCTTGTTATTAGAGAATGAATACAAGAATGACTTGGGTTGTCTTCAGCTTGAGAAGCAATCCATTTCTAGTCAACAAGAAGAAATAGAAGAACTGAAGAGAAAAAATATTGAATTAAAAGAAATCTGCATAGTTCAAGAAAAGAATGTGAAAGAAGAATTAGAACAGGTATATACTGAGCAATGCAAAAATACTGCTTTTAGAAAATAGTTTTGTTTAGGCATTTAAGTTATCTTTATTATTGAAAAATAGTAATCTATGCCATTTTTTAAAAATACCAACAAGGGTGTGTGTTTACTATGCAATCAAGGGTAAATAAAAATAAGTAATTTTTAAAAAAATAATGTAATTTAATTTCAAGTTTAAAAGATGGATTTATTAAAGATGGAACTAGCTCAAAGTTATTCCCATTAACCTAGCTTATAAATATTCAGATTGCTATTGGTAGTATAGAAAAAAGTAAACTGTAGCAGACATTTTTCTAAAAGTCAGTTGCAAGGTCAGTAAATAAAGATTTTTTTAAATCAGGGCAAGAAAGAGGAGTCAGAATATATGTAATCCTTGACTTATGACTGGTTGCTTAGCGATCATTTAAACTTACAGTGGACCCCCCCCCAAGCTACTTATGATTCAGTTCCAAAGTTATGATATCTAGCCACACCTGTGTCACATGAACACATTTTGAGTGCTTGGCAATTGGCCAGCATTTACAACTATTTGTTGCACTCCATGATCACTTGACCACAATTTATGACATTTTCCCAGAAACTGGCATTTACTTCCAGTTCCTGGGCAAAAACTCACCCCATAGTGAACAATGGGGTTTGTTTTACAATCGTGTCATATGCTTGACTGTCACTGCAAAAATGATAAAATCTGGTCTGATCACATGATGACGTGCTATGACCATAATGACTTACCACCATAATTGACAGACTCAATTACAGTTGTAAATCGAGTTGTATGCAAAGAAAGGTGAAACAAAAAGTGAAGAAAGCAAGTTTTGCCCTATGAAGATTTAATAAAAATGCTAATATGACATTTGCCTACTGGACCTCCTGTGGGACTGCCTTCGGCATTCTTTGTTGCAATCCTAAAATCTTGAACTGGCTCTGTGTACTGGGAGATTAAGCAAGTAGCTCCAGCAAATGGTATAAGGAATGTGGGATATAGCATTTGCAACTACTTGGTGTTTCCTCCAGCTGCTGAATGTGCTACAGCAGGAGCAGATTGGGGAGATGCTATTCACTGATAGTTGGCTATGATTGTTCATTGTGAAGATGATTATGTTAAATGGTTCCCAGGACTTGAGGGAACAATTGATGGAGGAGATAAGGATGGATTGTGGTATCAGAATGGTAACGGGAGGAGGGAAAAGAGAGAGAAATGATGACAATCTGGACATGGACAACAAATTGATTTTGTGTAATATTTAATAGATTAAGCAAAAACTAATTGAAGATCATACAGCTGAATTAAGAACTAGAAAATTGCTCCAGGAAGTGGAACAGACTCATAAAGCAGAAGCTGAAGAATGGAGACATGAAAAGGAGATATTGGTAGCAGAAGCTGAAGAACAATTATTATTACTTCGTAAAGAGCTTCAGAACAAGGCAGAATATGAGAAGCAAACATGGCAAAGACAGTTTGACCTTCGAGAAGCAGAAATGACTTGTCTTCAAGAACAGCAGGCTGCTCTAATTGTAGAATTAGAGAAAACTCTAAAGGAACAACAGAATAATATCCAGCAGTTAGAAGATAGTTTAGTGAATACACAGAAGACTTTGGCTCAATATAACAGTGAATTATCTTCCCCCAAGACCCTCATGGCCGAAGAATTAGAAAAAACCAAACAAGTTTTAGAAGAAGAATATAAGGCTAAATATAAAGAAGCACAAAGCAGGTTTGTAATTTTTTCTATTACTTCTAACTTGAGCATTTAGTGTAAATACTTTCAAAGCCATCTCCCAAGGGGTAGACCATGTATATTATAATCTTGCTGTTTCACTAATGTGTTAACCATCAATGTGTGAAATTAGATATTTTTAGAATGCCTAAGAAATCTATAGAATGTCAAAAATGGATCATCAAAATATGAAACACTTACTATTTCACACATTTCCTAGGCATTCTATGTAATGCCAAAAGCCAAACTGGCAAAGTATAAAATAGAATATGACATTCTAGCCTTCCTTGTCACAACAGGTAGGTCAGTACTGGTCTTTTTCTCTTTTTTCAGTAAGATAGTCCTATACTTTATTTTGCATTTCTTTCATTTTAATACCTATCTTTTCAGTAAAAGATTCAGTAAATGAGTCTTTTTTCATACTTGACCTAAATAGTTCTTATTATTCTGCACAATATCTAGCATTTATATACAATGCCTAGTGAAAGTATATTAAAATAAAACAGACATTTTGTACTTCACCTAAAAACATCACACGTTCTATAGATTTCCTAGGTGTTCTATCCAATGACACCTTTTCACAAATATACCACATTTTCATAAATAATAATAATAATAATAATAATTTAATTTTATATCCCGCTCTCTCTCCCCAAGGGGACTCGAGGCGGGGCACAGGCAATTAAAAATACAAATAAGACCACCGACAAAATACAAAATACAAAATTAAAAATGAATTAAATTGATCCTGCGCTAAAACCCATAAACTAAACTAAAAATTACCCCTAAAACCCCTAACCTAAAAAGAGACTACCCAAGGCCGGCCAGGCGAAAAAAGTGTGTCTTTAATTTTAAGCGGAAGGAGCGGAGGTCCGTGGTTGTCCTGATATCGGGGGGAAGGTCGTTCCAGAGGGCTGGGCCCGCCACAGAGAAGGCCCTTCCCCTGGGCGTCGCCCGCTGACAAAGTCTAGTGGACGGCACCCGGAGAAGTCCCTCTCTGTGGGAGCGAATCGGCCGTGAGGATGTATGGGGCAGGATCCGATCCCGCAGGTAGCTAGGTCCCGAGCCATGGAGCGCTTTGAAGATGATAATTAACACCTTGAAGCGCACCCGGAAGACGACAGGTAGCCAGTGCAGTTCGCGCAAGAGCGGTGTTACGTGGGCAAACCTAGAGGTGCCCATAATTGCTCGTGCGGCTGCGTTCTGGACCAACTGAAGCCTCCGGGTGCACCTCAAGGGGAGCCCCATGTAGAGAGAGTTGCAATAATCCAGTCGGGATGTCACGAGAGCATGAGTGACTGTGCGAAGGACGTCCCGATCCAATAGGGGGCGCAACTGGCGTACCAGGCGAACCTGGTAAAACGCCCTCCTGGCCACGGCTGTCACTTGATCTTCCATGGACAGCCGGGTATCCAGGAGGACACCCAAGTTGCGCGCCCCATCCACAGGGGCAATTTAATTCTATGTTCGCCGCCCCGAGTCCCTTGTTGTGAGATGGAGCGGGTTATAAATATGAAAAATAAATAAATAAATAAATAAGATGTTCGCCCCCTATGGCCAGAGATGGAATCATCTGGTTGAATCGGGCAGCCGGAAACCACAGCCACTCGGTCTTGGTCGGGTTGAGCCTGAGTCCGTTACTTCCCATCCAGATCCGCACGGCTTCCAGGCACTGGCACATCACCGCTACGGCATCGTTGGGGTGGTTTGGGGTAGATATATACAGCTGAGTATCATCAGCGTAGAGATGATACTCTACCCCAAAACCACGGATGATCTCGCCCAGCGGCTTCATATATGTGTTGAACAGGAGGGGCGAGAGGACCGACCCCTGAGGCACCCCACATGTGAGGGGTCTCGAGGTCGACCTCTGCCCCCCTGCCAACACAAATTGCGATCGGCCAGAGAGGTAGGAGGAGAACCACCGTAACACGGTGCCTCCCACCCCCAACCCCCCCAGCCGATGCAATAGGATACCATGGAATGAATGGCATTCAAGACATTTAATGCAATGAATACAATAAATACACAAATAATAAGTATACTTTAAAGCAGAGGTCACCAACCGGTGGTCCGTGAACCTCTGGTGGTCCACGAGAAAAAATTGGTGGTGCACAGCGCAACGGGGTGGAGGAGCTACTCCTGGGTGACCAATGGGTCAGTCCTGTGACCAGAGCTCTGAAATAATGGGACGAGCCAGACAGCTTGTGGTGGAGCTGGAAATCTCCTCCGTAGAGGGAGGTAAGTGCAACTTGCAACTTTGCAGGTGTGAACGTGCAAGGAGTAGCGTAACCCTCATTAGCCAGAATGAGGTAATGGTGCTGTTGCAGCAAGGGGTGGGGAGGTCGCGGTGCAGGCAGACCAGTGTCCCTGGGCGGAGAACAGGTCATGCATCTCCCTGAGCGACCGAGGCATCCAGCACCAACAAAGGCTGAAGAAGCACCCACGAAACCCAGATAGCACCAGAGAATCAGAATGAGAGAGAGATGAGAGAGAAATACACACAGAGAGAGACAGAAAGACAGAGAAAGAGATGAGAAAAAGACAGTCAAACAAAGAGAGGGGGGAGAGATGATAGAGAGAAAGAGAGAGACAGAGTGAGATGAGAGATCCTGGTGTTTTGTTTTATGTGGGAAACAGGTCCAAATTGAGTGTTTAAGATTACAGAAACAGGCGACGAAGCTAAGTGCCTGAAGGACCCCATCCCATCACCGGGAGTCCAGGCACTTCAGTGAGCAGCGCACTGGATTATATTAGTGGTCTGTGGGATTTAAAATTAAGAATTTAATGGTCCCTCCCCTGCTTTAAAGCACAGTTGCAACATTAAAAGATTACTAGTATTTACCAACTGGGTGACAAGGTAACTTGAATATGGGCTATATACAAGCAGTAGTTGTTGCTGATGAATATTGATTACATCAGAATCCTGAAGTTATAGCTGTTGCAGTGGCCCAGCCATCATGTGATCAAAATTAAGACTTGGCAACCTTGCGTGCACTTAACAATCAGTGAGGCATTTCAAATCCCCCCCCCCCGACTCCATATTTGCCCTTTTGCTGCCCTGCATTCCACTAGCCCTGCCATCTCCAGCAGCTGATTTTTATCATCTTCCTCTCACTGCTGATGAGCTATGGCCTTGTCCTTCGCAAAATGGCTGTTAGTTGTACCAGGACTTCTTCCAGTTTGTCCAAGTTCTGTGCAGCCTTCTTGCATGGTTTTGAAGTCTTCTAAAACTTCTCAAGAAGTCTGCACACAATTTTTGAACAAGACTGCATGCAATTTGGACATGAGCAGAAGGCCCAGGTGTGCATGCCTTATTACAGTGGGAGGAAGAAAACAGCAAGGATTAGTTGGGGATGGGCGGGTTGCAGATCCCAGGGCAGCAGGGCTGGCAGAAGCAGTGCAACACGGCCAAAAGAACAAAGATTGTTGGGAAGAGGGAGTGGCCAGGAGGGCCAGGAGGGCGTTTTACCAGGTTCGCCTATTGGATCGGGACGCCCTTCGCACAGTCACTCATGCTCTCGTGACATCCCGACTGGACTATTGCAACTCTCTCTACATGGGGCTCCCCTTGAGGTGCACCCGGAGACTTCAGTTGGTCCAGAACGCAGCCGCGCGAGCAATAATGGGAACCCCTAGGTTTACCCACATTACACCGCTCTTGCGCGAGCTGCACTGGCTATCTGTCGTCTTTCGGGTGCGCTTCAAGGTGTTAGTTATCATCTTTAAAGCGCTCCATGGCTCGGGAACTAGTTATCTGCGGGATCGGATCCTGCCCCATACATCCTCACGGCCGATTCGCTCCCACAGAGAGGGACTTCTCCGGGTGCCGTCCACTAGACTTTGTCAGCGGGCGACGCCCAGGGGAAGGGCTCTCTCTGTGGTGGGCCCTGCTCTCTGGAACGACCTTCCCCCCGACATTAGAACAACCACGGACCTCCGCTCCTTCCGCCTAAAACTAAAAACACATCTTTTTCGCTTGGCCGGCCTAGGGTAGTCTCTTTTAAGGTTAGGGGATATTATAAGGGATTTTAGCGCAGGGTTATTTGTTTAATCTATTTTTATTTAGTTTAGTCATTTATTTATATTTGTATTTTTAATTTTGTACTTTGTTGATTTTAGTTGTTTTTAATTCCCTGTGCCCCGCCTCGAGTCCCTTCGGGGAGAGAGAGCAGGTTAGAAATAAAAATATTATTATTATTATTATTATTATTGTTATTGTTATTGTTATTGTTATTGTTATTATTGTTATTATTGTTATTATTGTTATTATTGTTATTATTGTTATTATTAAAGAGAAAGCAATCCCTTATCAAGCCTTGGGACTGGGAGAGCCAACCTAAGAATGGGTTGAATCAGGGTGTGCCTTGCCTAACAATTATGGAGAATTCAGTTAATGAGAAGTGGGAAGTGCCAGGAGGCAGTCATGTATTGTGCTTTATGACCACATTACTTAGCACTGGAAATTCAAGACCCAATTACTGGTGTTAATCAAGAACTAGCCAAGAATATTACAATAAAGCATTATCCTCACCACTGAACTGTGGTGGTACAGTGGTTAGAATGCAGCACTGCAGGCTACTTCTGCTGACTGCCGGCTGTCAGCAGTTTGGCAGTTTGATTCTCACCGGCTCAAGGTTGACTCAGCATTCCATCCTTCTGAGGACAGAAAAATGAGGACCCAGATTGTTGTGGGCAATATGCTGACTCTGTAAACAGCTTAGAGAGGGCTGTAAAGTCCTGTGAAGCGATACATAAGTCTAAGTGCTATTACTATCATACATCCCCACCAAATATGGCATGTGGAGGAAAGCTTTTTCCCAAAAAAGAGATTGTACTTCAGTATCATCTAGAGCAGGGGTCCCCAACCTTTTTTTCACCAGGGACCGGTTTCATTTTAAAGAAAATTCTGCAGACCGGCTGAGTGGCTCAGCAGTCATGTGACTGGGTGGGCGTGGCCAACTTGGAAAATGTGAAACTCACTTAACAATGATCTTGGTTAGCAACCAAACTTTTGGCCTCAACTGTGGTCATAAGTTCTTTCTTTCTTTCTTTCTCTTTTTCTTTCTTTCTTTCCTTCTTTCTTTCTCTCTCTCTCTCTTTCTTTCTCTTTCTTTGTCTCTGTCTCTTTCTCTCGCTATTTCTTTCTTTCTCTCTTTCTCTTTCCCTTTCTCTCTTTCTTTCTCTTTCTTTCTTTTTCTCTTTCCCTCTTTCTCTTTTTCTTTCTCTCTCTTTCTCTCTTTCTGTATCTTTTTCTGTCTTTCTTTCCTTTCTGTCTCTTTCTTTCTGTCTTTCTCTTTCTCCCACTTTCTTTTTCTTTCTTTCTCTTTCTTTCTGTCTCTCTCCTTCATCCGCCCATCTCTGTCACTCTGTGTGTGCATGTGTCTGTCTTGCATTCATTCACTCAATCACTCATTCTGTGTCTCTGTCTATCTTTCTCTCCCTCCCTCCCTCTCTCTGTCTCTCTATGTGTGTCTGTCGTCGTCGTCGTTGTCGTCGTCCCAGCCTCCTCAGCCCGCCTGCCGCGCTTGGTCGCTCGGTCAGGCTCCGTGGCTTGGTAGGATCCGGGCTGGAGAGGAGGAGGAGGGAGGAGGGGGCAGCCCATTGGACAGAGCGCGCGGGAGAACGCAGGAGGATGGTGGGGGCTCTTCCTCCACCCTCGTCGACGGAGGGACTCCTGTGCGCCGCCGGAAGCCGCCAGTTCCCTCCCCCGCCCGCGGAGCCTCCGCAGCCCCTGGAAGAAAACGAGTGGCCGGCATGCCAGCAGGGGAGGGAATCGGTGCCCGGTTGTCCCTCCGTCGACAAGGGTGGAGGAAGAGCGCGTTCTCCCGCACGCTCTGCTCAGGGGGCTACTCCCTCCTCCTCCTCTCCAGCCCTGCCGCCCGGCTCCCACCCAGCCACGGACCGGCACCGGTCCACGGCCCGGGGGTTGGGGACCCCTGATCTAGAGTACCACATGTTGTGGTCCTGTGATGAGAATAGAAGTGGCATTCAATACAATCTGCTGGTTGCTTGGGGAACCAATAGGGGAGTCCATAATTGGAAGTAGCTACTAGACTAATTAGCTGACCACACCTCTCCCCTGCAATTCCTGCTCCATCCATTTTTTTAAATTTCATATTGTTGTAGTTTAATTATTTATTGTTTATTCTTTTGCTATTTTGTTTATATATTTTTTTAAAAAAACATTTTTTTGTTTTATTGTTGCAAGCTACCCAGAGTAGCTCCATGGTGAGATGGGCAACAAATAAATTTAATAATTAAATTAATAAATTTAAAGATGACTTTTATCTTGCAGATTACTACTGCCACTAAATCTATAATTTATGCTTAAAATCTGTGTAAAAATTTGTACTTATAGTGCCACATTATCAGGATGACAAAACAGTATGGGTAGTCCTCGACCTATGACTATTCGGTCAGTGGCCATTTCAAGATATCATTGGACTGAACAAATTATGGTTGCTACTAGTCTTCAGTCATTTTAGCAACCAGACATGATCTGGTTGCTTGGCAACATCTTCATAAAGTCAGTTGCCAAGCACCCATCACATGTTCGATATTTGTAACCTTCCCTCCCAGCTTCCCCAGAAAGTCAATGACAGGGAAGATTACAAGTCATTGGGGTACATTTGCCCCATCTTGTGCACCTGCACCCAGCCCCTCCTCATTCACACCATGCCGACACTTATATGTCATTCCCAATCTGCACAGTACCTCTCACATACCATTGTACATACTCCCTATTCTCATGGTGCCTTTCACATACTCTCCCTAACCCTGCCTGACATATCCACTTACCACCTGGCTCCCTCCCCCACTCCAGCATCAGCTTCTTACTTGCTTCAAGACATGAAACATGTATCTTTTCCGGCAGCTGACTTTGGCTATGTAAAACCAGCATGAAATTACCTTGCCTAAAGATAGTGTGATTCAATTAATGAAGACAAATGGTATTGTATGGGATGCTGTCACTAAATGATACAGTTGCACTTTATGACTGCATCACTTAGCAAAGGGAATTCCAGTTCCATTGCCATTCTAAGTCAAGGACTACCTGTAAATAATCTTTTATCTTTGGATTTCAGCAGAAGACTACTATGCTACTATCTTATCCTTTATGGAACAAGCTTTCATAGAGTCATAAGGTTGGAAGGGACCTTGGGCATCTTCAAGTCCAACCCCCTGCCCAAGGTTTCTTGAAAACGTCCATCAACAGAGCACCCACAACTGCAGGAGCCAAGCTGTTTTAATAGTTCTCACTCTCAGGAAATTCCTCCTTATTTCTAGGTTGGATCTCCCTCCGGCAAACCACTGTTTCTTGTGTTAGGTCTGGTTCTGTGGAGAATACATTGTCACCCTCTTCCCTTTGGCAGTCCTTCAAGCATTGGAAGAATGCTGTCATGTCTCTTTTCAGTCTTCTCTTCATGGACTTATATCAATAGCTTTAGTGGACTTGGTTTTTTAAAATTAGTTTAGCTATACTTCCTGGTACATTAATCTGGTACATTAATGTGGGACAGAAAAAAGTAGATGGATGAAAAGAGAAATAATTAACAAGACTTCCTTTGCCTTATGTTACAGTTACAGGCAGAAGAAATATAAATAGCATTTTAAGATAATGTTCAAAAAATATCCCAAATATTTTACATTATGATGTTATTTGTTCTTTGCAATGTTATATTTTGGTAATATATATTTTTTGCTTCCTTGTGAATCTAGATTTTTGGAAGAAAATAAAAAAAACAGAACAGAATATGAAATTCTTCTCCAGAAATTGAGGGAAAAGCATATTGAAGAGCTAGAGCTTCAAAATAAAGAGTTGCATCAGAAACATAAGCAACACATTTTGTCCCTTAAGTCCAGCCAGGAAGCCGAAATTGAAGTTCCCAAATCTACATTAAAAAGAAAACAACAGAATTGGTTAGAGACTTATGTGGCTGATATCCAGAGAAATAATCAAGCACACATTACGCAGCTGGAAACAAAACATTTGTCTGTTTTGAAAAGTTTGGAGGCTACATACCTTTTTAAAATTAAGTTCCTGCAAGAAGAGCACAAGAAAGATCTTGACAGTTTACAGATAAAATTGAAAGAACAATTATTTCAGAAAGATAAAGAAAATGAAATACTTTTGCCTCAAGAATTAAATACAATAAAATTTGCTGAAGAATTGCAGATTTGTGAAGGCAATCTGAAAATAGAGCTGGCTGATGTTCAAAAAGAAAAACATAAATTAATGGCTGCGGAACATGAAGATATTCATAAGGTAGAGTTGAACACTAAAGATTGTGGCTGGTTTTGAGTTCTGATTTTAGCAATACAGGCCAACCTGGGTATCATAGCACTGTGATTATCTGTTGCAGTACCCCTTTTTCTCTCGTGCACACAGTTTTGCATCTTTAGGTCTTAGTTCAACTGTCAGGACATATTATCCTCTATAAGAGATTGGATTAGTGGCTATATCTCATCTCTTTAGTAGACTTACAAGGCTGTTCATTCTGGCTGCTGTGGTAATGGTTTCAGTGACCTGTTTGCATTTGAGAAACTATTCTTTCAAATAGCTTATTTAAGAATTCAAAGATGTAAATTATCTATCTGAGGAATCGAGGGAAGGCTTTTAAAGAGATGTACAGTAATGATGCAATAACAAGTTTTTTTTTTAATTTGATCCAAGCTGTTTGATAAAACAACAATTTGTGTGTAAAATTACACATGTTTAATATAATTTTATTTATAGTTTTTTCTTTGACATATAGTGCTTAGTACACAGTGTATTGGCTGGGTCAATTTACTTTGCACAATACTATAACAATAATAATGCTATTTAGTTACACATAGTAATCTTTCAACTTCTAACATTTACATATACATAGTAATTATAATATATTATGTAGCAGTATACATAATGTTTCCCCAATTTCTAATTTCTACCTCTATTTTCTAACCCTTAGTAAAGCAAAATCCCATATTAAGAAGTATATTGTATCTATCCATCATCTCTTGCCCTTTTTAGTATTTCAATTCTCTCTGACCTTTTGACAAATCTCCCATTTTCCTCCCTTGGGATCTTGTATCCCCTTACATCACTCACATTTAATCTAAGTATTTCATCTACCTATACATCTACCTTTCACTTTTGAATTTCTAGAGCACCCATCAATAACTCTTTCATCACTTCTGGGAGATCTGTCTCCGAAGTGGGGCGTGGGAGGAGTCACATCTGGGGCATTAACACGGCCCATTTGCCTGGAGACTAAGGTAGAATTTTGAGGCTACTCCCTCTGCTCCACCTTCTGACTCTCCAGATTAACCTCAGTCTTCGGCCCAGAAGTTGTTTTATTTGACTCTCCTTTATTTGACGAAATTCTTTTTCCTTTTCCTTTTATCCTTTTTTTCTCCTAACTACTGCCTAAAAACCTCTTACCTCTTCCTCCTGTGCCTCTCTAGTCCTGCTTAGCACGAGCGGCGCTCACTGCATTAGCAGAAGGCTTCTGAGCCACCAGTAGCAAGGGGGGGTGAGTCCCAAGCCACACGCGGCGGATGGCGAAAAGCGAAATCCAAGCCACCAGAAGGGATCGTGGAGACTGGAATTGAGGAGAGTGACTAAGTAGGAGCCCGCTCAGGCACTCAGACTGTGTGGTCGGCGGTCGCCATTTTGATTCAAGGGCGCACACACGGAGTGCAGAAAGCATTCTGTTTTAGATGCTGCAAGCATGCACAGCACCACCATAGCCCAGGAAGGTGTCTTTGTACTTGTACTCCACCGGTAGTCCGGGGAGGGCCCCTGGTGCGCCGGTCTTACTTCAAGCCGCGGATTAGCAGCATGGGTAAGAAGAGAGTGGATTTGAAGGAGCACCGAATCCACACAATAGCCAGGAGACTGGAGGATATTGAGAAGGAGGTAGAGAGAGAGAGAGAATCTCCAAACCGTGAGTAAATCCGATGGCGGAGGCTATGAGGAGCAAGGGAGCGGTGGCTCCAGGCTCTCTGGGGGGCTCAGATACGTGTGAGGGACCCTCTCAGGGGGGTAGCCCTACCACAAGGGGGAGATCCATTCCCAGGAAATGCACTACCAAATCCTCCTGGGAAAAACGATCCAGGCATGAGGTTCGCGTAACCAGGGCGGCTGGCAGAAGGAGCAGGAATAGCATCAGCCCTTCTCCAGCTAGATCTCCCTCCCCTCGCAGCCATTCTCGGGCGGAGGATCCTGGCTCCTCAGTCTCCCCATGTGCTTCCAGGAGGGAGGGAAGCCCTTTATCACCTCCCTTATTACCCTCACATCCTTCAGGGACGCAGGGTGACTAATTTTCCTCAAGCATCAGAGCCTGCATTGGAGCCTCCCTATCCCCTGATTACCCAGAACTCTCAGAGAGTTTTCAAAATGTTATTGCAAGAGCCATAGCTCAGGGGATTTCCTCGGGCATGCAGCACCAATTTCAGGGGTCTAAGCGTAAGTCTTCTTGTGGGGCTCCACGAGGTCATACAGACCAGCCCAAGTCTTCAGCAGCCAGAGAGCATAGGTCCTCCTCTGCTTCCATGGCTAGCGAGGCCTCAGAATTGGAACAGGAGGAGCAGAAGGATTTTGGATTCTCGGAGGACGAGGATCCTCAGGCTCCAGAGGCCCTGGCTATCATGGGCCTATTTACCCCCACCTTGTTCAGCTCCCTGCCGGGCAAGGCCAAGGCCACAGCAGACCTGGACAGCCCTCAAGATCCAAACCAAACCAACCCTATTCCCAGCCCTAGCAGGGGAAATAAGAAGGGACCTTTCCACAGGCCCCAGGTTGAGAAGGAGGAGATCCCTACCCCATAACTCTTTCTGGAGGTCCTCAAGTCTGAATGGTCTAAGCCAGGTACCTTCCTCACCCAGGGAGCAATGATCGCAGGTTCTACAATCTCAATGCTTCTTTTGCCCAAAGTTCCCTCCTTGGATGCTCCAGTGGCTGCCCTGGCTTCTTCCTCTGCAGTGATGACAGGGGATATCTCCAACTGCCTGAAGGCAGAGGATAGGAGGGCGGAGCTGGTCATGAGTAAGACATTCCAGGCTGTGACATGGGAGATCAGGGCAGCTGCCACAGCCTCTTTCTTCAACAGGTCTATCCTGCTATGGCTGGAGCAAATCCAAGACAGGATTCCAGCATCGGACATAAGGTTGCTGCAGGATATTACAAAGTTGATGGCAGCCACCCAGTTCTTGACTGATGCCACACTGGATGCGGTAAGATATTCTTCCAGGTCATTGTCATCCCCGGTAACATCCAGGCGGTTGCTATGGCTGTGGCACTGGCAAGTGGAGTGGCATCTGGCAGGCACAGACTACACGGGGGACAAGCTGTTTGGCCCTTCTCTGCATCCGATCTTTATCGAAGACAAGAACAAACGGAAGGTCTTCCTGTCTACGTCCAAGCGTTCGGACCACCAAGCGGCACCCTATCACAGAAGGCCCTCCTATCGAGTTCCTGATCAAGACTTCCAACAACCGAGGTACTCTGCCCCCAGATTCCCCAGGCGGGGGGATAGACAATTCTCCAGGGACAGATACATGTTCCATCAGCACAGCAAGTGTCCCTTTCGAGGGGAGGGCATCTCTTCCGCAGAAACAAGTGATCTGGGCTCGGATCACCCAATTGGCAGCCGCCTTTCCTTGTTTGCGGACCGCTGGGACTTCATCACCTCGTATGCATTGGTACTCCAGTCAATCAGGTTTGGGTTACGGTTAGAGTTCTGCTCCCTCCCCCCGAATAGATTCCGGGTCTTTCCTGCCTCCAAGAACCTGGCCAATCAGTCTCTCATGAGCAAGGCCATCCAGCATCTACTGGAGATCAGAGCAGTAGAGCTAGTTCCAGAGGGGGAGAAATAATCAGGATTCTATTCCAACCTGTTTGTGGTTCCCAAGAGTTCAGGGGGGTTGAGGGCGATTCTGGATCTCAAGCTATTAAACTCCAGGCTTGTCTACCATAAATTTAAGATGACCTCTCTCAGGTCTATCCTGGAGGGGATCAGACAGGGGGATTTCCTGGCCTCCATTGATCTCACTGAGGCTTACCTCCACATCATGATTGCCCACGATCACTGTAAGTTCGTTAGGTTCTCTTACGTGGGCTTCCACTACCAATACTGAGCCCTCCCCTTCAGACTGGCCTCCGCACCCAGAACGTTCACCAAGGTCCTAGTAGTGCTAGCGGGTTATATCCGAGCGATCCTGGTCCAGTTATATTGCTACCTGGATGACATCCTTGTGTTAGCCACCTCGGCAGCCCAGGCAGAGAGGGATCTGGGGCTCACCACCTCCACTTACGGTCCTTGGGCTTCTCAACCTCGAGAAAATTCATCTGGTTCCCACTACCAGGCTCCAGCATTTGGGGACCATCATTGACTCAGTGGAGGGTGAGGTTTTCCTCTCGCAAGTGTAGTGACAGCATTGTAGAGTTGGTTCAAGAGAATCGCAGGAATCGATTTGTTCCTGAAGCTCTTCTTTCAAGGCTTAATGGCAAGTTCATCTCCTGCATCGGGATAGTGCCCTGGGCTCGCCTCCACGCCAGAGACCTGCAATGGTTCCTGCTGCCGCACTAAAGGAACAGGACGAGCGACGCAGCCTTCAGGGTCCTCATGACCCCACAGGTGATTCTCTCCCTCTGCTGGTGGACATCTCCGGCTCTGGCCAACGGCTCCCTGTTCAGGAAACCAGACAGGCTGGTCCTAACCACAGACGCAAGTCTGTTCGGGTGGGGGGCTCACCTCGCCCCAACTAGCCCAGGGGTGGTGGACGCCCACAGACCTCCGGAAGAATATCAACTGGCTAGAGCTCACAGCAATCCACTTAGCCCTTCAAGGCGACAGTCACCGGAAGGCACATCCTGGTTCTGACAGACAACGTAGCGGTCAAGGCACGCATGAACAAGCAGGGAGGCACCCACTCCGTTGGGCTTCGAGACGCAGTGCAGCTGGGAAACTGGGTGGAACGGAACCTCCTGTCAATGAGGGTGGAACACATCTCCGGGGAGGAAAACCAGCATGCGGACTGGCTCAGCAGGGAGACAGTGGACCATGGCGAGTGGCAACTTCATCCTAGTATGTTCTAGCGGATCTGCCAAAGATTCGGTCGGCCGACAGTGGATCTCTTCGCCTCCCCAACAAACGCCCAGCTTCCGAGGTTCATGCAGTACCCGACCTCAGGGGTGATGGATATTGACTCCCTGTGCTGCAGATGGCCACCGGAAGCTCTCTATGCCTTCTTTCTGTCTCTCTGTGTCTGTGCCTCTGTCTGTCTGTCTGTCTGTCGTCGTCCCCGCCCCGCCCCCGCCCCGCCGCGCTCACTCGCCTTAGCCTGCCCCGCGCTGGGTCGCTCGTTCGCTCGCTCAGGCTCCTTCCAGGAGCTGAGAAGGCTCCGTGGGTGGGGGGGTGGGGGGAAATTGGCGGCCAGTAGGGAGGGCTGCTGCTGCGGCGCCCAGGAGTCCCACCGTCGATGAGGGTGGAGGAAGAGCCGCACTCCAATGGTGCGAACAGCTGCGCCTGCGCTCTCCTGCGTGCTCTGCCCAGGGGGCTGCCCCCTCCTTCCTCCTCCTCCTCTCCAGCCCTGCGGCCCGGTTCCTACCAAGCCACGGACTGGCACCGGTCCGCGGCCCAGGGGTTGGGGACCCCTGGGCTAAAGGTTACTCAATAGTCCATCAAAATCCCAATATCCCAATTGTTCAGAACATCAAAAAGCCAATATTAGAAGAATTTGCTCAATCCCGGAATTGTTTCTTAGAATTCACATTTTTTATAGTCCAATGTACTCCAAATTTGGGGGAAAAAAACTTTTCTTCTTTCGCCTTGTAAGATGTTTGATCAAATAATTTATAATTCTGAATGGCCCACCAAATTTCCCCATGCCTCATTAATCCACATGTTCAGTTTCAAGGGCAGTTCCTATTGTTTATAATCCACATTACTTTGAAGATCTTCAAAAGGCTCACCAGTTACTCCCAGTTAGGCAGAAAGCAAATAGATGTAGAGCAAAAAGCAAAAAGATGGCCTTCTAGGTGTTGTTTGCCTTTCACTTTGTTTCCTTTCTTCTTATCAATTCTGGCTTTCTGCTAAGGTCTTTTTCAACCATATAGTAGTATAGTAACTTTTTTTACCAGTAGGTGACATATCAACTCCATATTCCAGCATTAAAACCAAGGGGATTGTCAAATGATAAAAAGGTCCATTTTTCCTTATACAATTCCTTCCAGTAGTCAAACATATTGTCAGCAACTTAAAATCACTTTTCACAGTAGTGCAAGTTCCTGTCCGGCCTTCTTATATTTTAAAACTTCATAGTCTTCCATTTAAAATTCATTTATCTTTTGGGTCTCTAATCTATCTCCATGTGCTAACTCGATGTTTTCTCAGCGCTTTGGAGAGTGAGTCTTTCAAAAATTATTTTACTTGGGGTTCAGTTTCTAATATAGAAGTTGAAAATCAACTCACTCAGTTCCAGTCCTCTGTTCATGAACTGCTCCAGCTCATTAGTATTCTTTCGTTACCCCAGCTTCGGTGTGGCTATAATGGCCATCTCTCTTTGTTGGTCGGGAGGGTTCCTTGGATCAAGCAGGAGAGCCACCGCTCTCCTGCGATTAGCAAAGGTTGCCTCCTTTCTTCGTCATCCCTCCAGGGTGACTTTAGCCTCTTAGGACCTCCTAGCGAAGAAGGGTCAGCCAGGATTCGTGGAGCCCTGCTACCCACGATCGTCTCGCCATGATGCTAAACCAGAAGTCAAAATGACACATTAAGGAGATTGCCTAAGGACCAGTGGTGGGATTCCAAATCTTTTACTACTTGTTCTATGAGAGTGTGCAGCTCTCAAACACTACCCTCGGTGTCAGTGCTGGTGAGCTCAACTGTTTTTTAAGCACAGCTGAGGTGCGGCAATCCGCTCTGCCATGCAAATAAGCTGAGCTGAAAAACAAGGGAATATAGCACAGGGAATGGTGGGGAGGGGGGTGGCAGCAAGAAGTGGTATTTGCAAGTTCTCCAAACTACTCAAAATGTCTGCTACCGGTACGTCAGAACCGGTCCAGACCAGCTGAATACCACCTGTGCTAATGACCACCTACCTCATCTGATAGCGACTCAAAAGTCAAGTTTTGGCTGCTGCTGCCGCTGCTGCCCCTATTCTTTGGAATGCTATCTTCAAAAGGCATAACAACTCATACAATATCTCAGAAGAGAGACTTTTAACTGAGCATTTTAATTGTTAATTTTAATTATGAATGCTGTTGGTATACCTGATTATTTTACTTGCAATTTTAACATTTTCATTTTATATTTTATTTTTCGATAGTCAGCAGTACACCCAAATAAATATGTAGAAATTGCTATGATTAAAACAGGAATTGGTTCACCATCACCACCATTCTCATATGCTAAGTATAATAGCATTGTTGTCACTAATTTCAGTTTACTTCTCCTGTCAGATTGTTATAACTAAATCGAAGGTCACCCCTCCTAGTTAGTTTTAAAGTCTATGTTCTGAGTGTTCAATTATTTAGAGTATCTAGAAATTTGGGTCTCTGTTGCACATGAAAGAATAAAATAATGTAAGGCATAATTGCAGGCCACCTGACCATCTTAAACGTGTTCTATCTTAATTTTTGTGATTCTGATTATAATAGAGATTGACTTTGCTGTACATGAACCTTGAGCCATGATGGTGCAGTGATTAGAATGTAGTATTGCAGGCTAACTCTGCCCACAGCCGGGAGTTCGGTCATGACTGGCTCAAGTTTGATTCAGCCATCCATCCTCCCAAGGTCGGTAAAATGAGGACCCAGATTGTTGGGAACAATATGCTGACATTTGTAAACCACTTAGGGTGCTATAAAGCACTGTGGAGGTGCTGTTGCTATTGCGATGCAGCAACTAGTAGAGAATTGGGGCAAAATTAGGGTTGTCTGGAATTGTGCAACTTAGATCTGAAAGCTTAGTGGTAGTTTACCACTAAAATGTAGTGAATTTAGATCTATGATAATGTGCAGACTATTAGAAGGCATAGTGACATAAACTATAAATTATTGCATTGTTTCAAGTTAGAACTAAACAAGAAGAATACCATAATAAGCTCTAAATTATGTTTTAATCTGTAAATTTAGGGGAAGAAAAGAATCATGGTATTTTTCGGAGTATAAGACGCAACTTTTTCCTCTAAAAAGAGGCTGAAAATCTGGGTGTGTCTTATACATAGAATGCAGTATTTTTTTTTTTTTGCCTCGCTCCTTTGAATAATAATAATAATAATAATAAATTGAGATTTATTAACCGCACCCTCTCCCCACAGGGACCCGGGGCGGTGCACAGGCATAATTAAAAACAATATACAATAATACAAACATTACTTAAAATAGAATTAAATAAAATTACCCGTGCTAAAAATATAAAATTAAAAACCCATTAAAATTTGTAATTAAAAGACAGAGAGAACTATTCAAGGCCGGCCAGTCGAAAGAGATGGGTCTTCAATTTTACACGGAAGGAGCGGAGGTCGGTGGTCGTTCTAATATCAGGGGGAAGGTCGTTCCAGAGGGCCGGGCCCGCCACAGAGAGCGCCCTTCCCCTGGGCGTCGCCCGCTGACAAAGTCTAGTGGACGGCACCCGGAGAAGCCCCTCTCTGTGGGAGCGAATCGGTCGTGAGGATGTGTGGGGCAGGATCCGATCTCGCAGATAGCTAGGTCCCGAGCCATGGAGCGCTTTGAAGATGATAACTAACACCTTGAAGCGCACCCGGAAGACGACAGGTAGCCAGTGCAGCTCGCGCAGGAGCGGTGTTACGTGGGCAAACCTAGAGGTGCCCATAATTGCTCGCGCGGCCGCATTCTGAACTAACTGAAGCCTCCGGGTGCACCTCAAGGGGAGCCCCATGTAGAGAGAGTTACAATAGTCCAGTCGGGATGTCACGAGGGCATGAGTGACTGTGCGAAGGGCGTCCCGATCCAATAGGGGGCGCAATTGGCGAACCAGGCGAACCTGGTAAAACGCCCTCCTGGCCACGGCTGTTACTTGCTCTTCCATAGACAGCCGGGTATCCAGGAGGACACCCAAATTGCGCGCCCCATCCACAGGGGCAAGATGTTCGCCCCCTATGGCCAGCGTTGGAGAAAGCTGGTTGAATCGGGCAGCCGGAAACCACAGCCACTCGGTCTTGGTCGGGTTGAGCCTAAGTCCGTTACTTCCCATCCAGATCCGCACGGCTTCCAGGCACTGGCACATCACCGCTACGGCATCGTTGGGGTGGTTTGGGGTAGATATGTACAGCTGGGTGTCATCAGCGTACAGATGGTACTCTACCCCAAAACCACGGATGATCTCACCCAACGGCTTCATATATGCATTAAACAGGAGAGGCGAGAGGACCGACCCCTGAGGCACCCCGCATGTGAGGGGTCTCGGGGTCGACCTCTGCTCTCCTGCCCGCACAAATTGCGATCGGCCAGAGAGGTAGGAGGAGAGCCACCGCAAAACGGTGCCTCCCACCCCCAACCCCCCCAGCCGATGCAATAGGATACCATGGTCGATGGTATCGAAAGCCGCTGAGAGGTCTAATAGGACCAGGATGGAGGAACATCCCCCATCTCTGGCCCTCCAGAGATCATCTACCAATGCGACCAATGCCGTCTCGGTGCTATGCCCGGGCCGAAAGCCGGACTGGCGCGGATCTAGATAGTCAACTTCCTCCAGGTGACGGGGAAACTGTTGTGCCACCACACTCTCAACAACCTTCGCCAAGAAGGGAAGGTTGGAGACTGGACGGTAGTTGTTCAAAATAGCTGGGTCCAAAGAGGGCTTCTTGAGGAGGGGCCTCACCATAGCCTCTTTTAGGGAGGCAGGCAAGGAACCCTCACTCAAGGATGCGTTGATAACCTCTTGGAGCCAGCCTCGTGTCACCTCCCAGGATGCCAGTACAAGCCAGGAGGGGCACGGGTCCAATGAACATGTGGTGGCTCGCAGTCGCCCACGTAACCTGTCCATATCCTCGGAAGTAACGGGGTCAAACTCCTCCCAAACAAGATCTCCCTCGTGGCATCCCACTGGGCCATGAATGGGGGCTAGCTCACTCTGTATCTGGGCGGTTTTCTCCTGCAGAAAAATCACAAATTCCTCTGCCCTACCCTGTAACGGGGCTTCCCGCTCCCTCTGTTGAAGGAGGGAACGGGTCACCCTAAACAGGGCGGCAGGGCGGTTTTCTGCGGATGCTATGAGGGTGGCACAATGATGACGTTTGGCCACCCTCAGCGCCACAATGTAAGTCCGTAAATGGGCTCTTACCTGTGTCCGGTCAGATTCAGAGCGGCTAGCCCTCCATCTTCTCTCTAGGCATCTCTTGCGGCGTTTCATCACCCGCAGCCCCTCAGTAAACCAAGGAGCCAGGGTGGTTCGCCGCCGCGAGAGAGGCCGCAAGGGCGCGACCCGATCCAAGGCTCCCACGGCCGCACTATTCCATGCGGCCGTGAGGTCCTCCATCGGGGCGCGCTCCTTCCTCAAAATGGCCGTACCTAGCCTTATGGAGACTTTCAGAGAGCTCCTGGGGGCTGAGGAGGGCAGAAATGAGCAAAAAACAGGCTGTCCCCCCCCCCCCGCCTCCAGCAACATTCTATAAGCCTTCATAAGGTTATGCATGCAGTTCATTTGACAAAAAAGGCCCGTTTTTGCAAAAAACAGGCCGTTTTTGCTCGTTTAACACCCCCACCAAGCACTTTGCAAGCCCCCCCCCCAAGGCTATTCATGTCTTTTATTTGAAAAAAATGGACCCGCTTTCGCAAAAAACGGGCCAAAAAAACCACACTTTTTTTTCCCTTTTGGAAAGCTGTTTAGTTAGAGGGATTGATGAGAATTATATTGGTCAGGTGCTGTGCCAGCAGAAACAGATTTAGGTGCTACAGGATGTCAGCTATTTCCTCCAGCACATGGATAAATACACCTGGAAACATCTACCTACCTATTTTATCTCTCTCTCCCTGCCTACGCTCTGTATTTCTCTCCCTCCCCCCTCTATCTAGCTTCCTACCTACCTGCCCTCTCTCTCTCTGTCCCTACCTATCCACTATATTTCTCACTCTCTATTTTTCTCTCTCTATCCCTCTACCTACCAACCTAACCTACTCTCTCTCTCTCCCTACCTATCTTCCTACTGTATTTCTCTCTCTCTCTCTCTCTCTCTCTCTCTCTCTCTCTCTCTCTCTCTCTCTCTCTCTCTCTCTCTCTCTCTCTCTCTCTCTCTCTCTCTCTATATATATATATATATATATATATATATATATATATATATATATATGTTTTCGTAGATTTTCACGGGTGTAGGTATGCTGGTATTGCTGGCTTCGGGGATTTTCCCATGTATATAGGGAATATATACACGGGAAAATCCCCGAAGCCAGCAATACCAGCATATGTATGTATGTATGTATGTATGTATGTTAGTTTTATGAGCTGATCAATAAATTTAAATTTGAGAGACCAAGATAGATCTATTTCCAGCTTATTAGCTCTCATCAGTTGGCCACACCCCACTGGGATTCGAACCGGGGCTGCAATGCATCCAAGGCAGAAGCCTAGCAATACAGCCTAACCGGCTCTACCCATTGCATCAGCTAAGACAGGAGTATTTAGTATAGATCAGGGGTCCCCAACCTTTTTTGCACCAGGGACCGGTTTCATTTTAAAGAAAATTCTGCGGACCGGCTGGCGTAGAGGAGGAGGAGGGGAGGGGGAACAGGCGGCGCAAGCGCACGCGGGGGGGGGGGGGAGAGTCGGCTCACTTGGCCCTCTAGGGCAGTGGTAGGCAAACTTATTAGTCAAGAGAGCCAAATATCAACAGTACCACTACTGAAATTTCTTTTGAGAGCCAAAAGGTGTGGCCTGTTTTGTGGGAGTGGCTCAGTGGTCATGTGACCCGGTGGGCGTGGGCAACTTGGAAAATGTGGTGAAACTCACTTAATGCTTAGTAACCAAAATTTTGGGCTCAATTGTGGTCATAAGTTCTTTCTTTCTTTCTTTCTTTCTTTCTTTCTTTCTTTCTTTCTTTCTTTCTTTCTTTCCCTCTTCCATTTCTGGCTGGTCTTTGGTCTTCTGAAGATGGTAAAAATGGATTTATGGGCACTCGTTATATATAAAGGCAGCCCATGACTCTTTGGGATGCTGGTTTGAATCGAGGAAATGACTCAGAGGATGTGATTCCTTTGAAATGACCACTGGGAGAAAAATAGATCTTTAACCTGGTTAACCAAAAAGGTAGCTTGAGGTGGAAGGAAATAGGAAAATAGATTATTTCCTTTCCTTTCCTTCCTTCCTTCCATTGCCTCCCTCCCCCTTCCTCCCTCCCTTCCCTCCCTCCTTCCCTCCATCCCTTTCCTTCCTTCCTTCCTTCCCTCCCTCCTACCCTCCATCCCTTTCCTTCCTTCCTTCCCTCCCTCCTACCCTCCATCCCTTTTCTTCCTTCCTTCCTTCTTTCCCTCCCTCCTACCCTCCATCCCTTTCCTTCCTTCCCTCCCTCCTACCCTCCATCCCTTTCCTTCCTTCCTTCCCTCCTTCCTCCTACCCTCCATCCCTTTCCTTCCTTCCTTCCTTCCCTCCTTTCCTCCCTCCTACCCTCCATCCCTTTCCTCCTTCCTTCCTTCCTTCCTTCCCTTCCTCCTGCCCTCCATCCCTTTCCTTCCTTCCTTCCTTCCTTCCCTCCTACCCTCCCTCCTACCCTCCATCCCTTTCCTTCCTTCCTTCCTTCCCTCCCTCCTACCCTCCATCCCTTTCCTTCCTTCCTTCCTTCCTTCCCTTCCTCCTACCCTCCATCCCTTTCCTTCTTTCCTTCCCTCCCTCCTACCTTCCATCCCTTTCCTAGCTTCCTTCCTTCCTTCCCTTCTATCCTCCATCCCTTTCCTTCCTTCCTTCCCTCCCTCTCCTTCCTTCCTTCCTTCTTTCTTCCTTCTTTCACCCCTCCCTTCCTCCTCCCCCTTCTTTCCTTCACTCCCTCCCTCCCACCATTCATCTTTTTCTATTTTTCTTTCTTTCTCTTTCTTTGTTTCTGTCTCTCTCTCTCTGTATCTGTCGCTCTCCTCCCTCCACCCACCTCTGTCACTCTGTGTGTGTGTGTGTGATTACCTCTCTCCCTCCCTCTCTCTATTTCTGCCTCTCTAAGTCTGTCGCTCTGTGTGTCTGTCATTCTCTCCCCCCTCGCCCCCCCCCCAAGCAGCAGAGGGGAGGTTATCCCGCAACGAGCGAGCGAGCGGACGAAGGACCCGAGCTGCTGCTACCTTAAGTGTCGCCGAGGCCATCCGGGCGCCACACGCGGCTGAAAGAAAGGTGGGCGTGCGCGCCCGGATGGTGCTTAAGGTAGCCGCAGCTCGGGTCCTCCGCCCGCCTGCTCGCCCGTTGCGGGATAACCTCCCCTCTGCTGCTTGGGGGGGGGGGCGAGGGGGGAGAGAATGACAGACACACAGAGCAGCAGACTTAGAGAGGCAGAAATAGAGAGAGAGAGGCGCTCTCGGCCATCCTCTGCCCAGGGGGCTGCTCCCTCCTCCTCCTCTCCGGCCCTGCGGCCCGGTTCTTATGAAGCCGCGGACCGGCACCGGTCCGCGGACCGGGGGTTGGGGACCCCTGGTATAGATAATTGTTTTCACAACTTCCTGTTAGGGCCCCATTAAGGGAGGAGACATACTGTTTCCCTTCCTATACAGCTAGTATATATATATATATACTAGCTGTACCCAGCCACGCATTGCTGTGGCCCAGTCTGGCCAATCAATCTGTGTGTAGATCTACACCTGCACACGTACACACAACCACCGTATAACCCCCAACCTACCTACCTACTGCATTTTTCCCTCTCTATCTATCCGTCTACCTACCTACCTACTGTATTTCTCCCTCTCTCTCTCTCTCTCTATTCCTCTACCTACCCACCGTATTTCTCCCTCTCTATCTATCCTTGTACCTACCTACTGTATTTCTTCCTTTCTCCATCTATCTAACTACCTACCTACTGTATTTCTCCCTCTATCTATCCACCTACCTACCTACCTACTGTATTTCTCCCTATCTATCTATCCCTCTACCTACCTACCGACCTACTGTATTTCTCCCCTCTATCTACCCCTCTACCTACCTACCTACATACTTATTTCTTCCTTCCTTTCTCTCTCTATTCCTATACCTACCTACTGTATTTCTCCCTCTCTCTCTATCCTATCTATCTACCTACCTACCTACCTACTGTATTTCTTCCTTTCTCTCTCTAGTCCTATACCTACTTACTGTATTTCTCCCTCTCTCTCTCTCTCCTATCTACCTACCTACCTACTGTATTTCTTCCTTTTTCCCTCTACCTACCTACCTACTGTATTTCTCCCTCTCTCTCTCTATGGGCCACCTGGGAGTTTGCTATCCTCTCTGCCTTGTTTTGGCCCTTTTAGGCCTCCATACAGTGTTGCTGAGGAAACGGCTGTTGGAAATGCCGGGTAGGAGGAGCTACAGGGAGGTGAAAATCTCACAAGTGGGTACATTTTACATTTGTGTATCTTGCACATGGCACACATGTGCTAGCCACAAAATAAGTACGTATTATATTATCGGAAGTCCTTGGGAACATTGTGTGAAAATTTGGTGTAAATTGGTCCAGTAGTTTTTGAGATTAGCTGCTTTGCACAAACTATTTTACATTTTTATTTATATAGATATATATTTCTCTCTCTCCCTTTATCTACCTACCTACCTAACTACTCTCTCTCTCTCTCTCCCTGCTTACCTACTGTATTTCTCTCTCCTTCCCTCTACCTACCTACTTTTTAAAAAATTTGCCTCTTCAAAACCTGAATGCGTCTTATACTCCGGTGTGTCTTATACTCCGAAAAATACAGTATTTTATTTTTTTCCTGGTAGCAACTTTTTGCTTCTTTGTTCCCCAGAGATGAACAATTTATAATTTGTGAATCATTATCTATGATTCTATGTAGGAAGAGTTGACTGTTGCACTAGAAACACAGAGGCATTTGTTTGAAGATGAGCATCATGAAGCCCTGGATGTTTTGCAGAAAACAATCCTCCAAATGGAAGAAGAACATAAAAGAACAATACAGGGCTTTCAAGATCTTCATTTGGTAGAAATTGAAAAAGAAAAAGAAAAATTTCAACAGCTTCAGAAAGAATTGGAGAAAATAAAGTCAGACAAGCAACAGGTGAGAAATGCTTTTTTGAAAAAGTAAAATTGTATTTCCATTTGGACCTCATTTTGTATTTTGCTATAACTTGCAATTTTACCTATTTAAGAAACAATAGAAGTGGTCAGTTTTGCTGTTCTTACTTACCAACTTTTCAAAAAACAAAAAGTATAGGTAAAACGTGACTTACAACCAAGGTTTATGACTTTTTTTTGCAGGAAACCAGTATTTACTCCTGGTTTCCAGCAAAACCTACCCATTGTGAACAATGGATTTGATTAATAACTGCAGTGTTCATTTAACAACTGCAGTGATTCACTTGAAACAACCACAAAAAAGGTCTTAAGAGTGGAAGTAGTGATGTAGTGACCCACTTAACAACCAGCATGACTTACTATTGTAATTCCAATTATAAATTAAGTTCTACCTGTACTTTATTTTTCAAGAACTTTTGTTAAGTTAGTGCTTTAAACCTTTTTCAAGTTCCAGAAGAACATTCTTCTTGTGCATAGTCTGTTTTGCTGTTATACAATCTTAAAAACATTGCTAGAAATTATGGCTCTATCCCAGTAATATTCTTATATTGAACATGCTTGCTATTGTTCTTGGTAACTTATTTTTAAAACTTTGACCACAAAAAAAGTTATTTAGTCAAGCCTAAAGCATAAATTTAGATATATTTCAAAAATTTCCCAATATATCCCAAATTTCCATAACATTATTCATTCAATTTTATCTGGCATGGTTTATGAAAGTGCAGTGAAAATACAGGACAGCTGCATGCTTGTCTTAGCAAAAATTGATATTTATCCTTACTGTTCATTTTTTTCCACAGTTTGAGAAAGAAATCAATTCTTTAAGGAAAGAAATGGAAAAGGCCAATATTGAATTTAAAAAATTATATCCACAAGAGAGAGAGAATCAGGAAGAAAATATTCTTATAGCCATGTTGAGATCTGATATTGACAGTTACAGGAATGAAAGGTTTGAACACTTGAAACATTCTGGAGTACGTTTTGGATTTTATAAAATATAAACGAACTATGAACATGTATGCATATTTTGTATGGAGATGATGTAGTCTTGTTTGCCAAGAATCCAAATGATTTGCAGTTGATATTAGTTTCTTAGATTGTATGGGTCTGAAAATTAATATATCAAATAATCAAGTTATTTATACTGACAAAAAAATGGAATGAATAATTTCAAGTCATAAATGAAAGGAAAAAATAGAACAAGTAAACTATATTTTGGTAAAATGCGTACTAAACCTGGGGAAATTTATATTGCATACAACTACTTACCATAAGTTGAAGTGAGTTACTTAAAATAGGTCTGGCAAAAGTAGACAAGGTCAAGAATGAATGATAGAATGAATTAATAATCAGTATAGTAGTACTAAATCGAAGTAATTTGATCATATAAAAAAAATGAATGAAGATCAAATTGCAGAACAATGAATAGCATATATAAAGGAAGTAAGAGGGAGATGTCAAGAAAACCAAGAAACTTGTACTGGATAGCATTAATGACATTCAAGGACTGGAAATGTAAAGAAAAAAAACCTGATTTATGGATGTGCTGGAAAAGAGGATTGTTCAAGAACAAAGGTATATAGAGAGTTATGAATGGTGATGGCGTCAACTAGATCTAGAAAAAGTGTTTTTGTTGTTATATCCATTTAATTTCTTGTGCTTATTAATTCTTACCTTTTTTGGGCACTTTGCCTAATACTGCTTACCCTGAAGGAGAATTGTGTGATGGGCAGGTATGTATGATAGAGAATACTAAAGTTAACATATTTATCAACAGTAAGACCAACTTTTAAACATTTAATATTAAACATTAGTAATGTAACACAATATAATTATTTCAAAATCATTTCAGAATTTTAAGATAATTTGTAGGAAAATTGCAATATGTGTTAATATATAATATTTAATATAACATTTGTATAAACACCATGATATAATGCAGAATTTATTAGGAGAGATATCCTGATTATGAATATTCTATTCCAGAATTATATGAAACTTAGAAATAAAAAAAACGTCTTTAAATCTTTAACTATATGATATAGTTGACCAATATGCAATTTTTAAAGATGGGTTGGGAAAGAGGCACTTAGAGATTACAGTATATTTGTGTTTCTTCTAATATAAATACATTGGTAGAAAGCAGAGACTACAGTAGTGAAAGATGCAGAATCTGATTTAGCGCAAGTAAAATCATAATGCCTTCTGATCTCTCAGATCTTCAACATAGTGAACTGTCTTGATAGTTAGTTCCTTTCTCTCCCCTTCTCTCTCTCTCTCTCTCTGATTTCTTTCCCTCTCTTTTCCTCCTCTCATTCTCTCCCTCCAGCTTTCATTTCTCTCTCTTCCCTTCTCTCTCTCTCTCTCTCTCTTTTTTTCTCTCTCTCTCTCTGATTTCTTTCCCTCTCTTTTCCCTCTCTCTCATCCTCATCCTCCAGCTCTTTCATTTCTCTCTCTCTGATTTGTTTTCCTCTTTTCCCTCTCTCATTCACTCCCTCCAGCTCTCTTTCATTTCTCTCTCTCTCTCTCTCTGATTTGTTTCCCTCTCTTTTTCCTCTCTCTCATTCTTTCTCTCCATTTTCTCATTTCTCTTTCTCTATTTTTCTACCCCTTTCTTGCTTTTATCTATTTTGCGGGCGTGTGCGCGCACCAACAAAATACCCTCCTGGGGATAACGGCGGTGGGGACAGCAACTCGTCCTCCCACTGCTTCCACTGCACAGTGGAAGTAGCTTCCACTGCACACTGCAAGTAGCTGGCTGCGCATCGCAGGAGAGCCCCGCTGTGCAGGAGACTCCTCAGCACCGTGGTTCCTTTCATGTTGGCTCAGAAAGGAAGGGAATGTGCAGCAGCTGTCGCCGGATGCAGGGAGGAGAACTCCGCAGCGCAGGAGAGCCCTGTGGAAGCAGAGCCCTGCGCAGTGCAGCAGAGCTGGAGCTCTCCTCCCTGCATCCAGTGGCGATGGCTGCTCCCCGTTCCCCATTCCCTTCTTCCTGAGCCAACACAAAGGGGACCACGGTTGACACTGAGCTGCCTGCGAAGAAAATGATAGGAGCACTTCAGCTGTGCAGCTCTGCGGAGAGGCTCATGTCTTCTCTTCTCTTTGGAGAGCAAATTGCGCAAATGGGTCAGCAGGGAGCTGCAGGAGAGGGGTCAAAGAGCTACATGTGGCTCTCAGGCCGCAGGTTGTTGACACCTGTTCTAGATCCTCCCCCAGTGTATGCCCATCATCCCAGCAGACCCTGTGAATTGATAAGGCTGATGGCGGCTGGCTATTGGTGGAGATGCAGCCGCTTCTTTGGGGTGAGAGGGGCAGCAGCGGCAGCGTTGCTCCGGGAGGGCAGGCAGTGCTCATGTGCAGCATTCCTGGGACATCTGCCTTGTGCCTGCCCTCCTGGAACCCTGCCGCCGCCGCTGCCTCTCTCAGCTTCAGAGCAGCAGCTGCATCTCCACTAAGGGCCGGCTGGCCGCTCCCTGGCTGGGCCTGGTTGGACGCCGATCTTGGTAGACAAGCAGGTGTGGGGGATCGTCGGGAAGGCTGTGTGGAAGGGCAGGCAAGTATGGCAGGGCTTTGGGGAAGGGAGTGCTAAGTATCTTTGTCACGGGCAGGCGGCCCCAGCATGCTTGCCTGCCTTCCACGCGGCCCTCCGCTTGCCTGCCTTTGCAAGCTGGCCACGGGGACACTGGGAAGTCTATGTGGAAGGCAGGCAAGCATGGCAGGGCCGCAGGAAAGGGTGTAGGGGAGGCAGAGGAACGGTGGAAAGCAGAGAGTAGGCGGGGCAAGTGAGCAGCGACCGGGGGACCAGTTCAGGGTCATAGCCAGCCAGTGGTCACTTGGTTTGGTGACCCAGGCCAAATGTCTGCTACTGGTTCTTCCCGAACTGGTCCGAACCGGTAGGATATCTCCCCTGTGTATCTCTCCTCAATCTGCTTCCAAAAGTCTTTAAGAATAAAGGATGAAGCTAATATAATTCTATTCTAATTCTAATTTCCCATTGTTTGAGATCTTGTGGTTTCTGGAGACAATTAACCCAGGGACCATAGTGTCACTCCTACATGATATTTTTTTCCCTTTGGTCCAATTTTAAAATCGTGTTCAGTGCTCTTCCAATTGAGAGCCTAAACACTAAAGAGCAATAACTAATCTCTATGGGATAGTAAGCTGTTATAAATCAACTGGTTAGGTGCGTAGACCTACTTTGGAAATCTTTGGCATTAAAAGGAAAGGTGCACTTTTTTACCAGAAGGAGTAAAGAAACTTTATGCTAAAGGATTAAGTAGTAATTAAAATATACAGTATACTTAATGGAAGTTATTAATAGGAAAGCCTGGAGCAACTTTGCTTTTTGCTTTTATTTATTAACTGTTGCTTGCATTCTGTTCCTTGGTGCTATTCAGTAGGCTGCTGCATACCACCTTGGATTGTTTGATCTACTAATCCAGTTTCCTAAGAAAGTGACAAATATCACCCTTAGATCTTAGTGTCATTTGTAAAACTTAAATTTCTGTGTGTTTCTGTATCAATTCAATGTAGAATGAGTCAACTGGATGCTATGCATATCTAAACTTTTAACTTTTGTTTTGTGTTGGTAGGAAGAATAATTTTAGCTGAAGTATGACTTATCTTGTTCGCTTTTTTTATCCAAAGTTGTAATTTTAGATACATAAATAAAATACAAAATTACAAATAAAGTTATAATTTTCAACTTTATTTTAGAACAGTGCTTGACTAGAAATAATTTCTGGGGGAAATGGTATTACACCTATTTTAGCCTTTCGTGTATGAGTTCTAATAAATACATAACGTGAACTTTTGTTTTTGTTTTAATTTGCTTTCTGTTTTCTAATAAGGAAGAAATCATTGTGGGAAGAAGACGTAATCAGTGCAAATAGCAAACAGAACAATTCAATGTATAATGTTTTGTTGTAGGGATAAACTACAAGAATCTTGTCAGATGGCTTTGAAATTACTTCTGAAAATGGTGCAGTCCACAAAAGATATGGAAGATCTTATCTGCAAGAAAATTGGCCTTTGTCTTGATGACAGCTTGGCATCTGGAGGGTCGCAAGAGATCATAGCTGAAGAAACAGTACTTGCACACCCATTGAAAGCAATAGAGCAATGGAAATTAAACAATAGAATTTGCCAAGGTAAATAATTTGAAGAGAAAACAAAGTATTTGACAGAATTCTACAACCATGTTCTTGCTTTCTTCCATAGTTTTGCTATACAGGTAGTCTTTGTTTATAAACCATTTGTTCAGTGACTGTTCTAAGTTATGATTGCGCTGAAAAAAAAACCTTCACTCATTTACAACCTTTGGAGTATTCCTCACTCATGTGATTAGCAATATATTAAATCTGCATTGTCCTATTTCTTCCCTCCGTCTGTGTGTCTCCCCCCCCTTCCCCCCGCCCCCCGCTTTCTTGCAGAGAGATTGAAAGGAAAGGGATAGCAAGAAAATAAGCTATTTTCTCTTGTACACATTGAAAGAAATGTGATTGGGCTATCAGTCCTGGGCACACTATACATAACCGTTTATAAGTACTCTCTTAAAATCCCTTTTGGTCCAGTCCCTTTTGGTCCAGTCTCTCCATTCTACAAGGTGGGGGGTAAGCAAGAGCTTTGCCTAACCCAGGGGTGTCCAAACTTGAGAACTTTAAGACTTGTGGACTTCAACTCCCAGAATTCCCCAGCCAGAAAAGTTCCCAAGTTGGGACACCCCTGGCCTAACCCTTTCTTCTGTTGGCATTGCTCAAGATGTGTAGAAGAGCAAATAGCTTACTCTTTTGAAATCTCTTCCTCCAATCTCTGCTCTGCGAGGGGTTCCATGAAGAAAAGCAAACAATTTCTATAGGCTGCCCCTTTTCCCAGCCCAGTCATGGTCAGGTGATTTCCCACTTAGCAATCACTTTGCTTAGTGGCAGAGCTGCCAGCCCAATTTTCCTAGTCCTGGGAGTACTAAAAGTGTGTTTAATTGCTGTCAATGGAAGTGTTTAGGTTTAGACAGTTAATAATCTGTGGGTTCCTGATAAGGTCCACTAGGAACCTACTGTTGCACCTTTCTGTAGCTTTTGTTCTTTTGATCATTATCATTGAAATCCCTTGAGCTGCTTTTCTAAACGACAAAAAGAAAGAAAGCACCCTCATTACTTTGCAGGTTTCTCTGAGCACTGATATGAGCCTAGATGTAGGATGCAAATGAAAAGTTAGCAAGTGAATCAAGTCAGAAAAAATATAACCTGAGAACAAAAAACAATATGATATGCAGATTAGACATTTAAGTTGATTGTTTTTTCTTTCCCAGGAATATATTATAGTCTTTACTAGACCCTGTTCAATACAGCATTACGGGGGAGGGGGGGGGTGTAATCAGGCAGGCAGCAGAACATGGAGTTACATAGTCTCATTTTTATTTCTTCTTTGCCATATTAAATTCTTTTCAGATTTATTTGAATCGGCTTTGTAGGCTTTCACGATAGTGATTAAGAGGAGGGGGCATGTTACATAGATTGTAGGAAGACAAGGCCTTAAACATCAGTTTGAATTTTAGTTTGAGCTATCTATCTAATTTTATGTTTTTTCCTAGGTTTGCATGCCACCCACAGTAAATAAATAAATTAATCGTTTAATTAAGTAATAATTTAATTTTTTGCACATCGAATTGGCAGTTATGCCGGCAGCAACCCACCCCTGATGTACACGTTAGTCACTTAATGCTAACTCATAAATTGTCCCATTCCCATCTCATTTGCAACTTAGTTGCTATTGATGAAGTCCGATGGGAAGGGATTTCCTTCATTGGATAGGGGGAAATCATATACCTAAACTAGAAGAGATGCAGCTAATCCTTCCCTCCTAGATCCATCTTTCAATGACTAGTCAAGTGCCTTACAGTAAGTCCAGCTATCACTCTGAACTATACTTGATCAATACTTAGAATTTTCTTTTACCAAGGATTCAGTTTATTCTCCGCCTGATATTGTTAAACTACAGAAAACAAGAAGAATATGCTAAATGAAATTCTTCACATGGCCATGAATTTATTTAAACCCGCTAAACCAGATTTTAAGGCATCATTGTGAAGGTCTTCATGATTGAGAATGAGAAATATCCATAACCTATATGGGATCCTCCTGTAGGGGCATAACTGTCAAAAGGTTTACATTTGGAATGTACAGAAAGAAGCACAATAGGGATAAAAAAGCTACCAAGCAATATAATAAATGTACAAAGAAGAATATACTAAAATCAATAAAATCCAGTCAACACCAGTAAAAATTGAAAACATCTGCAGATACAGTTTTAAATAGTAGATATAAAAATACTAAGGATAACAAGTAGTGTAGAACAGTCAGAACAGAATCTCTTGAATATTTAAATGCAGGAAAATTACAGGTAAAGATACTCTTTTAAAAACTAATTCTATTACAGATGCTGAATTATTTTCTACATGGTGACAATTGTGTAATAATTTTAATTCAGTTGAATTGTAATTTGGCTATAACATATTAGCAAAATATAATAAAATTTTGTTTTTCTATGTTTTTTAAACTTACATTTTAAAAATCTATTTATTGGAACAGGTGAAGTTCCTGATCAAACTCTACAGGGACACAGCTTTGATTCTTTGGAATTGAGTGAGCATTTATGTGAAAGTATTTTTGAAAATCCAGAACTTATATTTGAAAATGAAGAGAGGATTAAAAAAATTGGCCGTTGCTTATATATTACTGTGGAGAAACTTCTTGATATGCTTGCTGAATCAACCAAACAAGTAAAATACTTTTATTTAGTTAAACAGTAATTAAATATTATATATTAATAGTATGGGAAGCCAGGTAGTGCTGAAGACCTATTCTTTTATACCCACGGAGGGAAGGAACTGGAGATAAGTTCTTGAACTGATATGCTTCTGTTATGTATAGTTCAGATGTTATTGCATCTCAAAACAGTTTTCAGTATAACGCTTTAAATAAAGATAGTCCTCGTCTTATCGCCACAATTGAGCCTGGAATTACAGTGATAAATTGTTCAGACACCAGCATGACTGTCCTGCTTAAAGACCACAATCCCTGCTCTCTCTATTGGGGTGGTTAAGCAGACTGCAGGTGCCTCAGGATAGGAGTGGGCTCCTGGGAGACCCAGCATAGGCCCACACTGCAGCATCTCTTCCAGCTCATATGTGGCATGTGCAAGGCCTCCCCCACTTCTTAAGCAGCCTTGCACAGCTTCCCATCACACTGGGACCAACAGGCCTTGAGCTTTTTCCCTATTCCATCATGCCTTGTTCCGCTTACCTCTTCTGAAGATCACCTTTCTTGAAACAGCATCTAGCCAATGTGACACAGGACCTTCCAACAGAGCCACCTAGAGCCATCCCAGAAGTGGATAGCATTATGGAAGTGGGCACCATTCTCAGGATCTCAAAAGGTTGTGATTTTTCAAAGTGGAGCAATATATGATTAAGTGGGGAGGAGACCCAGGGCCTCTGGGATCTGACAAAACAGAGGTGGCATGGCGATAGATGAGTGGGGGCAGTTGCAGTGTCCTTATGGTTGGCCAGAATGGCAGGTGGATTGCCAAACACCCAAATTGTCATAATTTGACCGTGGATGCACTGCAGCATCCGTAAATTTGAATACAGATTGCATGTCCCTTTGTTCAGCATTGTTGTAATTTTGAACAGTCGCTGAATGAATGGTCTTAAGTGAAGCAAATAATTACATGCTCAGCAATATGATTAAATAAAACTGAGAGATCAATGAAGCTATATAAAACATAGCAAGTAAAAATACCCAACATTACTAATACTTTTATAGACATTCTAAAGCGAACAATTATTGCATGGCACATCAATTGAGAATTCTGAGATACATGAAACCCAACTATCATTGGTCAGCATCTATGAATAATTATTGAATAATGCTTTGCCATATGATTAAATATCATTTATGTCAGGGGCAGGAACTCTGGCTCTTTTATGACTCATGGACTGCAATACCCAGAATTCCTGAGCCAGCCATGCTGGCTCAGGAATTCTGGGTAGTGAAGTCCGTGAGTTATAAAAGAGCCAGAGTTCCCTACCCTTGACTTATGCTCTTTAAGAAATTGAAATAGTCTATTTCAATTGTACTAAAACCTGGGGGCAGGACAAGAAGCAATGGGTGGAAACTAATCAAGGAGAGAAGCAACTTAGAACTAAGGAGAAATTTCCTGACAGTCAGAACAATTAACCTCTGGAACAGCTTGCCTCCAGCAGTTGTGAATGCCCCAACCCTGGAAGTCTTTAAAAAGATGTTAGATAGCCATTTGTCTGAAATGGTATAAGGTTCCTGCCCACGCAGGGGGTTAGACTAGAAGACCTACAAGGTCCCTTCCAACTCTGCTATTGTATTGTATTGTAAAACCTTAGTCCACTAAATATATTAATAGCTTTATTTTTAGTAGTTTAACATTTTCAAAACTACTGGCATTATAGATATAATGATAATTTAACAGATAAATTAAACATTTAGTATAATAAAAACATTGAAGTGTAAATGTTCCTTTCAAATAACATTCTATAATATAACATATTATTTAATCTTGGTGATGGTTCATAAGACCCTAGAAATCCTTTTTTTGCTTCGAAAAGGAAGCAGATGAATACTTATATTCTTATCTTACCAATACTCGAAAGTCCAAACATGACACCATGCTTAAAGCATTATTTTAATTGTGACATTATACACCTTATGCTCAGTCTCCCAAGGATCACAACCTGCAGTTTGAAACCCCTAGTATATATATAATTTCCTACCTAGAAATTGTTTTTGTGCAAGAAAAGTATGTTTTTTTACCATGAGTATAGATGAAACTTCATTAAAATTTAATATCTTTCCTTTGAAGATACCGTACTTAAATTTAAAATAGTTACAGAATGCTGATGTGTTTATGTTACTGACAGAACTAGGTTTTCTTATCCTTTCTTTCATTGGATTCTTGGGAGAAGAATCAGCTTTCTAGATATATTTCCTGCCACTAAGCAGTAGTAATTGTGTTTCTATTTAGTCATTTGCTTCCAGATTTTGATAATGATATCAGGTGACATCTGTAATAGGGATTTGGGGACTAGGTGGAATCTAAGACTTCAGGTTGCGTCTCAGAGTGCGCACTTTCATTGTCTTTTAAATCTCTTTACATGGAAGCTGGAGGAAATGCACAATATCCAGAGTAATATTAAAGAGGAATACAAGAATAAGAATTGGGAAGCATGCCAAATGCTTAATGAACAGCATGAATTAATGGGCTGTTTTAATGAAGAGAGTAAAGCACAGGATCAACTTGTGTTAGAGCTTCATAAAGCAAAAGGTAAGCAAGCTAAACTTCCTAGTAATGGATCATGGACCTGGCCACAATTACAGGAAGAAAGAAAGCATATCTAAATTTAGAGGAGGAAAATTATTGACAAGTAGAGCCATAAATATTGTCTAAGTACTGGAATTTTGCTACTACAGCAATACATTTTTCCAATTGGGGAACCCAGAGCAGGATGGAGCCCATTAAATGGCTTGTGTGATCTGCTGTTGCCAGGGGTGGGAGGTTGGGGGTGATTTTGTTATATTGTACTATATTAATTTATTTAATTCTTTTTGTTAGTTTTTATTGTTTTAAATGTGGTCTTTTATTCTGTAAGCCGCCTCGAGTCACCATTAGCAAATAGGCGGCAATATAAATTCAATAAATAAATATTACGGGGGGGCAGGGGAGTCTCTGTCATGCTGTGCTGATTATTCTGTCATCTGTTGCTTTAACTATATGGTACTTCAATGCTGACATAATTAGAATAAATGGTAAACAATTAACATATTGTGAAATTAACAGTTTAAAGACAGACTCCCTGCATATAAAATCCTACACATAGAGAATGTTAGCACTAGCTGTTATATTACTATTTTGTATAAATTCTTTTAGTGTTGTTCAATTTACAATTCAAATGTTATTCTATTTTGAGTTATAGGTCTCATTGAAGGTTATTTAACAGAAAGACATACTTTGGAAGAAGCTTTAAATCTTAAAGAAGAATCTGAGCATTGTCTTGTTGCAGAATTGGAAAAGCTTAAAGCACAGATTCAGAAATTAACCCAGCATAATACAAGATTTGCAGAGGAACGAAAATTACTAATAAGTCAAAATAGAGCTTTGGCTGCCAACGTGGGAGAGAGAGAAGTTGGTATGAAGTGAAATATAAATTACTATATTAAATTCATGTAAATCTTGGCTGAAGAATAAGACTGCTGCCAGTGTTAATGTAATTTTCATTGTATTTAAAAGTATACCGTATTTTTCAGAGTATAAGATGCACTGGAGTATAAGACGCAGCAAGGGTCTAAAGCAGGGGTCCCCAACCTTTTTTGCACCAGGGACCGGTTTCATTTTAAAGAAAATTCCGCGGACCCGCCGGCATAGAGGGGGGGAGGGGGAACAGGCGGCGCATGCGCACGCGGGGTGTGTGAGTCGGTTCACTCACCCCTCTAGGGCCCCCAATGGCGTGAGTGACCGCACTTGCGCTCTCCCGCCCCTGGTGCGCACTCTGCCCAGGGGGCTGCCCCATCCTCCCTCCTCCTCCTCTCCGGCCCTGCGGCCAGGTTCCTATCAAGCCATGGACCGGCACCGGTCCTCGGACCGGGGGTTCGGGACCCCTGGTCTAAAGAGTAAAAAAATTTTTTAAAGTTTTTGCACTATTCAAACCTATCAGAAACAGCCCATTTTTCACAAAAATGCCCCCCCTCTTCCCCCCCCCCAAAGGGCATGAATATCCCTTAGGAGGTTTGTAGAGTGCTCCTGGGGGATGGGACAGGCCAAAAAGGGAAGGGATAGCCTTTAGGAAGCTTATAGAGTGCTGCTGGGGGCTATGGAGGAGGCCAAAAACGGGCTGTTTTTCGCTCATTTCTGCCCTCCCCAGTGACCAGGAACTCTCTGAAAGCCTTCTAAAAGCTATGCATGGCCATTTTGGTGAAGGCGGCAGAGTTTTGGGAGGCAAAAAATGCTGTATTCAGTGTTTAACACACACTTAGATTTTCAGCCTCTTTTTTGAGGGAAAAAGGTGCATTTTATACTCCGAAAAATATTATACTTAAAACAAAATTAGGCAGTAGTATTTATGTTGGTTAAATTGCAGTACAAGCATTTCTAACAGCATTTCCAAAGTAATATTTTTATTAATGACTTTAAAAAATGAGAGTTTGTGTCATGACTGCTTCCATCATAAATCAAGAAAGAACACACTTAAACTCATTTAAGGCTACTTTTACTGAAAATGATAAGACTGCAGCGAAAGTCAAGCAAGGAATGAAACATTTAGGCGCGCAACATACGTATCAATCATAACCCAACTCTCCACCTCATTGACCCCAGCATATTGTCCAATGCAAAGCCGGCCACGACATCAGGTGCACTTCCTGTCAAGGAGCATCATCAGAATGGAATGCAGACCGTTAGCTGAAGTGATAACAAAACAGTGGCTACATCTCTCTCTCCTGCTCCCTTAGTATCCTAGCAACTCCAGCCCCCCCTCCCCCGTTACAATATGATAGCCGAAGCAATTATTTTAAACCCACATCCCATCGTGAATTCCATCTTATATGTATTCCAGAGCTAGCCTTTTATTGCTGCGAGAGTCCCCGCTCTCGCAGGTTTGGCCCTCTGAATTATCGAGGGCCCGTCTTGAGGAAGGATTTATTAATCCGGAGAGACGGGTGAAGCACGGCCTCAGGGGATTTTTAGTTAGGAAATTTTTATCTATTTTAGGGGGCACCAGGGAGGGGGGTGGGTATAGACCAGTGGTGTCCAAACTTTTTTCAAAGAGGGCCAGATTGGATGAAGTGAACATGGTGGAGGGCCGAACATTTTTCCGAACATTCTTTGAACCATTACAATTAAATGCAAATAAATTATTTTATGCCAAGTTAATTGCAAATGATATACTTTTCATTTCATAACATTAAGATCAACTGACAGTTGAGTTTTCACAATGTATTGAAAATAAATTTTTAAAAAACTTACCTACCTCTTTCTCTCTTTCTTCCTCTCTCTCTCTCCATTTCTCTCGCTCTTTCTCTCTTTCTTTCTCTCTCTCTCTTTTTCTCTTTCTTTCTGTCTCTCTTTCTTTCTCTCTCTCTCTCTCTTCCTCTCTCTCTCTCTCTCCATTTCTCTCGCTCTTTCTCTCTTTCTCTCTCTCTCTCTTTTTCTCTTTCTTTCTGTCTCCCTTTCTCTCTCACTCTCTCTCTCTCTTTCTCTCTCTTTCTTCCTCTCTCTCTCTCCATTTCTCTCTCTTTCTCTCTTTCTTTCTCTCTCTCTCTCTTTCTTTCTGTCTCTTTCTTTCTCTCTTTCTTTCTCTTTCCTTCTCTTTCTCTTTCTTTCTCTCTTTCTCTTTCTCTCTTTCTCTCTGTCACTCTGTGTGTGTGTCTGTCTGTCTGTCTGTCTCTCACTCAATCAGTCTCTATCTATCTGTCTCTCCCTCCCTCTCTCTGTCTCTCCCTGTCTCTGTGTGTGTCACTCTCTCTGATTCTCTCCCTCCCTCCCTCTCTCTGTATGTCTGTCTCTCTCTCTTTCCCCGTCTGTCTCCGATTCAATCCGATTCTGATTCATTCTCTATCTGTGTCTCTCTCCGTCTCTCTCCCTCCCTCTCTTTCTCTCTGTCTCTGTCTGTCTCTCTGTGTTTCCCTCCCTCCCCTTCTGTCTCTCTCTGTGTCTGTCAGTCACTCCCTCGCCACTCGCAGCGGGCGAGGGAGCAGGCGGGGTGAGCACCCAAGGCTACCGTCATCTTAAGCACCACCGAGGCTCTCGCCCGGCAGGGGCGTCAGGCAGAGAAGCCGGTCACGCCTCCCTCCGGCAGGCACCACGGCTTACGTTCTGAGGCCGCACGTCCGTCTTCCCTGCCTGACGCCCCTGCCGGGCGACCTTGTGCGGCGGGAGCTGCACGTTCTGGGGCTGCATGGCTGGGAGGGAGGTGAACGCGCCAAGTGGACGTTCTGGGGCCGCGCGTTCACCTCCCTCCCAGCTTCGCAGCCCCAGAACGTGCAGCGATGGAGGCGCGACCGGCTTCCCTGCCTGACGCCCCTGCCGGGCGACAGCCTCAGTGGTGCTTAAGATGACGGTAGCCTTGGGTGCTCACCCCGCCTGCTCCCTCGCCCACTGCGGGAGGAGGCGTCCGTAACCTCCGTCCACCTCCCTCCCAGCGACACAGCCCCAGAGACAGAGGGAGGAAGGGAGGGCCACATTTACACAGAGCAGGGAGGGCTGTTGGAGGGCCGTATTAAACTGACCCCCGGGCCGCAAATGGCCCCCGGGCCTGACTTTGGACATGCCTGGTATAGACAGATTGAGACAAAACAACTATATGAAAGAAAGGGCCGGACCAGTAGCCGACGGGAGGGGACGGAAGGTACCGATTTGAGGGGGGAACTACTAGTCGTGCCATTGGAGGGCATGCCAATCCAGACGGTTGTGGGGAGGGGCAGGGCCGAGGGGAGACCATCCTCCCGGTTGTTGGCACGCAGCCGTTGTTTACGAACGGTCAGGTGCCACAACCCCCGCAGGCTAGGTGGTCAGGGAATACAGAGCCTGGGCCTGCGGCTGATGTTCTGCAATGCCAGGTCCGTTGTCAACAAAGCCCCCCTCGTCCATGACCTTGTGTCAGAGGGGGAGCCGGACCTGGTAGGAATTGCGGAAACCTGGTTGGGCCACGAGGGAGGACTCCCCCTCGTTGAAATGTGCCCACCAGGCTACCGCGCTTTTCATCAGCCCTGGGCCCAAGGTAGGGGTGGAGGGGTGGCGGTCATTATCAAGGAAGGTCTTGAGCCAAGAGAGACCATTGTGCCACAGACTACCGGTTGTGAGTCCCTCTGCGTGAAGTGGGGCCTGGGGAGGCAGTTGGGCTTGCTGGTTATATACCTGGCTCCTCGCTATGTAGCAGCAGCCCTGCCCGAGCTCCTGGAGGTGATCGCTACGGTGGCAGTGGAGACCCCCAGACTTATAGTCATGGGGGACTTTAATCTGCCATCGTTGGGCGAATCATCCGAGGTAGCTCGGGAGTTCATGGCTTCCATGACGGCCATGGACCTGACCCAACTAATTCTAGGCCCCACCCACGAGGGTGGTCACACACCGGACCTCATCTTTGTCTCAGGCCAATGGAAGAGTGATCTGGGCTTAGGGGATATAGTCATCACACTCTTGTCATGGTCAGATCACTCACTTCTCCGGCTCGACTTTCCGACCGCTACCCCCCGCCGCGAGGAGGCGGCACCAGAACCACCTATCTGGTTCCGCCCCAGGCGCCTGATGGATCCAGATGGGTTCCAGATGGCGCTTGGGCCACTTCCTGTACCCCTGACCCGCGCCCCGATGGAGGATCTCGTGGCCGCATGGAATACTGCGACCACGGGAGCCTTGGATCGGGTTGCGGCCTCTCTTGCGGCGCCGAACCGCTCCGGCCCCTTGGTTTACCGAGGAGCTGAGGGCGATGAAATGCCACAAGAGATGCCTAGAGAGAAGATGGAGGGCTACTCGATCTGAATCTGACCGGACACAGGTAAGAGCCCATTTACGGACTTACATTGTGGCGTTGAGAGTGGCCAAACGCCATCATTGTGCCACTCTCATAGCATCCGCAGAAAACCGCCCTGCTGCCCTGTTTGGGGTGACCCGTTCCCTCCTTCAGCAGAGGGTGCGGGAAGCCCCGTTACAGGGTAGAGCAGAGGAATTTGTGACTTTTCTGCAGGACAAAATCGCTCAGATACAGAACGAGTTAGCCCCCATTCATGGCCCAGTGGGATGCCACGAGGCAGATCTTGTTTGGGAGGAGTTTGACTCCGTTGCTTCCGAGGATATGGACAGGTTACGTGGGCGACTGCGAGCCACCACATGTTTATTGGACCCGTGTCCCTCCTGGCTTGTACTGGCATCCTGGGAGGTGACACGAGGCTGGCTCCAAGAGGTTATCAACGCATCCTTGAGTGAGGGTTCCTTGCCTGCTTCCCTAAAAGAGGCTATGGTGAGGCCCCTCCTTAAGAAGCCCTCTTTGGACCCAGCTCTTTTAACAAACTATCGTCCCATCTCCAACCTTCCCTTTTTGGCGAAGGTTGTCGAGAGTGTGGTGGCACAACAGTTTCCCCGTCACCTGGAGGAAGTTGATTATCTAGACCCGCGCCAGTCCGGCTTTTGGCCCGGGCATAGCACTGAGACGGCATTGGTCGCGTTGGTTGATGATCTCTGGAGGGCCAGAGATGGGGGTTGTTCCTCCATCCTGGTCCTATTAGATCTCTCGGCGGCTTTCGATACCATCGACCATGGTATCCTATTGCATCGGCTGGGGAGGTTGGGGGTGGGAGGCACCGTCCTACGGTAGTTCTCCTCCTACCTCTCTGGCCGATCGCAATTTGTGTTGGCAGGGGAGCAGAGGTCGACCCCGAGACCCCTCACATGTGGGGTGCCTCAGGGGTCGGTCCTTTCGCCTCTCCTGTTTAATGCATACATGAAGCCGCTGGGTGAGATCATCCGTGGTTTTGGGGTAGAGTATCATCTCTACGCTGATGATACTCAGCTGTATATATCTACCCCAAACCACCCCAACGATGCCGTAGCGGTGATGTGCCAGTGCCTGGAAGCCGTGCGGATCTGGATGGGAAGTAACGGACTTAGGCTCAACCCGACCAAGACCGAGTGGCTGTGGTTTCCGGCTGCCCGATTCAACCACCTTTCTCCAACGTTGGCCATAGGGGGCGAACATCTTGCCCCTGTGGATGGGGCGCGCAATTTGGGTGTCCTCCTGGATACCCGGCTGTCTATGGAAGAGCAAGTGACAGCCGTGGCCAGGAGGGCGTTTTGCCAGGTTCGGCAATTGCGCCCCCTATTGGATCGGGACGCCCTTCGCACAGTCACTCATGCCCTCGTGACATCTCGACTGGACTATTGTAACTCTCTCTACATGGGGCTCCCCTTGAGGTGCACCCGGAGGCTTCAGTTAGTTCAGAATGCAGCCGCGCGAGCAATTATGGGAACCACCAGGTTCACCCACGTTACACCGCTCTTGCGCGAGCTGCACTGGCTACCTGTCGTCTTCCGGGTGCGCTTCAAGGTATTAATCATCATCTTTAAAGCGCTCCATGGCTCGGGACCTAGCTACCTGCGGGATCGGATCCTGCCTCATACATCCTCACGGCCGATTCGCTCCCACAGAGAGGGACTGCTCCGGGTGCCGTCCACTAGACTTTGTCAGCGGGCGACGCCCAGGGGAAGAGCTCTCTCTGTGGCGGGCCCGGCCCTCTGGAACGACCTTCCCCCCGATATTAGAACGACCACGGACCTCCGCTCCTTCCGCCTGAAATTGAAGACTCATCTTTTCCGCCTGGCCGGCCTAGGGTAGTCTCTCTGTCTATGGGTTTTTTAAATGTATACTATATTTATTGGGTATTTTTAGTTAATGGGATTTTAGCACAGGATTGATTGAGTTTAATTCGTTTTAATTTGTATGTATTTTGTATATTTTTTGCTTTTAATTTCCCTGTGCACCGCCCTGAGTCCCTGTGGGGAGAGGGTGCGGTCAATAAATTCAACTTATTATTATTATTATTATTATTAAGCAAAAGCAAAGGCTGACATCCGGCCCTCCTCCAGAAAAGCGACGTCAGTCCTGGAATAAAACACAAACACACAAAAACACTGAGAGGGACAGAGACAAACAGAAAATATACACACAAAAACATAACAGTGGTTAAGGCTTGTCAGGATATTTAGCATAAAATTTCTTAAGCACTTTAGGAGCTCGAACGTGTTGTTTATCCACCCACTCGGTATGGGAGGGAGGGAAATCCCTCCACGACACCAGGTATTGAACTTCATTCCTCCACACTCTAGAATCTAAAACGTCTTTCACTTCGTAATGGGGTTCACCAGCAACGAATAATGGTGGTGGGGGTCTAGATTGTGGTGGCCGAAGATAAGATGTGTGTTCAGGCTTCAACAGATGGACGTGGAAAATCGGGTAAAGGCGATGATAAGTTTTTGGTAAATCCAGTTTGACCGACACGGAGCTGATGATCTTAACAATGGGGAAAGGTCCAACATATTTCGGGCCCAGTTTCTTACATTTCTGGGGGCTCTCGAAGAATCTGGTAGAGAGGTAAACACGGGCACCCACTTTATAATCTGGAGGGACAATTCGTTTCTTATCAGCATACAATTTATGAGATTGGTGAGCATCATCCAGCTTTCATCTTGAAAGTTTCTTTTGCATTGTGACCCATACTATATAGACATGATTATACATGGATCTGGGGAGAATGAGGACAACCTTTTCACAAAAACTGATTGAAATTTGGGAAAGCTATGGTGAAGTTTTGATTAACCCCCCTCTTTTGCCCCTTGTGAACTAACTAGCAATGATGATAGGAAACAAAGTTAGGTGGCTATGACCTCCACTTTATGTTCCCAAAATCCTCCTTGTACAGCTATATTACAGAATATTTTACAAAGAAAAAAGTAACTAATAGTCATAATTATAATTCTAGTGAAAAATGTTGGGTTCTTGGTACTGCTGTTTTTCCTTTATGTATTAGAATTTATCAAAGAGATAGATCGTCTAGCAAAAACAAATTTGGAATTGCAATGTCAAGCAGAGAAAGATTGTTCAAACTTGAATACACAGATGAAAATCTTGGAGATTGAACTTGAAGATCAGTTAAACAAAAATCAAAATCTAGCTGCAACGGCATCTGAAGTTATTGTCCTAAGACAACAAATGGAAGCTCTTGAAAGACAGCTGAAAAATCAGAGAGATTTCATGGATGTAAGAAAAACATGTATAAAAATTTGGATTATTATTTTTTGTTAGCACTCTGGCTTAAAGGTTTCTCTTAAAGTATAAAATTATGATAATCTATGAAAAAATAATTGTTAAAAATTAGTAATTAAATGATTTTTATTTAATTTGAAATCTAAAATAGATTCTAATATCTGCAAAACTGACTCACTTTCTTAACAGAAGCAAGCTATTGAAAGGGAACATGAACGTGATGAGTTTCAAGAAGAAATTCAGAAACTAGAAATGGAATTAAAATGTACAACAAAATCCCAAAGTTCTGGAAAGTCCAGAATTTATCTGGTGAGTAAAATCATTGCATATCAAAACTATTTTTAGTGCTAACTTAAATATAATTATTTTGTTGGCTGGACAGCCTTGTGCTTGATGCAAGCATTCAGAGAATATATCAAAATGAAGAATGAATGTTAGAAATTGAAAATGATCTGCTGTGATTATATGCAGGCTAAATAGGAAAACTATGCTCCATTACAATATGATATGGTGTTCCAATGAGGTCTGTATGAATGTTTTGTTTTACACCATTTTGTTGATGTACCATTTGGCGCCAAATTCTAAAAGATTTAACAGAGAAAAAGTAAATTTAGCTACAGGATGGTAGAATTGAAGCCTCTCAAGACACAATTTCAGTAGATTTTCCCAAATCAAAGGAAATGGATTAGAGGCACTTGGTGAGAAAGTGAAACTTTATAGACTTACCCATTACCTCCAATTTTCTTTGCTTCTAATCAGCAATGAATAAATGAAATCTGATGACTGCTTACTGACAGACCCAGGAATAGAATCAAAGTAGTGTTCTAATGCCATAGTCTCCCAAGCTTTTTCTGGAATAATGTAATGAAATTTGGCATTCTAGAGTATATAGGCTTTATAAAGATAGGAATCAGCTATAAATTAACCAGTCAACTTGATTCACTTTCCCCATTATCATGGAACATTTAAAGATTCCTGCAATGAAATCCTTACAGATAATCCTCACTTAATGATTCTAGTTGGGACCAGAATTTCCATCACTAAGCTATACGATTCTCAAGCAAAACTTCATATAACTGCACCTTTTGGCAGTTTCAGTACGTAATGGGACAATTCGCTGCAGGATAATTCAACAAATACAAACGTTAAATTAATTTCAGTGGAACCGTGGCAAATAATAATAAAATATAATCAATCCAGAAATTCAAGTTATAATAATTTTGATGAAAACATGGTCACCAATAATAAAAGTAACTGAATGAAACAATTAAAACAACATTGAATTGTTCCACAGCCAGAATCATGCTGTCATTAGACCAGAACCACTTCTCATGTCCTGCCATTGTTGCCTTTGCTTCAACTCTTCCCACCTGCCTATTTCTCCCTTTTCTCTACTCTTTTGGCCACCTTACACTCTGCCATCTTTGCTGTCCCTGCCATCCTGTGCTCTGACTCTACTGCTGCCCTGCCTTTTGCCATGCATGCTCCACCACCTTTGTCTTTTTCCTCCCACTGCTGACAAAATGCACATGGCCTGACCCTTTACAATTTAATTTAATTTAATTTAATTTATTTAGATTTATAGAACCGCCCTTCTCCATCGAAATGGACTCAGGGCGGTGCACAGGAAATTAAAATCGATAAATAACAATAAATACAGAAGAATTAAGAATAAATTAAACTAAAAGCCTGTGCTAAAAATCCCAATTAAAATTCTAAAATACATTTATTTATTTTATTTATTTTATTTATTTATTTAAATTTATATCCCGCCCTTCTCCACGAAGGACCCAGGGCGGCGCACAGGAAATTTAAAAACATACAAAATACAATAAATATAATTTAAAAAACTATTAAATAACCTATCCTGCGCTAAAATCAAATTTTAAAACCCAATTTAAAACTACCTAAAAGTCCCCATGGGAGGTTAGGCTAGGCCGGCTTGTTGAAACAAATATGTCTTAAGACATTGGCGGAAGAGGCGGAGGTTGGTGATGGTACGTAATTCAGGGGGTAGGTCATTCCAAAGGGCTGGGCCCGCCACAGAGAAGGCTCTTCCCCTGGGTGTCGCCAGTCGGCATTGTCCGGCCGACGGCACCCTGAGAAGGCCCTCTCTGTGGGAGCGTATCGGTCTAAGGGATGTATGGGGCAGGAGGCGGTCTCGCATATAACTAGGCCCCGAGCCATGGAGCGCTTTAAAGATAGTTGTCAGAACCTTGAAGCGCACTCGAAAAACCACAGGAAGCCAATGCAGCTCGCGCAGGATCGGTGTTATGTGGGAGCATCTAGTGGCTCCCATAATCACCCGCGCGGCTGCGTTTTGGACTAGCTGTAGCTTTCGAGTGCACCTCAAGGGAAGCCCCATGTAGAGAGCATTACAGTAGTCGAGTCGGGACGTCACGAGAGCTTGAGTGACTGTGCGAAGGGCAGCCCGGTCCAGTAAGGGGCGCAATTGGCGCATCAGGCGTACCTGATGAAACGCCCCCCTGGCCACGGCCGCCACATGGTCCTCCATGGACAGCCGGGAATCCAGGAGGACACCCAAATTGCGCGCCCTCTCCACGGGGGCCAGTGTTTCGCCCCCAATGGCCAGAGTTGGTGTAATCTGGCTGAACCGGGGTGCCGGAAACCACAGCCACTCAGTCTTGGCAGGGTTGAGCCTGAGTTTGTTACCACCCATCCAGATCCGTACGGCCTCCAAACACCGGGACAGCACTTCGGCGGCATCGTTGGGGTGGTTTGGGGTGGATATGTACAGCTGGGTGTCATCAGCGTACAGATGGTACTCCACCCCAAAACCACGGATGATCTCACCCAGCGGCTTCATATATGTGTTGAAAAGGAGGGGCGAGAGGACCGACCCCTGAGGAACCCCACATAAGAGAGGCCTCGAGGTCGACCTCTGCCCTCCCGTCAACACATATTGCGACCGACCAGAGAGGTAGGATGAGAACCACCGCAAAACGGTGCCTCCCAACCCCAACCCCCCCAGTCGGTGCAATAGGATACCATGGTCGATGGTATCAAAAGCCGCCGAGAGGTCTAATAGGACTAGGATAGAGGAATAACCTCTATCCCGCGCCCTCCAGAGATCATCAACCAACGCGACCAATGCCGTCTCGGTGCTGTGACCGGGTCGGAAGCCGGACTGGCGCGGGTCTAGATAATCAACTTCCTCCAGGTGTCGCGGAAACTGTTGGGCTACCACACTCTCGACAACCTTCACCAAAAAGTGAAGGTTGGAGACCGGACGATAGTTCTCTAATAAAGCTGGGTCCAGGGACGGCTTCTTGAGGAGGGGCCTCACTACCGCCTCTTTCAAGACGGCAGGCAAGGACCCCTCACTCAAAGATGCGTTGACAATGCCCTGGAGCCAGCCTCGTGTCGTCTCCCAGGATGCCAGTACAAGCCAGGAGGGACACGGGTCCAATAAACATGTGGTTGCCCTAAGTTTCCTTGACAACCTGTCCATATCCTCGGTGGTAACAAAGTCAAACTCCTCCCAAGAAGGAACCTCAAGACTAGTCTCGGACAGTCCCACAGGACCACTGTCGATGGAGGGTAGCTCATTCCGAATCCGAGTGATTTTCTCCTGCAGATAAATCCCAAATTCCTCTGCTCGCCCTTGCAGAGGGGCTTCCCGCGGCCTCTGATGAAGGAGGGAGCGGGTCACCCCAAACAGGGCGGCAGGGCGGTTATCTGCGGATGCAATTAGGGTGGCACAATACTCACGTTTGGCCACCCTTATCGCCACTAAGTAAGCCCTAATATGGGTTCTCACTAGTGTTCGGTCGGCTTCGGAGCGAGAGGATCTCCATCTGCTCTCTAGGCATCTCTTGTGGCGTTTCATCCCCCGAAGCTCCTCGGTAAACCAAGGAGCCTGAGTGATTCGCCGCCGCAAGAGAGGCCGCAAGGGCGCGACTCGGTCCAAGGCCCCCGCGGCCGCACTTAACCATGCGGCCACTAGGTCCTCAGTCGAGTCGCGGGGCAGGGTCACAGGAATTGGCCCAAGCTCCCTCTGGAACCTTTCCGGGTCCATTAGAAGCCTGGGGCGGAACCATATAGGAATATCCGGTTCCGCCTCCCCGCGGTGAGGTGTAGCGATTGGAAAGTCCAGCCGAAGGAGAGCGTGATCTGTCCATGACAAGGGAGTGATGGCTAGGTCCCCTATTCCCAGATCACAACTCCACTGTCCCGAGACAAAGATGAAATCCAGTGTGTTTCCTCCCTCGTGAGTGGGGCCTAAAACTACCTGGGTCAGGTCCATGGCCGTCATGGAGGCCATGAACTCCCGAGCTGCTCCAGAGGCTTCGCCTGCCGACGGCAAGTTAAAGTCCCCCATGACTACCAGTCTGGGGGTCTCAACTGCCGCCTCGGCTATCACCTCTAGGAGCTCGGGCAGGGCTGTTGTTGCATAGCGAGGAGCCAGGTATACAACTAACACGCCCAACTGCCTCCCTAGGCCCCATCTCACGCAGAGAGATTCACACCCGGTTGTCTGAGGGACTGTGGTCTCCTTCGGTTCAAGACCTTCCTTTACGATAATCGCCACCCCCCCACCCCTCCCTAGGGCCCTTGGCTGATGGAAGGCACGGTAACCTGGTGGGCACATGTCCACGAGGGGCATACCCCCTTCGTGGCCCAACCAGGTTTCCGTTATACCCACCAGGTCCGGGTCCCCCTCTGACACAAAGTCACGAATGAGGGGGGCTTTTTGAACCACGGACCTGGCGTTGCATAACATCAGCCTCGGGCCCCGGGTCTGTGATTCCTGCCCACCTAGTCTGCGATGGGAGAGCGGAGAGTTGGAGCACGTGACCGTCTGAATCCAGCGGCCACGGTCTTCCAACCGATGATGACCATTTCGTCTCCCTCCGCCCCTGCCCCTCCCCAAGACCGAATCGATGGAAAAAGCCACCGAGGAAATGACCCCCCCCTCCCCTTCCTCCGTTTCCCTATTTCCGCCCGCCGGCCTCATTGGCTAAGCTAGGCTGGCTTGATGGAACAGATAAGTCTTAAGTGAGCGGCGAAAGAGGGGAAGGTCTGTGATGGTCCGAAGTTCGGGGGGTAGGTCGTTCCAGAGGGATGGCCCAGCCACTGAGAAGGCCCCCCCCCCCGGGCACCGCTAGCCGGCATTGGCCGGCGGATGTTACCCTGAGTAGGCCCTGCCTATGGGAGCGGATCGGATGGAGGGAGGTATGCGGCAGGAGACGGTCCCGCAAATAACTAGGCCCCGTGCCATGGAGCAATTTAAAGATGGTAACAAGCACCTTGAAGCGCACCCGGAAGGCCACCGGCAGCCAGTGCAGCTCACGCAGGAGAGGTGTTACGTGGGAACTTCGAGATGCTCCCAGGATCCCCAGCGCGGCCGCATTCTGTACTAGCTGGAGCCTCCGGATGCACCTCAAGGGGAGCCCCATGTAGAGAGTGTTACAGTAGTCTAGGCGGGACGTAACGAGCTCTTGAGTGACTGTGTGGAGGGCGTCCCAGTCAAGAAAGGGGCGCAACTGGTGTACCTGGTAGAAAGCCTCCCTGGTCACGGCCGCCACCTGGTCATCCAGGGACAGCCGCGAATCCAGGAGGACACCCAAGTTGCGGGCCCTTTCCAGGGGGGCCAGTGATTCGCCCCCGATGACCAGCGATGGAATCAGCTGACCATGCCGGGGTGCCGGAAGCCAAAGCCACTCGGTCTTGGACGGGTTGAGCCGAAGTTTGTTGCTTCCCATCCAGACCCGCACGACTTCCAGGCACTGGGACATCACCTCAACGGCATCGTTTGGGTGGTTGGGGGTAGATATGTACAGCTGAGTGTCATCAGCGTACTGATGATACTCTACCCCACAACCACGGATGATCTCACCCAGTGGCTTCATATAGATGTTAAACAGGAGGGGTGAGAGGACCGACCCCTGAGGCACCCCACAAGTGAGTGGTCTCGAGGTCGACCTCTGCCCTCCTGTCAGTACAAATTGCGACCGACCGAAGAGGTGCCCCCCAGTCCCAACCCCTCCAGTCGGTGCAATAGGATACCATGGTCGATGGTATCGAAAGCTGCTGAGAGATCTAAAAGGACCAGGATAGAGGAAGAACCCCTATCTCTGGCCCTCCAGAGATCATCCACCAACGCGACCAATGCTGTCTAGGTGCTGTGCCCAGGCTGGAAGCCGGACTGGCACGGGTCTAGATAAGCAGTTTCCTGCAGGTGCCGGGAGAACTGCTGTGCCACCACACACTCTACAACCTTTGCCAAGAAGAGAAGGTTGGAGACCGGACGGTAGTTAGTTAACAATGCTGGGTCCAGGAAAGGCTTCTTGAGGAGGGGTCTCACCATCGCCTCTTTAAGGGAGGCCGGCAAGAACCCCTCACTCAGAGAAGCATTCACAATTTCCTGGAGCCAGCCTCGTGTCACCTCCCAGGAGGCCAGTACCAGCCAGGAGGGACACGGGTCCAATAAACATGTGGTGGCATTCAGCCATCTCGGCAGCCTGTCCATGTCTTCGGAAGCAACAAAGTCGAACTCGTCCCATAAAACGGTCTCAAGACCCGCCTCGGACGGTCCGCCCAGATCTATCTCAGTGGAGGCCAGTTCGTCCTGGATCCAAGCAATTTTATCCTGCAGATAAGCTCCAAATTCCTCTGCTCTGCCCTGCAAAGGAGTTTCCCGCGACCCCTGTTGGAGAAGGGAGCGGGTCACCCAAAACAGGGCGGCAGGGCGGTTATCTGCGGATGCGATAAGAGTGGCTAGATGGCTGCGTTTAGCCACTCTTAGGTAGGTAGCCACTCACTAGGTAGGTCCTTAAATGGGACTTAACCAATGTTCGGTCGGATTCGGAGCGAATGGTCCTCCACCTGCTCTCTAGGCGTCTCTTGCGGCGCTTCACCTCCCTTAGCTCCTCGGTAAACCAAGGGGCCAGGGTGGATCGGCGCCGTGTGAGAGGCTGCAAGGGCACGACTCGGTCCAAGGCCCCCGCGGCCGCACTATTCCATGCAGCCACTAGGCCCTCGGTCGAGTCGTGGGTTAGGGTTACAGGTATCGGCCCAAGCTCCGTCTGGAACCTCTCAGGGTCCATCAGGCGCCTGGGGCGGAACCATATTGGTATCTCTGGTTCCGCCTCCCCGCGGTGGGGTGTAGCGGTAGGGAAGTCAAGCCGAAGGAGAGAGTGATCTGACTATGACAGGGGTTCGATGACTAATTCCCCTATTCCTAGATCACTCAACCACTGGCCAGAGGTAAAAATTAGGTCTAGTGTGTTTCCCCCTGTATGCGTAGGGGCCTGAATTACCTGGGTCAGGTCCATGGCCGTCATGGAGGCCATGAACTCCCGAGCCGCCTCAGAGGACTCACCTACCGATGGCAGGTTAAAGTCCCCCATGACTAAAAGTCTGGGGGTCTCAACCGCCACCCCAGCGATGACCTCGAGGAGCTCGGGCACGGCCGCTGATACGTAGCGGGGAGCCAGGTACACAATCAGCAGGCCCAGCTGCCTCCCACGACCCCATTTCATATACAGGGATTCACACCCGACTACCTGAGGCACAGTGGCCTCCCTTGGCTTGAGATCTTCCTTAACAATAACCGCCACTCCCCCACCCCTCCCCTGGGCCCTAGGCCGATGCAGCGCCAGGTAACCTGGTGGGCACATTTCCATGAGGGGTACACCTCCCTCGTGACCCAACCAGGTTTCCGTGATACCCACCAGGTCTGGGTCCCCCTCCGAAAGTAGATCGTAAACGAGGGGGGCTCTGTTAACCATGGACCTGGCGTTGCACACCATCAGTCTAGGGCCCCGGCGCTGTAATCCTCCACCTAGATTGCGGGAAGAGTTCAGGGGGTCGGGGCGGGCGATCGCTTGTAAACAGTGGATACACACACACACCCAACAGTTGATATGGCCCCCGACTCCCGTCATACCTACCCCTCCCCAAAACCGTCCTAATGGGAACACCCTCAATGGAAACGACCCCCACCCCCCTCTCTATATCAGACCCTCTACCCTCCATCTTGCCGCTCTCGGCCGGTCTAGCAATCTGCCCTGTTAAATCAGAGTAAATGGGCCCACCCACCACCCTGGGTCCCCTTAAAACCCCTTAAAAAGCTAATTAAAAACCCCCACAGCTTGCGTTTTTTCCACCTCTCTTGGCTAATAAGCTCATCCTTGAGGTGGGCCCTCGTTAACTCTGAGGGCCAAGCCTGCGAGAGGGGGGACTCCCGCAGGGAGAGGAGAGTAGCCCTTGAATACATAGGTCGTAATAAATAGTAGTGCAGGAAAGGAATCAAACCAGTTTGGTCATGGGGAAAAGGTCCATTACAGATCTAAAAAAGGGAGAGACCTAAAAAGGGAGTGGGGGGAGCATCCAGTCAGAGGACTTAAATAACATCGATCGATAGTTCATATAGTTCGATAGTTCATAATTTCGTGCTTCGGAGGGATCGATAAATAAGTTAAATATAATACATTAAGATGGTATTAAAAGTCTCAGGCAGGGGGGGTGGGATGGAAATAAGGGTCTGAAGGAAGAGTGTAAAATCCATAAAGTGCATGAAGAGCAGTAGAGGTCCATGTCCTATCCTATAAGTCACGAGATCCATGAGTTTGATTAGCCCGGTCCAGCGGAAAGGACGCGGTAGGAGAGCTTGGCCTAGATGGTATAGCAGGCCATGGAGAGGCCGTGCATAGGCCTAGGTATACGCCAGGCCCCGCAGTTGGACTGGCCTCCCATCGCAGTCGCCATCTTCCACTCGCCCAAACCCCTGCGTTGCACAAGACAGCCCTTCTCCCAACTCCATCGAGTCTCTGTCACTCCCTCTTCGCCCTGCCTGGCCAGGTCTCTCATTCCCTGGTCGGCAGGGCCAATCCATTCCGCAACTCCTCACCTCTTCTCCATAGTGGCTGCCCCCCCGTTCCGCTATGGGGGATGGTAAAGTCACTGCCATTGGGCTGAGCATCGAAAGGCAAAAAGCAAGGCCTGGCATTGTTAGGCCGATGTTCGGGCCTAACAACAACGCTGTTCCGGCCAGGATTCGTGGCTTGTCATTGTCCCTGCTTCCACTCATCTGCTTCTGCATCCATCTTGACCACTCGCTGCGCCTCCGTCCCGCAGCCCGTGCCATTTGACGGCCTCCTGCCGTTTGGCCGGTTGCCTAACCAGTCACTCAGTTTCCCAGCTGGGCAGCTGTTCTGGCTCCGGCTCATATTCCAGCTCGTATTTTATCAAGGACCCCCGAGGAGCTAAAAATGCTCCGGCGTGTTGAAGGGGGGGGGGGCTCAGCTGTTCAGCCGCCTCCATTCCTCGGTTCCTGCTCCCGCTTCCACTCGACTCCCGGCTCCCGCTCGATTCCCATTTACCCAAACCACCCGTAGGGGCCAAAAAATGCTCCAGAGTGACGACCGGGTGGGCGGCTTGCCGGGACCGGCCATTTGCTGGTAAAATTGGCCGGCTAGCAGCCTCGGCGACCAAAAAGGCCCTCCGGACCTTTCCTGCGTTCAGCGGCTAACCTCCATTGCCACGCATGCTTCTAAGAAAAGCCAGCAAGGCAGCTGCTGGCTACATGCAGATAATTGGAGATCTTGGAAGGGTCAGCAGAGGTCATGAGTGGATAAGCAGAGACTGAATACAGATTGGTGGAGGCCATAGATGTATAGGGTAATGTTATTCAGCTCAGGCAGGGTGCTATAGAGTAGGAGATCAAAATAAAAAAATTTTTTTTAAAAGATTATGATCCAGAGCTAACAGGGTAACTCACAAGTTGCTCCTGCTACCTTTTTTGATCTCCATGATCTCATCCTCCATAATGAGTTCCTTGGGGAAGGTGGGAGGTAGCAGGAGCAACTTGTGATATTCCCTTCAGCTTCTCCATTGACTTTGTTCTGGGAAACCAGCAGGGAATATGACAAAAGGCAATCACATGATTGCAGCTTGCAATGTTGTAATCATAACACCTGGCATGTCTGAATCATAATCTTTTTTAAATTTTATTTTATTAAAAGTTTTCTCTTAATATAAAATAGAAATAAAGACAATGGAGAAAGGGGATAGAGGATTATCTCCTCTATCTAATGAGGAAGTGAGAATTTTTTTTAAAAGAAACAAAAAGCAGTCATTTCTAACTTTTCAGTGCAATAAGATACAGTACGTAATAGAGCTCTAGAATCAACTTTTTAGTTATACCAATAGTATATCTATTAAACATTAAAAAGTTAAAGTTGCATACCGTAATTAATTATAATGAGGCATACTATTTTATCTAAGCCTCCCCCCTATTCATTTCTGATGCAAGGCAGGCCTACATAAGACTTATATGTATCTTAGCATTTTTATGGCTGTATCATTAAAATTAGAATATGTTGAATATATAAATTGTCCACATTACAGGATGAAATATAGTGTAGTTAGAATTGACTACCACACATTTATTTATTTTATTATTTATTTTTCATATTTATAACCCGCTCCCATCTCACAACAAGGGACTCGGGGCGGCGAACATAGAATTAAATCAATAAATACAAAATACAAATACATAGATATTAGATGCCTGTGTTGTAACCGTTTTTAAAACCCTCGTTTATAATTGGCGGTGCTGGGGTTACGCAAGGCCGGCTAGTTGAAAGAAGTGAGTCTTAAGACATTTGCGGAAGAGGCGGAGGTCAGGAATGGTGCGGATTTCAGGGGGCAGGTCGTTCAAAAGGGCCGGCCCTGCCACAGAGAAGGCCCTCCCCCTGGGCGCCGCCAGTCGACATTGCCCGACCGACGGCACCCTGAGGAGGCCCTCTCTGTGGGAGAGTGTCGGTCCCAGGGATGTATGGGGCAGGAGACGGTCTTGCAGATAGCTAGGTCCCGAGCCATGGAGTGTTTTGAAGATGGTCGTTAGGACCTTGAAGCGCACCCGAAAGACCACAGGAAGCCAGTGGAGCTCGCGTAGGACAGGTGTTATATGGGAGTGTTTAGGCGCTCCCGTAATTATCCGTGCGGCCGCGTTCTGGACTAACTGTAGTCTTCGGGTGCACTTCAAGGGAAGCCCCATGTAGAGAGCATTGCAATAGTGGGACTTATCATTTTTCTTCCTTGTAATCTCTTGGGAACTTTCAGAACCTCCAGTTGCCTTGGAGCAAAATACTTTGAGCAAAAGCATATAGGCATTCAAGGTTTTAGTACTGCCAAGGAGCAGCTTTTGATTTGAAACATTAGATTAATCAAAGTAAAAATATTAGGAATATGCTGATTATTTTCTTACTGTTTGTGTTCCTTTTGTATTTGTCTTTATAGGTAGAATCTCTCCACAATGAAATAAAAGAGAGAGTGGATGATTATAACAGGCTTTTTACAGAAAAAGAGCAAATAGAGAAACTCCTTACAGCTCGTAATGAAGAAATAGAAAAGTTGGAAGGACAAGTCAGGGAGTTGCAATGTCTGAATAAGGAGATGGCAAAGAATGTTGATAAACTCATGCAGGAACTGGAAAAAATGAAAAAGAGGGAAATTGAATTAAAAGAAGTAAGCTTAATTTTGTAATTCAAAATTTTCAACTAATAACTGAAATTGTGTCCTTTTTTCACATATACAAACTTCTCAATGAAGATAGGAAAATGCAAACAGGTAGTAAAGAAAAATGGAGCTACTCAACTATTTTGGCTTAGTCTACTAGAGGCATCGGCATGTATTTGGCAGCATTGTGAGGAGCAGGAAGAGGTCTGAAAGCTCAATACCGATTGAAATATAATCAGGGAATATCTGTTCATTTTAATAAAATGTAAAGGGGTCCCTTCAGATTTTACTCCACTAATCATTTCCAACTAAGAGGGGACTGCTCATCTGTTTTAAGGCCATTGAGCCAACATTGTGCAAAGACATTTTGACGGTCATGTTACCAGCATGATGTCACGGAGTGCTGTTGCCTTCCCACCAAAGTAGTTCCTATGTATCTCAGATTTGCATGTTTTCAAAGTGCTACGTTGGGAAGAGCTGGGGCGAGGACAGAAGCTCACCCTGACACATGGTGCTCTTGTCTCGAACCTGGGCTGCCAGCTTTCCAGCTGTCAAGCCTAGCGTCTTAATGCTGAGTCACCATGCCCCACTTATTTTGAATAGGTTTTTGTTTATTAATCTTATCTCAATTTTATTGGTAACTTTCTTGATAGAGTGTAAGAATATATTCTCATCAAGGTTACCCAAGATTTGACGGTCATCCCAGCTGCTCAGGTAAAGCAAGTAGGTACCTACTCTATATTGGGTAGATGCTTGCAGGGGACAATCACTTTAGTAACAAAGGCCAAAGTATAATTTCATTTTATATGGAAGAAAGCAATTACTGCAAAATCATTCCTTTATTTTACCAAGAAAATCACTTGGTTAGACAGTAGAAAGTGATTGCCAGTATAATGCCAGACATTAGTTCTCTCAGGTCAGATGCACTCAGCATCATATTGAGAAAATGCTGAGGATCTAATAGTATCAATGAAGTGTTTAGATTAAAGCATTCAGGATAGTCAGTTGCTCATGTTTCTGTGAAGATAAAGAAAACACTGGATAATGAAGATTTGCTTCCTGAACACTTGAGTATGTCTTACAGATTTTTGGCTGCTAATCACAAAAATAACCTATAATTTAACCTTAATGTTCTATAGAAATATTCTGTTTTTATACAATGGCAATTTATACCTTCAGTTCTTGTTGGCTGTGCTGCATACATGAAAGAAACATACAAAACATGCAACTGTTGTTGAAGCACATCCAGTATACCAAATACAATTGGAATAATCTAGGCTCTGCTGCTTGAAATGCAGCTCAGATATACCAAGTACTGTTGTTACATATGCAGATGGGACAACCGTCCAAGAGAGTCACCTTACATTAAAAAGAAAGGGCCACTCTGAAATAATTTGGTTCCAGGACAGAAAAACGTGGTACATGAATCCTTTGTTGACCCGGCAAATATTTTTGCCTCTGCTTTACATAAAATTCACTAATTAAAAATTTTGTTTCCAAGAATAACTGATGCCAAGATTAAGGAAGGCATTTGTTGGTTTACAGCAATTCGAAGGTCTGTTAGTCAGGCTAGAGAAAATTGCCTAGAATACATTCAGGGATGTTGTTGAGAATTTTCTTGGCAACTACAGAGTACCAATGTACATTCACCTGTTGATAAATTTATTATGGCACATATGACCGTGGAGTTCAAAGTGTCACTAAGGTTTATTTTCTGTATTCACACGTGGACTCCTTTCCCCAAAATCTAGGGGCAGTCAGTGAAAAACATAATGAAGATTTTCATTAGGATATTGCCATAATGAAAAAATGATATCAGGACAACTGGAATCCATTAATGCCAGCTGGCTGGCTATTGTTAGACATTGCAATAAGGAGCATCAGGCACTTGAGTACAAACCAAAATCAGCAGCTAAACACTTCGGGCCCTGTTGAACTCATGCAGCATGTCAGAAATATTAGTAACTAAATACATTATAATAACTGAACATTAATTTCATATTCTCAAGATTCCTATGTGTTATGTCATTCTGAAATTATATTGTGTTCAGATTGAAGGAACCTATGATAACCATCATAAGGTTTCCAGAAAGCAAATCATTTGAAAAAAGTTGTTGTCCAGTGAAATTAAAGCGGGAAAGAATTATTATAGTGGGAATATGGAACATAACATGATCATGAAAAAACAGAATACAATCTTAGATTCATGAACTGTCCATTGACATCTTAAGCATCAACAAATAGAAATGGCCTGGAATTAAACATTTTCAATCAGAAGATCATACTAGGGCATGCTAGGGCATGAAAAACAAAAAAGTACAGCATTGCTTCAGGAAGGATTTAGCACGGACAATGGATATAATGCAAACAATGACCACATAATACTAGTTAGACTTCTTGGACTTTATTATGAAGATTATCCAAATTTATACTCAATGACTGAAATAGTATAAAAGGAGGTTGATAAGTTTTATGGTCATATTCAATCTGAAAGTGAAGACAACATGTAAGCAAAATGAGTTGCATATGGTTGGAGTCTGGAATGCCAGAGATAGAGATATTGACAAAATGTAGTTGGACTATACAGCCTAGGAAACAAAAATTAAACAAAAGAATTATTTACCAACTTCTAATTACATTGCAAGATGACTAAGGCCTGAGCGACTGATTCCAGGGACTCATGATCCAGGAAAGGGCGCAATTAGCATGCAACACAAAATTCTACAAAGTTTCTCCTAGCAACCTAGCCACAACTGCCAACTGCTCTTCTAGTATGAGTTGTGAGTCTAGGAAGAACCTCAAGTTGTGCAACCCTATCCAGAACTAAAGATGATCCATGCAACTATAACCAGAGTTCATCCAAAGTATGTTGTCCCCATCCAGACCCCATAGCCTCCAAGTACTGCAAAATGTAGCAACAGCAACATGTGGGTCACCTGGATAAAGATATGAGTATTGTTAAGAAAATTAATGATCCTCATCCCATGGTGGCAGATGATGTCTACCAGCAGCTACCTGTATATATTGAAGAGAAGCGCAGAAAATACTAAGGCCTGCATATGTCACAAAGGAGTGTCATGGACTGGACCTCTCACTCTCTTTCAATACTGATTAGTACCAGCCTTAGAAAACAGCCAAACCAATGCAAAACTGCGATCTTGCAGCCATACCAAAAGGCTACTCTGGTCAGTGGTATTGAAAGCTGCTGAGAAGTCACGGAGAGCAAGGGTGGATACATTATTTCTATCATGCTTTTGCAAGATTATCAAATCACAAGTGTGATCAATACTGTTTGTCTTCTGGAACCAGGCTTAAAATATGAGTGGATTTTAAGAACATTAAATATTTTCGAAGGGTAGCAATGATAATCAAGGGAATAAGAAGCTAAGTCCACTGAAGAAAAAGTTTATTATGAATTTGAGTTACAGGAAGTGAGATAGTTTAACATTTCAAAAAAGAATTTCTGGAATGAAACCAATAACTCAGAACAGTGGGGGAAATTCTCTTTATTGAATGTATTCAACCACAAGATGTAAAGAGTGGTTTAACTAGAATTTCTTTATTGGGAAGGGGGGATTGGATAAGATTGCCTAAATAGCTTCTTCAATTATAGGGTTTTGTGATCTTGAAATATCTTCAAATTAGACAATTAATACATATAAAATCCTTTTAAAAGATGATCACATGATTACGGATTAGAGCAGCACTTGCCTCTTGTTTATTGTGTTTCTAGAAAACTAAAACATCAATAGGCTGTAGAAAAATATTTACTAACAAACAATTTTTGATATTTTACAGGATAAAGGAACATTGCAGCAGCAACATAACAAAAATTTAATTCTGATTTCCACTTTGCAATCTAAACTAGACGAAGTTAGACAAAGAGTACTTATTGATACTAAGGATAATATGCTAAAGGAACAACTAAAAATACAAGAAGAACTTACTACAAAAAAAAGAGAGGTAAATCAAATATAACTCAAAACTCAGTGGGAACAAATTTCGTGTTGATTCTTCTCATGTGAAAATATGATTAGCAGTGAAAATTCCTACTCCAAGAATATAATAATAATAATAATAATAATAATAATAATAATAATAATAATAATAATAATAATAATAATAATAATAATAATAATAAATTTAATTTGTAGACCCCTCCCTCTCCCCGAAGGGACTCGGAGCGGTGCACAGGGGAATTAAAACATACAAACATAAATACACATAAATATATATAAAACCAGATTAAACAATTTATCCCTGCGCTAAAAACCCAAAATACTAAAAACTAAACCCCTTAAAAACCCGGTTAAAACAATAAACAGATGACTAACCTAGGCCGGCCAAGCAGAAAAAGTGCGTTTTAAATTTTTGATGGAAGGAGCGGAGGTCCGTAGTTGTTCTAATTTCGGGGGGCAAGTCGTTCCAGAGGGTCGGGCCCGCCACAGAGAAGGCCCTTCCCCTGGGCGCCACCCGCTGGCATAGCCTAGTGGACGGCACCCGGAGAAGTCCCTCTCTGTGGGAGCGAATCGGCCGCAGGGATGTATGGGGCAGGATGCGATCCCGCAGATAGCTAGGTCCCGTGCCATGGAGCGCTTTAAAGATGATGACCAACACCTTGAAGCGCACCCGAAAGACGACAGGCAGCCAATGCACCTTGCGCAGGAGCGGTGTTACATGGGAAAACCTAAAGGTTCCCATAACTGCCCGTGCAGCTGCATTCTGGACAAGCTGAAGTCTTCGGGTGCACCTCAAGGGGAGCCCCATGTAGAGAGCATTGCAGTAGTCCAGTCGGGATGTCACGAGGGCATGGGTGACTGTGCAGAGGGCATCCCGATCCAATAGGGGTACCAGGCGATCCCGATCCAACTGGCGTACCAGGCGAACCTGGTAAAACGCCCTCCTGGCCACGGCTGTCACTTGATCTTCCATGGACAGCCGTGCATCAAGGAGGACGTCCAAGTTGCGTGCCCCATCCACGGGTTAGATGTTCACCCCCTATGGCCAGTGATGGAGTCAACTGGTTGTACCGGGATGCTGGAAACCACAGCCACTCGGTCTAGCTATCTGCGGGATCGGATTCTGCCCCATACATCTTCCCGGCCGATTCGCTCCCACAGAGAGGGACTTCTCCGGGTGCCGTCCACTAGACTTTGTCAGCGGGCGACGCCCAGGGGAAGGGCCTTCTCTGTGGCGGGCCCAGCCCTCTGGAACGACCTTCCCCCCGACATTAGAACAACTACAGACCTCCGCTCCTTCCGTCAGAAATTAAAAACTCACTTTTTCTGCTTGGCCGGCCTAGGTTAGTCTCTACCTCAGGGGTTAGGGAATGTTAATTTTAAAATGGGGATTTTAGTACAGGGACAGTTGATTTAATTTGTTTTTATTGTATTTATTTATGTATATATTTTATGCTGTTTTAATTTTCCCTGTGCACCGCTCCGAGTCCCCCTGGGGAGAGGACGCGGTATAGAAAAATAAAAATCTATCTAATCTATCTATCTATCTTGGACGGGTTGAGTCTGAGTCTGTTATTTCCCATCCAGGCCCGCACGGCTTCCAGGCACTGGCACATCACCTCTACGGCATCGTTGGGGTGGTTTGGGGTAGATATATACAGCTGCGTGTCAGCGTAGAGATGGTACTCTACCCCAAAACCATGGATGATCTCGCCCAGCGGCTTCATATATGTGTTAACCAGGAGAGACAAGAGGACCGACCCCTGAGGCACCCCACAAGTGAGGGGTCTCGAGGTCGACCTCTGCTCCCCTGCCAACACAAATTGCGATCGACCGGAGAGGTAGGAGGAGAACCACCGCAACACGGTGCCCCTCACCCCCAACCCCTCCAGCCGATGCAATAGGATACCATGGTCGATGGTATCAAAAGCCGCTGAGAGGTCTAATAGGACCAGGATGGAGGAACAACCCCCATCTCTGGCCCTCCAGAGATCATCCACCAACGCGACCAATGCCGTCTCGGTGCTGTGCCCGGGCCGGAAGCCGGACTGGCGCGGGTCCAGATAATCAATTTCTTCCAGATGACGGGGGAACTGTTGTGCCACCACACTCTCTACAACCTTCGCCAGAAAGTGAAGGTTGGAGACCGGACGGTAATATAATATAATTTATTCATGCATAATGTCTTTTGTAAAAGTCCACAGATCCTTTTTCTATTGTTTGCAGATGTTCATACAGGTAGTCCTCATTTAAAAACTATTTTTTCAGCAACCGTTTGATGTTACGACAGTGGTGGATGAGATTGATGACTATTCTGCAAAATTGCAGCCATTGTAGTATCCTTGTGGTCACATGATTACCAATTGAGCACTTGGTAACCAGCTGTTAATTATAATGGTCACAGCGTCCCACATTCACGCGATCACCATTTGTAATTTTCATTGGATTAGCTTATGATAAACAGAGCCAGTTGGGACACTAGTGGAAGGTTGCAGATGGCAGTCATGTGTCATAACGTTTAATAGTCGTGTTGGATTTACTTAGCCACATTTGGAACTGTCCAAACAGTTGTTGAAAGTCAGTGTAGTATGTGATGTCATGCTTTACTAACTGCATCACTTAGTGACCTTGCTCCCTTTCCCAATAACAGATTGTTCTTGACTTATGACCATAATGGAGCCAGTAATTTTTTTCATATGTCATAACGGTCATAAATCAAGACATCCACATGGCCAACTTGATTTGACAACATAATTTGCAGCCGTTGAAAAGCAAAAAGTGCTTCCTGGCAAAAAACAATAAATTATGTTCATATGATTGTGGAATGCTTCTAGCGCATTCATCACCAATTTTTGTAAGAGTGTTTATAGCTCAGGTTTGCAAACCTGGATGCATTTTTTTTTCTTTTGATAGATGTTTACAGTTTAGGAGTCGTTCTAATGAAATCAATATAATTTATACAAATAAATAATGTGAATTTTTACAAGGATTTGTTGATAGAATGATTGAAGATAGTAATACTTTGTTTAATTCCATAATTTCATTTTACTTCAGGTTGCTAATTTATTAGAACAACTTGAAAAATTTGAAGAGAATTTAATGAATAAAAATGAAGAAATCTTACAGCTGAAATCAAAGTTAGAAGTGGGAAAAAATGCTAACATCAACAAACTAATCCAATTGAAAGAAGAAAATGCACACCTGAAAGTATGCCTGCAATTTAATTTTAAGGAAAATAGTGTCTTTGGAGAGTGTGTTCCTAGAGACAACATATAATTACCTTAATTAAGGAGAAAGCATATAATGTGTTTGTGGGAGAATTTGCTGTAGCAATGCCATAAAACATTAATTAAATCTAGACCTAGAGTTTAGATGTAGTTTAGGTGCATAGCCTTTTTTTAAGCAAATAATAAGCATGGGTAAAATTAGAGAAATATTGCACTAGAAGAAGATGGTATACAAATCCTAAATTTAATTCCAGTGTGTTTGTTCAAAATTCGACTTCTTAGGGCAGTGGTCGGCAAACCGCTGCTCGCGAGCCGCATGCGGCTCTTTGGCCCCTTGAATGTGGTTCTTCAGTCTCTCTCTGATTCCCTTCCTCCCTCTCTCTCTCTCTCTCTCTGTGCCTCTCTCTGTCTGCCTGTCACTGTGTCCACAGAATACCGCGTGAAGCAGCGGTGACTCTCTGCGCTGCCGGCGACGCCATCCGCGACGTCCCCCTCGCGTTCCCCGTCTTCCCCGATAGCGTCTGGAGTGATGAGGGGCCGTGCAGGAACTCGGCGCTTTTCCACGGTGTGGAAAAGATAGGCGCATGCAGGTCCTGCGGAATTACAGTGCAAATTCCCACCGCTATGAAGTCTCCGAGACTATAATCGAGCGGGGCATGCGCGCGGAAAAGATCGGCGTGCGCATGCCCCGCCCGATTACAGTCTCGGAGACTCGGTGGGAATTTGCGCTGTAATTCCGCAGGATCTGCATGCGCCTATCTTTTCCACACCGTGGGAAAGCGCCGAGTTCCTGCATGGCCCCTCATCACTCCAGACGCCATCGGGGAAGACGGGGAACGGGAGGGGGACCTCACGGATGGCGTCGCCGGCAGCGCAGAGTTGCCGCTGCTTCACACGGTATTCTGTGGAGAGAGACAGTGACAGGCAGGCAGAGAGAGGCACAGAGCGAGAGAGAGAGGAGAGAGGGAGGAAGGGAATCAGAATCTGACAGACACACAGAGAGAATGACAGAGAGAGACAGGAAGGGAGGGGAGAGACAGAGATAAGAGGGAGGGAGGAAAGAGAGATACAGAGAGGCAGACACAGAGAAAATGACAGAAAGAGACGGAGGGAGGGAGGGAGACAAAGAGCCACAGAGAGAGAGAGACAGACAGACACAGAGAATGATAGAAAGAGGGAGGGAGGGAGAGATAAAGAGCCACAGAGAGAGAGAGACAGACAGACAGACAGACAGACTCAGAGAGAGAGACAGAAAGACAGAGAAAGAGAAAGAAGGGAAGAAAGAAAAGAAAGAAAAAGAAAGTGGGAGAGAGATGAAAGAGAACTTATGACCACAATTGAGGCCAAAATTTTGGTTGTTAAGCAAGACCGTTGTTAAGTGAGTTTCACCACATTTTCCAAGTTGGCCACGCCCACCCGATCACATGACTGCCGAGCCACTCCCACAAAACAGGCCACACCTACTGGCTCTCAAAAGAAATTTCAATCGTGGTATTGTTGATATTTGGCTCTTTTGACTAATGAGTTTGCCGACCACTGTCTTAGGGGAACAGATATGTTAATATTTCATTGTATGGTTTTCAGAAAGGAACACAGAGGTGTTTGTTTAAATTCACATTTGTTGAAGTGCTAACATTGGGGTTTTGGTAGACTTCTAATTTCTAGGAAAAATTGAAGGAACACTTCATTTTTTAAAAATAAGTCTGTGTTATAGACTGAAACTAGTGTAGTATTTTTCAGTCTGGCTCCCTTTGAGTTAGAAATTTATTGCTCAGTGTTTTTTCAGAAATAAACATAAAAATACAAACAGAGCAATTTTGCTCTGACTGATGATGTTACTTGGATTAGCAACAAAATGTCTCAGATTACCAAAGATTGGTCCAGTTGACATGATTCAATCTTTAGATACCTTTTGCTTAGATGATTAAGTCCTCATTGACATACAAATAGAGCAAGAAACCTAAAAACATAAATATAAGTAAAATTTTGAGACACCGAAGGCTGTAAATTTTAACAGAATTATCTTTATACGTTATATGCCAGCTGATATTTATGTTATATATTGCACACATCAGATATATTTTGCTTTTAAAGGGCAAATCTCATATGTATCTTCAATTTGGGAATATAAATTTTTCCCATTTAGAAGCTATGTATCAATCCTGTTTGCAGCTTGATGTCTGAGCTCAGATACTGCTAAGGCTAAGAAAAAGAATCTTGAAAACACAATCTGTTTCCTAGAAAATAGAAAAATGAAATAGCTTTGTACTTTTGAACAGAATTACATAACAGTGCAAACGTATTTTGTTAATACATCTGCAAGCCAAAAGTTGTTTTAATCAAGGCTATGCTATCTCATAAATATCCTAATAGCAGAGGTTATTTGTTCCAAATATAACATAAAAGAGAAGTTATTGATTGAATGTATATAAACTGAAAAAAGTATTATTAATATTCTCCACAATGTGGGACACATTTGGAGTGTCAGCATGTCGTTTTATTTTTGTCAACAGTAAAGGAATAGATTGTGATAGATTGATCTGTCTAACACAGAACTCTTTCTGTTAGGAAAACATTGAAAAATTGGCCATACAATGTCAAAATCCAGATGAAAACGAGCTGATTATTCTGCAGTTCCTCAAATCCTTGCTTGAAGAAAAAAATCAAGAAACTGATCACCTGAATGAACAAATTGAGAGACTGGAACAAAAAATAGAGAGTAGCAAGGAAAATGAGGTAACAAATATAACTTTTTAAAATTTGCCTAATAATGAATCAATCTATCTATCTATCAATTATAAGGTTCAGATATAACAACAAAATTGTTACAAATTCAAATGTGATAATATGATTTTAGAAGTTTCTACTGCTAAAGTATTAAGTTACTCTGAAATACTAGATTTTATTTATTGATCTAAATAGCAGGAGCACTTATATACTGCTTCACAGTACTTTATAGCCCTCCCTAAGCGGTTTACAGAGTCAGCGTATTGCCTCCAATAATCTGGCTCCTCATTTTACTGGGATGGAGGGATGGAAAGCTGAGTCAACCTTGAGCTAGGGAGAATTGAACTGCAGCCAGCAGTCAACAGAGTTAGCTTGCAGTACTGCATTCTAACGACTGCGCCACCACGTCTCCTGACAAATATGACAAATACAGATAGACCCTGGCTTATGATTACAATTTATGAGTCCAAAATTAATGTTGCTAATTGATAAATTTTCTAGGTGATTTTTGTCCAATTTTACTATTCTTGCCACATTTGTTAAGTGAATCACTGCAGTTGTTAAATTAGTAACACAATTGTTAAGTAAATCTCGCTTCCCTGTTGACTTTGCTTGTCAGAAGTCCACAAAAGGTGATCACATTTCCCCAGGACATGGCAACTGTCATAAATAGGAGTCAGTTCACAAGCAACTGAATTTTGATAAGATGACCACAGGGATGCTGCAATGGTAATAAGTGTGAAAAATGGTCATAAATTTACTTTTTTCAGTGCCATTGTTACTTTGAACAGTCACTAAATGAACTAATGTCAATTGAGGACTACCTGTAATAGTTTGCTTGAGTCATAATTTCTTTTCAGCCCAAATTCATGTTTTTATTTGAGTTCCTAATAAGTTTCTACTTATATTATTTGAGTTCCTAATAAGTTTCTACTATATTACAGTCAGTAAAAATAGCTCTCCACATAGATCACATAAATATGTTTATAATATATGTTTAAAAATAAACAGATGCATCAGAACTAATGCATAGTAATATTTCAGGTTCTCGAAAAGCAAATGCTTGAAACCGAAGTCATGAAATCAACTATAGAAGAACTTCGTAGTGAGAAGGAGCATTTGTTAAGAAATAAAGCAGAAGAAATAGAAGAGCTTCATAAAGTAATTAAGAAGCTTCAGAAGGAGTCAGGAGCTCTTATACCTATGCATCATGAAACTGAAAATGGACAAGGCAATCCAAATTATTTTTCTTTGGAAGAACCAGAAGAGAATCTTAATAATAAATGTAAGGAAGGGTCACAAAGTGTTTTAGAAAACGAAAATGGTGATGACAACTGTGTATGGCTTAGTAGCAGTCAGAATGAACGTCAGAGTCAACTAGAAATGTCTTTGATGGCTAAAGAAACTTTGCAGCAGCAGCTGCTTAATGAAAACGAATCTCAGTTTAAAATGGAATTTAAAATCCTAGAACAAAATCTTGAAACTGTTCAGGAATCTTCTAGGCAACATTGTTCTGAGCTAACATCTTTACAGTTTTTATACAAAGAACTACAAGAACAACACATGCTTCTGAAGGTGTATGTAATGCAAAAGGAAGATGAAATGAAAGAGATAACTTCATGTCGTCAGGATCTTGAAGTTCACCAAAGAGAGAGAGAAATGAAACTGTTAGGGACAGAACTACAACTCCAAATAGTGTCAGAGCAGAATGTAGAGCAAGCAGCTAAAATTCAGCATATGACCGAAAATATTGTGAAACTTGAAAATGAACTTAAAATTATGACACAAGCAGTGCACAATAATGAGACCACTTATCAAAGAAAAATAAATGAACTTCAAGTTATTGTTGCAGAACTGAAGGCTGAAATTGAGAAAAAGGTGGAAGAACTGGAATTACTAAGATCTGAAAAAGATATGTTTCACTCACAGCTGAAGATCCCCATGGAAAATGACCAAGACAATTACCAGAAAAAAGTTGCATGCCCTAAGACCCTTGACATTGATGTCTTTTTTCCTTCTGAAGAAAAAGAAAAAGGGGGAGAAGAAAGAGATTTAAGTGATATGCTTTCAGCATCTGTTGATTTTTTTATACCAATGGTATGTATTAATCCCCAATTATTGCTAAATCTTTAATAGGAGACTCAGAGGTTAAGATAAACATGGTTAAAAGAAACTCAGATGTATAGGGAAAGTATCAATCATTTTTCAGTAAGCAGAATGTGCCTATCGCCAGTAATACTAGCTTGCAAAGTCATCATACCAAAACTTATATTGCTATGATGTTTGCACGAAGTTCCCTACTTTCTGTTTTATCTCAGCTAATGTTAAGTATTCAATTTACAGCTATTTTCTAAAGATTTGTGTTACTTTACAGGAAGAAGATAGTGTGACTAATCTGCAGATCTCGAATAGAAATCCAAATATTCACAATAAACAACCGCAAGACATCCCTTTCATTCAGAGGAAGCAAACAGATTGTAATGAAGTACAGCAAAATCTGAAACTTCATTTTAAAAATACGGGGCAATCAAATCAGGATTCTCAAAATTCACAAATCTCTCAAACAATACCAAATTGCTTTCAGAATATAATCATGAATAAAACTTTGTGGGATTCTCCTGAGAATATGAGAAAAGAGAACCAAAATTTAGAGTTTCAAGCAAGTCTTTCCCTAACACCTTTCTCAGAAGTTGATGTTATGCATAGTATAGCCTTTGAAAGCCTGTGCTCGGAGAACTCAATTATCCAGGAAGACACCCCTAGAGTTTCAGAATATCCAGTTTCTTATTGTAATAGCACTGAGGATGCAGCAGCCCATCCCCACTTCTTGTCTTCTGTGTTCTCAGAACCTACCTCTTCTGTTAACAAGTGCAATGGTCTACAAGAAAATGTATCAGTAAGTGACTAGTTATTTCCATATTCACATTGTTTTGTTGCTGAGTCATGTATCTTCAACAGTTCCCATGGAGACTAAATGAGTTATGAATGGTAATTACTTTGTCATAGTCCTTTTTGTATCATTTCACCATGAACTCTTGTCAGGAAAGCAAAGGTAATTCTTAGATAATACTGCCGTGGCCTTTTAATAATCAATATATGTAAGTGACTTGAAAGTAAATATAATTAGTTTAGGAAGTAATAAATACAATTGCAGCAATCTAATAAGAGAGCTATCATAACAGTTGAATGTAGAATTATTCTGCCCATTCACTAATGGTTCCAATGAAAGTGTTACTGATTATCTCGTGCATGCTTTGAAAGTGATTGGGAAGAAGTGCTTCACTTTTCATAAATGCAGCATCTCTACATATTAAAGCAGACTTTCCCATTTTTAGGCTTCTGTACAAGCCTAAAAGAATGCCAGTCTGCTTTTAAAAAAATAATGTGATTCTTAAAGCAAATGCATTTATTTCAGGTTCAAAATATGTCTGAATAATATTTGATTATGTTGATTATGTTGAACTATGCAAGCTATAAAAGCACATTTGTATAAATTAAGCCAAAGGTTTATCTATTCCAGTACCTTATTTTTGTCTGGAAAATTTTCAAATGATTTCTTGTGGAAACCACATAATTAGTGCTTTGGTTGTTGGATGAAAAAGGTGATCAAAATGAAAAATTAACGATGGGAACAATTTGAGAGAGGGAGTCTTAAATCTACTTATGTCCTGGGATTCAGAAGAATAGGCAAAGGCATCTGATGAGTCATACCTTAGCAGGTGAATTCTCAAGGCATGATGAAGTTATATGGTAGATGGAATCCAATGAAAGATGCTTAGTCAAGATGACTAGCATGCATGGTTGAATGAAATCTAGATAAGTCGCTAACTTTTGGGGGGTCTTGACGATTCTGGATGCTTATGTTTTTTCTAATATCGTAGAAGATTGTTGCTTTAACGAGAATTAAAACCATGTGAAGCTTTATGTAAGCTATCAAGAACTGTGGTATAATATTCTGACCGATGCCAAAGAATCTGATTGTCCTGAAAAAAAGCTGAGTTTTTCAATTCAGATTTCTGTATGCCTACATTCAAGTGATGTAGTGTCTGCCCAAGGGTCATCCTCTAAGTAAGAAGAAAATTATTCTTAATCTTCTCTTATTGGAAGCCTTTAAAAGGAAAAGATTGAATTTCTCTGCAAACTTTGGTAGCCAGCACATGGGGCAATTGTAAAAATAAAAAGTATATGTAATAACTCAAGAAAATTAAGAATAAACAAAGTATCTTAAGAAAATAGAAACTGGAATTAAAAAAAGGACCAGGCACTCCCTTCCCATCATACCACATGATGATGCACTCAGATGGCCATGTGTTTTGTCTTACAACATCTTGTGGAAGGCCCTTTAATTTATATGGCATGCTCCCCTTATACTGAGGAGAAATTATTAAAATTTTGCAAGAAGCGTTTGTGCTTTGTGAAGTCCATTAATGTATTACTGATAGGAATTATGATGGAAGCAGCAATTCCTTGCACAGTGAAGCTAGAGCTCTTACCTGAGCAGGGGTATTGAGGAGACCAAGAATTTCTGTAGAAACCTACGTTTTCCTCAGATGAGTTCTCTACAAGTTGGGGTACAAATATATCATTTTAGTCACTGATATGAGGATCATCTACTTCAGGGTTCCTTTGGGTACAGTATAATATGACTTGTATGTAAAATATGTAGAATATTGCTTCAGAATATTCAGCAGTGGGGACTCGTTTAATTCTTGAGTGCAAAGATTAGCAGCTAACACTGTACAATGTTAAATACCAGTTTAATTACATTAACACATAGCAACTTGTTTTGCCCCACGGACGGGCACACCCAAGCTTGACTGTTTGCCACTATCTCCTTGGCTGCTTGCCACTATCTCCTTGGCTGCAAGCCCTAACTCACGTAACAAAGACAGATAGAGAATTGCAGACTCGGATGACCAGAGAACTTCAATGAGGAGTTGTAACTGTTGTTTCCTGCAAATGACCCCCCCCCCCAAGCCTTCCTTATAAGCTCTCTTGGGAGGGGCCACTCATCAACCAGCTGATGCTCATCAGGGCTTATGAGCTTGCCTCTTACGTAACTGTTGCCTCCTTTTCTCAGCCCTGCGTAATCTAGTATCAGGCACAAACTGCCCCTGATGCTCCCCACTGCTCCATGACCCAGGTGCCTCCTGGTGGTCAACCAGACTCTCTGCTTCCTCAAGGTCTTCCTCCTCCTCCAGGGCAGACTCCTAGGACTCTTCACTAGAAGAGTGAACACATCAGCAGCTCATCGGGAGCTGGCTGGGCCACAACAGCAACCTAAATGAACATATTTGCTGAAGCAACTTGTAACTGCTGGACACTATTAGTAATTAGTAATGCTATTTATAATTGTGTTGATTTAGTTCTGATGTTAATTTGTAATTTTTTGTTTATAACATTAGTCCATTTAAGTTATTTTTAGAACAAAAGGATGGAAACAGAACATAAACATGGGTTATTTATTAAATAGATAAAAGCAAGAGTGATTGTGGATCAATCTTTAACATATCTAGGAATTCATTCCATTTTTCTGTATGATATCTAATAGATAAACAACACTGAAGTCTTCTCTCTGTTACCACCTGAGTTACAAGATGGTCTGAAAGTGACAATGTCCAGACTTCAACGTGCATGCACTGAATATGGAAGCAGTGAGTTTGTGGATACATATTTCCTAGAATTAACTTGGGAACATTCTGTGACAATATTTTGGGCTAAACAAGGATAGGGAATAATGTAAAGGAACAGAAGCTGTAAATAAAGTAGCTAAGTTAGAAGGTTCACCCCCCACCCCCAAATGATCTTCTACCTGGGAAAGGTGCATTTCAGTACCCATTATCTCTAGTTAGCATGGGCAAGGACTTGGCTATATGGGAGATGAAATAAAGTGTACTAGAGAGCACCAGATCAGGAAGTCATTTGAATAGAAATTAAATACAAAAAGCTAACAGCAAACTACAAACATTAGAAAATCATGCTACCATTTAATGCACTTTAGCCCTCACAGAGGACAATAAACATTTTGTCTTTTGTTGTACTATATACTTTATTGTTTTAATTACTACTATTTTAACAAGTTGCTTCAAAAATACAAAATGGAAAAAATAACATAAAAGTAATAAAAAACAATGAAGGAGGAAGGGAAGGAATCCATTTATAGATATCCCATATCGATGAAATGTTAAATATTATTTAAATGTTTCTAAATAAAAGAATAACTGATAATATACTGTAAAATATGAAATCTTTGCCAAATGAAAACCTATTGCATTATATTTTGATTAGTAGATAAAATTGCTTTTTCAAAAACAGATAAATTACTTATCTCTTGAATCCATTCTTAATTTAGAAAATTAATGCTATTTTTCCAGTTTTTCAAAATAATTCTCTTAGTAACACTCCAGGCCTGGTATAATTATAATTCCTCATTATCATATTTCTAATTTAAGGACCTAATTTAACACAATATTATTATCTCTAACATTAAAGGATTTCCTCATAAATCTACTTTTATAAGTGAAAGTGAACACAGAGCCAGCAAATAGCCGAACATTTTTCTGAAACTCCCAAGTCCATGCTATTCCTAGTGAAATAAACTCACCCCTTTATAAAGAGCGTGAGTTAACACTGTATAAAGGAGATAAATGTTACACTATTTAAATGAAATTCAGATAGACAACTACTGATTCATTTGCACAATTTGCTCTATTTGAATAATGTATTTAATATTCTTTTTCAGATACTAGTTTAGATTTGATACTTCAGCTTAGTCAAGCAGAGCCACAAAATAAGGTATGCCAAAACAGCAATGTCATGGCTCCTCTGCAGTGTTTTGGAATGACTCCAGATGTCACTGCACCAACTTTAAAAGAAACAGAAATGATGTCACAACAGTTGAAGGTAATGTCTTATAAATAAATGGGTGATCTACTATCTATATGAAATAGCAATATTTAAAATAAGGTATTTCTTGATTTCAACAGAAGACAGGATTTTAAGAAAAGTTTTCCATTTACTCTGTCTTTTTAGTATTTTTCTGAACATATAAACAGAAACTGTTACTGGAAATTAAATTTATACTTCCTCCATCACAAAAATCTTGACATGGAGATTTATTATTATTATTATTATTATTATTATTATTATTATTATTATTATTATTATTATTATTATTATTATTAAAGATCTCCTTCAAGGGCACAGCATGTAGGAATCTTAATTTATAAATTGCAACATAGCAGAAAGTCAAACTTTCAAATGATAAGTGCATTGTTAAGTGTTGATCTTTTGTACTCATTAAATAACATATTTAATTCCTTTTCAGACTGTGCTGAAGATGGTATATGATGAGAGTTACAAAATACTTGTTCTATCAGAAAACTCACTACCTCTTGATGATGGTGATAAGATTCAACAAGGTCCATCAGTGGAGGGTTGGCAAAGAGAGAGACTAATATTGGTTGATATAATACAATCAATGAAGAATAATCTCAAACAATCTAATAAAGAAAACAAGGTACAAAGATATTATAACATTTTTGTTTACAGTCACTGTAATTATTAATGTGTATAATTAATATGTAATTATTACATACAAAATGATATGAAAATTACAGTTGCCAGTTCTTTAGCTAGTGTTTGCTTTCATATGCATCAGGTTCTTCCCAAGAACCTAGGATGTCATCATGTATCAATATAGGTCTGCATAGAAAAGCAAATTCTAGAACTAAAGAAAAATGCTGTAATTGCCTGAAAACTGGTCAGATTAACAATATATAACAAACCACTAATGACCTCTTGGAAATTTAGCTCTCACTGGAGTAGTTAATCCCACTTGGGATTAAACAATTATGATCTGCATGGGCAAGTTGTCAAATAAATTCTTTCTTCAACCTTTTCATAAGTCATTATTTAAACCATACAAAAATCTTGATAAACCTGGATGTTTTCTGAACAAGTTGCTTTGGATTGAGAAAAACTGAACTGTTCCTCCAGTACACTTTGCCAACCACTGAGCATGGAGTTGCTGTAGAAGTGGCATGGCAGTGGTATAGCACAGGAAATACCATTCAATGGAAGGAAGAATGAATTCAGTTAAATACCAAGGGTTAGGGTTATGGCTCACAAACAATGAAGGAATTAAAGTTGGAAAAGGATGGTTTTTTTCATTAAGACTGAAATACACCTCAAAGTCGGCAATTATGAAATACTTACGAGAAAGAATGATAAAGGTTGGTATGATGTTTATCGTCACCAGATTTGAATATTTTTGGAAGAAATATTATTGTAAGGAAGTCTCAAACATGCAGCACAAAGGAGACTTTAAGAATATTTCTGAAGTAAGAGAGTTTTGCAAAGAAGAGTGGGGAAACAATCTAAAAACACTTCTAGAAAGCTGGCTATAGGAAACATTTGGAATAAGGATGTGATAAAAAGTACTGATTGAAATCACATCCAAATACTTGTACCTGTCATGTTCACTATTTTCCTATTCTGAATCTATAAATAAATGAACATAGCTAGTAAATGTACGTTAACATTTGCAGAGAAATTTCAATATTAACTTTGTAATCATGAATAGGTTGTACTAAGTTCCATTTTTTAAGGATGAATTGAAACATACAATTATACTAAATGTCTAAACTTTTTCCTGCAACAGTAAAGTTAAATGCTAATTTTCAACTGCCACATTATATTCACTAATATTACAGAAGCAAATGGCTGTGTATTATTACTATTTTTTCCAGTGTTTTATTTAAAAATAATAATAATCTGGAAATCATACCATATTAGGAACAAAACAATTATATATTACTTGTCTCAAATTACTATTTATACATATATGTGGTTCACTGAAGTATGCCTGCATGTACAGATGCAAATCGAAACCAGTGCCAACATAAACAATTCACATTAAATGTTTTATTTTTCCCTAAGGAATCAGAAAAAAATCTTACATATAAATTCAAATAGCCTAAAAATGAAAATGATATGTAATTCATAGTTTGAATTAGTTTTAAATCCTGTGCTATAGAAAATAGGCATGTGAATGTACATCTTTTCAAAATTGCCATACATTCTTCCAGTGTATGAAATGAACTTTCTTTTCAGGAGGAGCAGCAACCAAAGAGAGTCATGGAACATCTTTCATCCTCAGATAGAAACAGCTTGCTGTCTGATATGCAGGATCTTGAAGTTCAATTGAGACTTACACAACTTCAAAGCCAAGAGAAGTTACAGGAGCTCCAAGAAACACTTATAAATACAGAGAATCATGGGAAAAAGCAAGAACAACAGCTTCAAAGACAGGGTAATGTAGTTTTCTTCTCATTGTTCATTTTAATAAATAAATATTAAACATAAAAATCGATTTACAAGCACAATTGAGCCTAAGCTTTCTGTTGCTAAGCAAGACAGTTGTTAAGTGGGTTTTGCACCATTTTATGACCATTGTTGTCATACATTGCAGTTGTTAAGTTAATAACACAGTTATTGTGAATCTGGCGTCTCCATTAACTTTGCTTATCAATAGGTTTCAAAATGTGATCACATGATCCAGGATATTGCCTAACCTAATGACTTAGGTTAGTGTCTGAATTTTGATCATGTGACTAAGGGAATGCTGCAATGGTTGTAAGTGAAAAAATGTCATAAGTTACTTTTTTCAGTGTCATTTTAACTTTAAATGGTCACTAAATGAAGTGTGGTGAAGACTACCTTATTATTGTCATTGACTTTTCATCTAAATTGAAACTTTATTTTAAAAAATGGTAAATGGAATATATTGGGAAAATATATTTTGGGAAAATATACAAAGCTTAGAAATGGATTTATGTATTTACATTTTGCAATCTTTAAATTTATTCTTAGTTGAACTTCTGGAATACAAACTTCAACAACAACAATCCATTGCAAATGATTTGCAGGCTTCCCTAAAACATGAACAAGAGAAAGCTTCTGAAATGCACGAATTGCTGAAACAGGAACATACTGCAATACTGAATTTGAAATCAGATCTTTGTGAGAGCAAAGAAACCAATGAGAGATTAGAAAAATCTTTACAAAAAAACCAAAATGAAGTAATTAAATACAGGTAAAGATTTTCAAATGGATTCTGCCTTACATTTTTGTTAATTCGTTGCTGTATTATGAAATCTGTCTCTTTTCTTCCACAAGGGTTTTTAAACAAGAAGTTTGCAGTTCCCTGGAGAACGGGATCATAGGCAAAGTTTAGGCGTGGGAGTTGTAGCCAGCTTGTCTGCAAAAGGGACCTCTGCCAAAGAGCTTTGCAACCAGGGTCACTAGGTTTCTCTTAAGTCTTATCTTTCTTTTTTCTACCTATATACAGGTAGTTCTCAAGTTATGAATGTAATGGAGTCTGCCAATTACATTCGTAACCCTAGGATTCGTAAGAATGAATCATGTAACTTAAAGGTGGTCACTCCATGCTTTCGCCCACATGAGTCGTTAAATGCACAAGGTATCTCAGGGTAGGGGAAGGCTCAGAGGAAGGCATGGGGGGGAGCTAGTACTTCTAACTACCCAAGGTCCCACTGGGATGCCTTCTGCCCCACTGAGATATCGCATGCTTCCTCCCTCTACTCAACCTGCCTGACCGGGTCACTTACCTTAGTAGATTTTGATCAATGGAGCTGTCTCCCGTGCAGCCTCTTTGCCATAGTTTTGCCTTGAGCAAAGGCTTGCTAAGGCCTACAGGGAAGAAAGATTGTGTCTCTATAGGTTCTTGTTGATTTTGCAAAAAGCCTTTGCTGGTAAGAGTGGAGGCCTTGAGGTGCGCATGCATCCCTCCAAGCCTCCATTGTCACCAGCAAAGTCCTCCTGAAGCACTTAGCTGGCAAAAATGGAGGCCAGGAGGGGCATTTGCAAGCCCTAATGAGGTATGGTAAATGAGGGTTCATGTCCTCTTCCGTTTCAGTAGTACAGTTTGGCAACTATTTTGCAAGCAGAGATGGTGGTGAGCCAATGTCAGCCTGGATTTATATTGCAACTGCAACCTCAGTTGACTGAGAACCACTGTCGCTGGAACCTATGCTTCTTCAGACATGTGCTCTGATGCGGGGAAGCTGCCTTGTAAGAATAACAGAACAGAATAACAAAACAGAACAGAATAATAGAGTTGGAAGGAACCTTGGAGATCTTCTAGTCCAATTCCTTGCTCAAGTAGGAGACCCTGTTTTATTTTAGACAAACGACTGTCCAGTTTCTTCTTAAAAGCCTCCAGTGAGGCAGCACCCACAACTTCTGAAGGCAAGCCATTATACTGGTTAATTGTTCTGACTGTCAGGACATTTCTCCTTAGTTTTTATTAGTTCTATTGTATTAGAAATGCAGCAGAGACATTAATAGTGCTACTGCTCTCCTATTTGAATCTTACCTATGGGTGACCAAACCACAGTAAACAATGGTTGATATGGGGAGGGATGTGGTACATCAGTGGTGGGTTTGTACTGGTTTGGACAGGTTCAGATGAACTGGTAGGAGCTTGGCAGCCTGGGTCGCTGGAACTGGCAGTGACCCAGGCCTGCCCTGCTACCGAACTGATTCTCCCAGCAGCGCCATAGATGCCGCCATCTTGTTTTTTGTTTCTCTGCACGCGCAGAGCAATTTTAGTTGCATTGCACATATGCACATTAAGCACGCTCGTGGGGCATGTCCCTGAGCGAACCGGTAGTAGTTTCTGCCGGAACCCATCCCTGTGGTACATCCCCTGACTTGGCACCTTATCAGTACTCATATTCATTTGTTCATGTGGGATCAGTGTGACACATTAGGGTCTGTTAACAGGCAAGCCAAGAAAGGATGAAAGGAACAATGGGAAAGGAGATTCACGTATCTTTAGTCCTGCCCTTTCAAGTGCTTTGCACAACCATGCAAAATATCACAATTTCATACAGGAACAGTCTGGATTCAGCCACCAACAGATTCAACTGGAAAACAAAGTGCCAAATGGGAGAAGGAGCTTTTGGGTGGTGCTTTGATCCAGAGGTTCGTTTCCTCCCTTTTCAGGTGAAGGGCACACCAATATGGACTTTTGGAAAGACCTCAGTAACCACCTTCTCTGGAGAGGAGGAGGAGAAGTAGGAAATCTCCCTTGTGTATGGAAGAGGGTAGAGAAGGGGGGGAAAGTGAGGTATATCCTGGAATGGAAAAGGAAGAAAAATGAGGAGAATATCAACCTACATATCAGCAAAATATAAATGCATCAGGGGAAGATGTTTGAATGTTCATTCATACAAATATTTGTTTGATTGTGTGTGCAGCATGTTCTTATTTATCATATGTATAAGTTACTCCAAAGTAAATTGCATGTGGAATGTCCTCCCAGTAACATACTATATTTCTGGCATAGGGCTGATATATATTTGTTCTTCAAATTTGCATAAGAAAAGAGGAGAATGTAGAATTTTTATGGACCGTTCAGTAGGATTATCTCACTCATAAAATCATTCATGGGAATTTGAACAGAAGGGGGTAGTCCTCACCAATTCTCGGATCATTTTAGAGTATATAGCATCAATCCCTACTGTAGTATAAAGGCTCACTTCTGAGATTCTAATTTATAGATGCTCAAATTCTCTTTAGCTGTTTACAACTTTGCTAATAAAATGCCTGCTTCCTGCATAAAGAAGCATTTTTGTTCATTTTATTGTGGTAATTAACTTCATTATCGTTAAGATTTCTTATTTTAGTTGTCCTTTTCACAAAGCCCTAATTTTGTAATGATACCGTTCCTAGTTTATGTTTTTACCTGTGTATACACAGATAGAGAAATCATTTTATATTGTGTATTTGTTATCAGGATGAAAAGATTCACAAAAAGAAATTTGATTTATTTTTACCACTGTGATTAAAATCCATAATGTGAAAAATATATTGATTTTATTTTTGTTCAGTCATTAAAGATCTAATTTGCTGAAAAACAATAGTTAATGTATCAATTTTTATAAATAATATTTTAAAATGCTATGTCATAGTTCTGCATTGGAAAATAAAGAGAGAAGTATTACAGCAGCATTTGAGAATTTACAGAGGGAATATCTTAAAAACAAAGAATTACAGATTAAGTTGGATGAACAGCAAAATCAGCATAAAATAAAAGAAGATGAAAAATCAAAAGCTATAGAGGTAAAAGATCTCATGAAAATTATAACTGCTATTGCTACACTGTTTTTATATTCTTGTCTTCAAATCCTTCTCCAAGAAAATTAAACATTCATTGTGTTCAGAACAAATCTGAATAAACATAAATTAATTTATGTAATAATTTTAAATGGCTTGTTTGAAAAACAAAAGAATACTGTATTAGATTAAATGTTAGTCCTGCATCCAAATCAAAGAAATTGGTACATAACGTATGGAAGTGTTTTAGGTTCTCTATAAGCATTCATTTAGGCCAATCAGTTAACCACTTGTTTCTATAGCATAGTTTTGGACAAGAAAATAATACTAGGTAAAATGTCAAGTTGAAGTTAATTTAACGATGAATTTCCATGAATATATCAAAGTTCAATCTAGTTTCATTTTTAGTTAGCTCAGTTCCATGTAGTGTTGTTAATACTTCTTAAATATAAAAGAAGATAAAATCATCTAATTGTTTTATTTATTTGCCTCCAAACATACTAAGCTACAAACTTGCCAAGTCAGTTACTTAGGAAAAATAAAACTCAAATACTTAAAGGACTCTTTTCAATAGTTATCTTGCAAAGATCACCTAATATTCAGGTTTTACAGTAAAGAAAAATACCGTATTTATCGGCGTATAACACGCACTTTTCCCCCCTGAAAATAGGGGGCAAATGATGTATGTGTGTTATACGCCGAAGCCATGTTTTTACAGTGGTCGGCAGCAGAGGGCCCGGCATGTACGCGCGGCTCCCGGATGGCTCCGGCGCAGCCACTGCCCCTTCGAGCGAGCGAACGGGCAGGGAAGCCGCGCGCATCTCCGCCGGCTCCCTCCGACAGGGAGGAGAAACGTGTGCCGTGGTGGCTGCCAGAGGGAGCCGGTGGAGATGCGCGGGGCTTCCCTGCCCGATGGGCGCAAGGCTCTGGGCTAGCAGCTAGCCCAGAGCCTTGCGCCCGGCAGGGGCATCGGGCAGGGAAGCCCCGCGCATCTCCACCGGCTCCCTCCGACAGGGAGGAGAAACGTGTGCCGTGGTGGCTGTCAGAGGGAGCCGGTGGAGATGCGCGCGGCTTCCCTGCCCGATGCCCCCTCTTTGGCCCTTCCCCCCGCCCGTTCGCTCGCTCCAGGGGGCTGTGGCTCCGGCGCAGCCACAGCCCCGGGCATTCCCCTCGCCCGTTCACTCGCTCCAGTGGGCTGTGGCTCCGGCCGGAGCCACAGCCCCCTGGAGCGAGCGAACGGGCGGGGGGAAGGGCCAAAGAGGGGGCATCGGGCAGGGAAGCCGCGCGCATCTCCACCGGCTCCCTCTGACAGCCACCACGGCACACGTTTCTCCTCCCTGTCGGAGGGAGCCGGCGGAGATGCGCGCGGCTTCTCTGCCTGACGCCCCTGCCGGGCGACCTGGCCCGCTGTGGGAGGAGGCGTCCGTAACCTCTGGCATGCCGGCCCTTCTGCTGCTTCCCGGGTTGGGGCGGGGGGAGAGGGAAGAGAGGGAGTGACTGACATACACAGAGAGAGACAGAGGGGAAGGGAGGGAAAGACAGAGACAGAGAGAAAGAGAGGGAGGGAGAGAGACGGAGAGAGACACAGATAGAGAATGAATCGGAGACAGACAGGGGGAAAGAGGAAGAGACAGACATACAGAGACAGAGAGAGGGAGGGAGAGAATCAGAGTGAGTGACACACACAGAGAGAGGGAGGGAGAGACAGATAGATAGAGACTGATTAAGTGAGTGAGACAGACAGACAGACAAACAAACACAGAGTGAGAGAGATGGGCAGAGGAAGGAGAGAGAGACAGATAGAAAGAGAGAGACAAAGGGAAAGAAAGAGAAAGAGAGAGAAAGAAAGAGAAAAAGAGAGAAAGAAAGAGAAATGGAGAGGGGGGAAGGAGGAAAGAGAGAGAGAGAAAGAAAGAACTTATGACCACAATTGAGCCTAAAAGTTTGGTTGCTAATCAAGGCCGTCGTTAAGTGAGTTTCACCACATTTTCCTTTTACATTATTTACCTTATAAGTGGTAATAATATTAATAAAAAAAAGTTCTGAGCTACCCTTATTTTGCTTCAAAGTTCTTTATTTGAAATTTAAATTTTTTTCCTGAAATTTCCCTCTTAAAATGAAGGTGCGTGTTATACGCCTGTGCGTGTTATACGCCGATAAATACGGTATGTGTCAGTGAAAAGACAGCTATAACCAATTCAGTATAGCATTTTCATTTTTCCACAAACAATAAAAAGAGAATTTGCCCTAGTTTTTTTTATTATAAATATAAATTTATATAAAATTTATGTCAACCTAACACCTCAATATGTAGAGATGGCATTTATTTTTGTATCTCTATTTTATTGTATTTCTTGATAAATGTAATGAATTTGGGGTAGATAGTCATTGGAACAATTTAGTCTATGACTAGAATTTGTCAAAAATGTCTATCAGCTGTCCCACCCTGATCAATTAGGAAAGAAAGACTCCTGGCCCATGATTAGCATATCTTACTTAAAGGCAAAGTAGTTACAGAAAAGGTAAAACTGGATCTGAGATTTTTGTGTACAAAAGATACAGTTAACTTTCTCTTGCTCCTGGCCAATCCCTGGTTATCAGTCATTATCCAATTAGGTGTCAACAAATTGTTTGGGAAACGGTCCCTATCTTCACGCACTTGCTTCTCACAGAACACTACAGCTTGGTTTCAATTTCTCCTGGTTTCCTTCCTGCATCCCTACCCCCACTGCTCCCTTCTCAAGTTACTGATGTCAGGCTGTCAGCTTGCGATGCGTAGCTTAGCAGAATGGCAGCCATGACATGGTCAAAGATACTGAAAAATAAGACAGAAATCAAATGTGAAAATTCAAAATATTTTCAAGTTTGATAAGATAATACACTGCTCACCAATTAAAATCTTCTCTGAGGGCCTTATCAAATTCATTACCTCTGAATTGAATGTTAGATCTACTGGATATTGCACGATGTTTATGTCCTGACAGATTCAGTCCAAATTCCCAATAGTTATAGAGAAAAGCCTAATAGCAGTAAATCCATCTCCAAAAGATTTTAAAATTTAGATTATCAAATTACTTTCAGTTAACCACCAGAAGCACACTTTAGATTTGTACAGCTATAAATGGCTAGTTTAGCAAGCTTCAATCAACTAAAACACATCAAATAGGTTCACCCTTGCAACATCAATTGAAATGATAAAAATATATTTATTATTCATGTCTCATTAATGTACTTAATTTTTTAACGTATTTTCTTGGGTAAGTGCTTGTTAGGACAGGTCCATTCCCTGATTGTATGCTGCTGTTTTATAAATCAATTTATCTTCGGGAGGGTAGCTTAAAACAAAGATACAAAGGATAGACCTGGTGTAATTGTTTCTTTGCATTTCTTAAAGACTATACTTCTGTCCATTTTTCTTTAAGCTGTCTGGACTCAAATCTTAATTTGCATGAAATTGCATTGACTACAGTATTAGACTTCATACATATTCAAGTTTGAATTTTAGTGTAATTAATGTAAATATATCTTTGTGTTGTACAGGAGTTGCAAGCTGCGTTGGAGTTACAGTGTATGCAGAACAATCAATTAACTGTGGCTTTAGAGCATGAACAGTCAGCAAACAGTAATCTCCGTAAAGAACTCCAAATTGAACATTCTCGCTGTGAGGCTTTATTATTCAAGGATCAAAATAAACTGTTGGAACTGCAGAAAAATTTAGATATTGAGAAAAAACAAAATGCAGACATGTTAACTGCCTTGAACCATGAACGTGTTTTGACAGAACATCTGACTATGAGATTAAATGAATGTGGGTCTTGTAAACATAAAGATTCATTACAGGAATTGCAAGCACAGTTGCATTTAGAAAGGTCCAATTCTATGAAACTTTTGGCTATAATTGAGAAATCACAGCAGCAGATATTTGATTCAAAGAAACAGATGGAAGAAATGCATCTGCATTGTAAAGACTTTCAACAAGAACAAGCTGTCCAAAACACTATTCAAGTTACAGGGTCAATGATGCAAAATAAAAAAGAAGACGATGTTCATACTTTGGAGGCACAGAGAGAGAAAGAAGCAGAAACAAAAATGGGGTGGAAACAATTGCAGTCTGTTGTCAAATCAATGAGAGATCAAGAGATCAGGACAGTACAAGGAGAAAGAAAAATGGCACAGGAGCAACAAACTGAATGTCACTGTCTAAGGGTACTTCTAGAAGCTCAAGAAAATCAAGTAAGAATATCCCATTTGGGGCGGGGGGGAGGTTGCCTTAGTAGTATAATGTATTTTGCATATAAAATAATCTACATAAGAGCTGTAGTTTTGTGGTCCAGCCGATAGATCATCTGTGCAAGGGCTGCTGAAAAGATTGGAACAGATTGCTATGTTTGAAGCCTTTGAGTAAAGAACATTAATTGATTGACTGATTAATTTGTTTTGAGTTGAATTGAGTCCTACTTTTATTATTTTTATAAAGCAGCAAACACACCTAATATATATTGTTCTTATTTTCCCCACAACAATCCTGTGATGTGAGTTGGACTAAGACAGGGGTCTGCAAAGTCGGCTCTTTTAAGACTGGTGGACTTCAACTCCCAGAATTCCCCAGCCAGCTATGCTCTGGGAGTTGAAGTCCACCAGTCTTAAAAGAGCCGACTTTGCAGACCCCTGGACTAAGAGAATGACTGGCCCGAGGTCATCCAGCCGGCTGACTCTTATATAATCAATACAATAAATGTGTTTTATACATATGCACATATATAAAATTAAAAATGGTTGAGTCCAAAATAGAACCCTCTTCCTTCCTTCCACTTTCTGTGAAAGAGGTTATCAGCAAGAGATGACTATAACTGTAAGATTTCCGGTAGATATCACATTAATTAAAATATCCCATTATCAAGTTTTTAATGTGGCACAGAAGGATTTCTTCCATTTATTACACCTGTCTAAGGTAAGCTAATAAACTCACTATATCATGTTTAAAATAATGACTCCTATAATATTTTGTCAATTAAAAATTAATAATACTGATAAGTTCCCTCTGTTTATGAATATTATGCATATGCAGTATTGGATATACTACTAATTACTGTATTTTTATTTCAATAGAATGAGTCCACATTACAATATTTGCATAACTGTGTGAGATTCAAGGAACTGCAACAAATGCTAGAAGATCTGAAGAATCAAGAAAAACTGCTAAAAAAATATAACCAATTTCCATCAAAAAATAATTCTACTAACTTAACTTTTACAACTGATACTGCAAGATTGCATGTTGAACAACAGATATTGGAAAACATCAGAGAACAGCTGGTTCTTGTTGCTGCATATCTTTCTGAGTTCATATATAAAACTATAGACAAGTGAGTATTCTTTTAAGAATTCTCTTTGTTTTAGAAACATCTTCTAGAAATTGAGAAATAAGGGGAACTCATCCATTCTAACAATTGGACATGCTGGGTATATCTTTCAAGAAATATCTGTTTCCCTGGGAAAAAATGTTAATGGCAATATCTGATATTGCATTTAGATTAGCGATACTTAATCAGAAAGCTTTAAATCAATGATACATGTAACTGCTTTCTGTACTGAATATTAACTGCTTTCCAGATTTTAGGCAAGTGCTGTAGGAAGATTCTGAGTAGCAGAAATGTTATATGACTGCAAAGTTGTATGTAAGATTAGTTACTGTATTTTTTGGAGTAAAAGACACACCTTTTTCCCTCAAAAAAGAAGCTGGAAATCTACAGTTGTGTTCAAAATTATTCAACACCCACTGAAATTGAGTGTTTTGGTCAGTTTGACATTGATTTTGATCATTCAGTCATCTTGCTTACATTTAAATCAAAGAGGCACTTGTAGGTCAGACAAATATAACATAACATTTATAATGAAATAACCACAAATGTCTTTTCTGTGCTCACATCATTATCAGTTTTATTCAACCCCCAAGTGACATTCAATCTTAGTACAACATCCTTTTACAGTTATAACAACTTTTAAACGTGAAGCATAGCTTGACACAAGTGTCTTGCAGCGATCTACGGGTATCGTCGCCCATTCTTCATGGGCAAAAGCTTCCAGTTCAGTCACATTCTTAGGCTTGCGCACTGCAACTGCTTTCTTTAAGTCCCACCAGAGGTTCTCAATCGGATTTAAGTCTGGTGACTGCGATGGCCACTCCAAAATGTTCCAGCCTTTACTCTGCAACCATGCTCTAGTGGACTTGGAGGTATGCTTGGGATCATTGTCCTGTTGAAAGGGCCAATGTCTCCCAAGCCTCGGTTTGTGACGGACTGCATCATATTTTCATCCAATATCTTCTGGTACTGAAGAGAATTCATGGTACCTTGCACACGCTGAAGCTTCCCTGTACCTGCAGAAGCAAAACAGCCCCAAAGCATGATTGACCCTCCGCCATGCTTCACAGTAGGCAAGGTGTTCTTTTCTTCATAGGCCTTGTTCTTCCTCCTCCAAACATAGCGTTGATCCATGGGCCCAAACAGTTCTAATTTTGTTTCATCAGTCCACAGAACACTATCCCACAACTTTTGTGGTTTGTTCACATGACTTTTGGCATACTGCAGTCGACTCTTCTTATTCTTTGGAGACAGCAAGGGGGTGCGCCTGGGAGTTCTGGCATGGAGGCCTTCATTACGCAGTGTGCGCCTTATTGTCTGAGCTGAAACTTCAGTACCCACATCTGACAAATCTTTTCTCAGTTCCTCAGCAGTCACACGGGGACTTTTCTCCACTTTACGCTTCAGGTAGCGCACAGCAGTCGAAGTCAGCATCTTCTTTCTGCCACGACCAGGTAGCGTTTCAACAGTGCCCTTTGCCTTGAATTTGCAAATGATGCTTCCTATGGTGTCTCTTGGTATGTTTAACATCTTTGCAATCTTCTTATAGCCATTGCCCTTCCTGTGAAGAGAAATGACCTCTTCTCTTGTCTTCCTGGACCATTCTCTTGACTTCACCATGTTTGTAACCACACCAGTAAATGTCTAGAAGGAGCTGAGTATCACAATCATTTTAAAGCTGCCTAATTGGTGCTTATTATGCTTGATTGCTGCTCGGTGACATCCACAGGTGTTTTCTTTTTTTATATTGAAAAAGTTTTATTGGTTTTACATTTTTCTATAGGGTAGGGTAAGGGATACAAAGAAATTTTGAGAGCATTCACGTCAGAGTCGTCGGCCCTTCCGAGACCTCAAAATACACAATAAAAAGATAACAAAAAAAAACATTTTTCATAACACTACAAGGTAAAAGCAAGTACATATACCTAAATTCTCAATTCCATGCTGTCAGACATTTACAAAAAATCCAGATACAGATATTATGCAAAATTGTTCAGAAAAATCAAGGCAAAGTTATTTTTTCGATCTAAGTCTCTTGGCTATTGTATCTTCTTTTTCTCCTCCCTGGCCCCGAGCGGGCGGGGCCGTGGCCCCCTCCGTCCCCCCTGGATCTTCCCCCAGGGCAGAGGAATATTTTTTAAGAAAGGCTTCCGCCTCAACAACTGTTTTAATCCTCACTCTTCCTCCTTCCCAGAACACCAGCATCCCTTCAGGTGTCACCCACTTGAACCAAATCCCATGATCAAACAATGTTTTAGACAAGAAGGAAAATTTCCTCCTTGCTTCTCGAATCTTTCTAGGAATCTGCTTCAAGATAGTGACCGTTTTTTGTTGGTAAATTAAAGGGTTCTCTCTCTGCGCCCTCAGGATTTCCTCTCTGGTTGACCTTCTAACAAATTTCACATGTATCTCTCTAGGCACTTCATTTATCCTGGCATATGCTGAGTTAATTCTATAGGCTAGGTCAATGTCCCCCCTGATCTCATCTTTAGGTTTTTGTAAATAGTCTGCTAAAATTGTGCTCATAAGATCAGGGAGGCATTCACCAGATTCCTCAAGAACGTTCTGAAATCTCAAAAAATACGTCATTCTTTCCATATCAATCCTAGACACATGCCCATCTATTTCCCCAACCTCTTTAGTAACATTTTTAATCTCTCCCTTAACCCCCACCAACCCCCCTTCCAATTCTTCAGTCTTCTGTGTGTTTTCCAGCACCTGCTTCCTTGTGTCCAATAGCTCCTTCTTGAAATTGATGTTTTCAGCCCTCTGTGCCTGAATTTCGTTTACCAAAGTTTGTATAACAGTTTCAAGAGAAGCCATCCGTTGTTCTAAACTTGCCAGTGCTGTTTCTTGAGCCATGATTAACTGTTAAAGTCAGTGCCAGCCAAAATGGCGTTTTCAGGGTGGGGTTGGTGAGACTAACCGGGAGCCAAAAGTTCAGATCAAGGTTGAAACGTTGTAAAATTCAGGAACCAAGAGAGAGACAATTTTCCAGCTCAATAGTTATAATAACGAAGGTAATCCAGAAAGGAATCACAAATCCAACAAGAAAAAAAATTCTTCATTAATATCCAGAGAGAGTCCCACTTGTAAAGAGACGCTGGGAATTTTCCATAGTTAAAATAGTCAGGCAGGGACAAAGAAAAGCCACTTTCCACCGCCCATCTCAGAGCCCAGAGGAGAGAGTAGAAAAATAAATTTTTTTTTTAACCAGCCAGACCTAGAAACAATGTTGCAAGTAGCCGCATACCACTTTCCCTTGTTAGAGACAGTCCGGATTTAAGATTTCCGCTTTCTCTTCCAGAGAAGCCATTTTTAAGTGCCGCTTGAGTCCGAGGGGGGTTTTTTGGAAACAAACACCCCCCTCCCAGTCCGTTCAGCCTGGCTGGCAGCAAGGAAAAAAAGTCTTTTTAAAACTCACTCTTCCTCGCAGCTGAAGCCTCGGCGAGCCTTCCGATCTCTTCCGCTCAGCCCTCTACATTAAAGTGAATGGCGCCGACAGCCGTTGGCGAAGGGAGAACCCCCCGCAGCATGTTCCTCCTCACCTAGGTCGCGGAGGGGATCGCTCTCCCCACCGCCGTGAGGAGAAACGTCTCCTCCGAGCCGACCCTACGGGAGACCTCCGGTAACTGGATGTCTCGCCCCCGTGGGGGGGCAGAAAAGGCAACAAAGCGGCGAGCGAGCCCCAGGCTCGCCCGTCGCCGCTGGAGCCGGAACCTGATCGAAAACACCTGAATGAACCTCTTGTTCTTCAGAGTGGTAGTCTTTAAGGGGTTGAATAATTGTGTCAATGAAGAAATCACAAAAGAAACATTTACTACTGTATTACAAAAACAATTGATGTCATTTTAGTTGCATTTGGTTCTTTAAAAAGTCCTTGTAGGATTTCATTCTGAATACAATTACAAATGTACACTAAATTCCCTAAACCCGTTTACAGCATTGGGGGTTGAATAATTTTGAACACAACTGTAGGTGCATCTTATACACTGAATACAGCATTTTTTGCCTGCGAAACCCCGCCCCTTCACCACAATGGCCATGCATAGCCTTTAGGAGGCTTATAGAGTGCTCCTGGGGGCTGGGGAGGGTAGAAATGAGTGAAAAACGGGCCATTTTTTGCTTAATTCTCCTCCCTCCCCAGGAGCACTCTATAAGCTGCCTAAAGGCTATGCATGCCTTTTTTTCCCAAAAAACAAGGCGTTTTTTGCTTGTTTTTGGGCTCCCACCCCCCAGAAGCACTCTACAAGCCTCCTAAAGGCTATTCATGCCTCCCCCCTCTTTTAAAAAAACAAATGAGCCCGTTTTCGTGAAAAACTGGCTGTTTTGGGGAGGTCTGCAGAGTGCAAAACCTTTTTTTAAAATTTGCCTCTTCAAAATCTTGGTGTGTCTTATACTCTGGTGCATCTTATACTCCAAAAAACATGGTAATTGTTTTTACACAAACTTATTATCTTTAGATACGTTGCCCAAGACTAAATATACAGATATATATATAGCTACTTGTCACATAGCTACCAAGATTAATTTTTTCTGTCTTGTCCTTAACAGAACAGTAAATTGGTCTGCATCAAATGATGAGATAGTTGCAGCCTTACTTCATATACTTGAAATCAAAGAATTACTGGCTTCTTCCAAACCTGTGGTAAGAGGGTACATTTTCTTTTCATACATATTTAGACTTTAGTTACAGGTTTTAATTTGCAGAAAACCAGCTAATATCTCATGTCTTCCAATAGGATAGAAATATTTCATTTTAATTATTTATATCCTGCTTTTGTTATTTTTACAAAACTCAAGGCAGCAAACATATTCAACACACTTTCCTTTTCCTATTTTCCCCACAATGATAAAACTGAAATATCACATAATTTTGAATTAGTATACCAGGTACAGGCAAATCAAAACACAATTTGACATATTGGCATCATATTTATTAATTCTACTATCCTCCAACATTATTTCCTATAGTCTATTCCAGTGATGGTGAACCTATGGCACGGGTGCCACAGGTGGCACACGAAACCATTTCTTAGGACACGCAAGCCATTGCCCAGTCAGCTCCAGTGCACATGTGTGTGCTGGCCAGCTGATCTAGGCCTTCTTTTGAGGCCATTTTTCGCCCTCTGGAGGCTTCAGGGAAGGTCCTGAAGCCTCAGGAGGTGGGGAGGGGAGGCTGTTTTCACCCTCCCTAGGCTCCTAGAAAGCCTCTGGAGCCTGGGGAGGGCAAAAAAAGCACGCCAAAAGCAGGGGGTCATGCACATAGCATTATGGGTGTGGCATGCCTATGCACGACCCCCCTGCGCTCCCTCCGCTTTTGGCACGCGAGCCAAAAAAGGTTAGCCATCACTGGTCTATTCTAATCAAACATCAATAATATTTAGTAACAAAAAATTTCTAATCCTTTTCAAATCTCTGTTTAAAATTTATATCCAGTTTTCCCACATTATACCCATACCTATGTAGGTCTTGTTATCCTTATCCTTATCTCCGGGTCCATCAGCCGCCCCAGGCGCCTGATGGACGCGGAGAGGTTCCAGACGGAGCTTGGGCCAATACCTGACTCCCTGGCCCACGACCCGACTGAGGACCTAGTGGCCGCCTGGGATTTGGCGGCCATGGGGGCCCTGGACCAGGTCACGCCATTGCGGCCTCTCACCCGGCGTCGCTCTACCTTGGCTCCTTGGTTTTCTGAGGAGCTGAGGGAAATGAAACGCCGGAAGATACGCCTAGAGAGCATTTGGAGGTCGACTCGCACCGAATCTGACCGGACACGGGTGAGGTCGCATTTGCGGACCTACCTCGTGGCGCTGAGAGTGGCGAAACGGGCTCATCTCGCCACTCTCATCGCATCCGCAGATAACCGCTCTGCCGCCCTGTTTAGGGTGACCCGCTCCCTCCTTCAACAGAGGCCGCGGGAAGATCCCTTGCAGGGTAGGGCAGAGGAATGTTATCTGCAGGATAAAATCGCTCAGATCCGGAGCGAATTAGCCTCCAATTGGGTTGGTCCGGACGAGATGACAGAGACAGGTCTTGAGACCGCCACCTGGGCTGAGTTTGACCCCATGACGTCCGATGGCATGGACAGGATGCTGCGGCAGCTGAATGCAACCACATGTTTATTGGACCCGTGTTCCTCCTGGCTTGTACTGGCCTCCCAGGAGGTTACACGAGGCTGGCTCCAGGGAATTGTTAACGCTTCTTTGAGTGAGGGGTTTGTGCCAGCCGTCTTGAAAGAGGTGGTGGTGAGACCCCTCCTCAAGAAGCCCTCCCTGGACCCAGATGTTTTATCTAACTATCATCCGGTCTCCAACCTTCGCTTTGTGGCGAAGGTTGTTGAGAGTGTGGTGGCACGACAGTTCCCCCAGCACCTGGAGGAAACTGCCTATCTAGACTTGCGCCAGTCCGGCTTCCGGCCTGGGTACAGCACGGCCCACTGCCCATTGATGGATGATCTCTGGAGGGCAGGGATAGGGGTTACTCCTCTATCCTGGTCCTATCAGACCTCTCAGCGGCTTTCGATACCATCGACCATGGTATCCTGCTACACCGGTTGGAAGGGTTGGGGTTGGGAGGCACCGTATTGCGGTGGTTCTCCTCCTACCTCTCCGACCAGTCGCAGTTTGTGCTGGCGGGGGGACAGAGGTCGACATCGAGGCCCCTTGCTTATGGGGTGCCTCAGTGGTCGGTCCTCTCGCCCCTCCTGTTTAACATCTACATGAAGCCGCTGGGCGAGATCATCCGTGGTTTTGGGGTAGAATTCCATCTGTACGCTGATGACATCCAGCTGTACATTTCTACCCCAAACCACCCCAACGATGCCGCCGATGTGATGTCCCGGTGTTTGGAGGCCGTGCGGGCCTGGATGGGGAGGAACGGGCTCCGACTCAACCTGTCCAAGACCGAGTGGCTGTGGTTTCCGGCACCGCAACATAGCCACTTAGTTCCATCTCTGGCTGTCGGGGGGGAACAGCTAGCCCCTGCAGAAAGGGCTCGAAACTTGGGTGTCCTCCTGGATTCCCGGCTGTCCTTAGATGAACATCTGACGGCCGTGGCCAGGGGGGCCTTCTATCAGGTGTACCTGATACGCCAGTTGCGCCCCTTTCTGGATCGTGGTGCCTTACAGACAGTCACTCAAGCTCTTGTCATTTCGCGCCTGGACTACTGTAATGCTCTCTACATGGGGCTGCCCTTGAGATGCACCCAGAGGCTCCAGTTGGTGCAGAATGCGGCCGCGTGGGGATTTTGGGAGTTTCAAAATACTCCCATGTAACACCTCTCCTGCGCGAGCTGCACTGGCTGCCAGTAGCCTTCTGGGTGCGTTTCAAGGTTTTAGTGACCCATCTTTAAAGCGCTCCATGGCAATGGGCCTGGTTACTTGCAGGACCGCCTTATACTCTAGCTGGCCTCAGCTATTAGAACTCTTCAGCTGAGACCCTTAAGACTCCTGGTATTGTGGGACTGGAGGAGTCCTTGAGGACTACAGGCCGGGACTAATTTACAACTGGAAGGCCAAAGCCACCCTTTACCCCCAGTCTGATACATCTATATGAACTAACTCTCCCACCTTCGATGACAAACTAACTATTTATGAACCATGATTAACTATCTTTGAACCATGCATGATTTTTTATGAATTTATGAACTACTTATGAACTTTTTAGAGCCGGTCTAGACGTCTCCTGAGTTTAATTTGTACTATACATATTTTAACATCTATTTTAATATTCAATAACATCTAGAATTTTAATGCCCTGTCTAACAACTCCTCTGACCTTATATTTTATATATATTTATACATATTTATATATATCATATTTATGACATTCACCATGAAGTACTCTAAGGCAGACCTTTTCTACTGCGGGAGTCCCCCACTCGCAGGTATGGCCCTCCGCGTCAACGAGGGCCCCACCTTGATGAGGGATTCTGTATCAAGAGAGGTGGGCGGGTCGCAGTTCTAGGGGTGTTTGAACAAAATTCTTAATTTGGCTTTTAGGGGGTTCCAGGGAGGAGGGAGGGATAGTTTACAATTTAAATGGGGGATTTAATCTGGTTTTAGCGCAGGCTTTGTCATTTAATAAGTTTTTAAATTATAATTGGTACTATTTTGTATATTGTTTTAAATTCCTGTGCGCCGCCCTGGGTCCTCACGGAGAAGGGCGGGATATAAATTGAATAAATTGAAATTGAATTGAATACTGCATATCTCCACTCGACCTGTCCGCTCCCACAGGGAGGGCCTCCTTAGGGTGCCGGCCGCTGGACAATGCCGGCTGGCGATGCCCAGGGGAAGAGCCTTCTCTGTGGCAGGTCCCGCCCTTTGGAATGACCTCCCCCCAGACCTCCGGACTATCACCGACCTTCGCCTCTTCCGCCGGACTTTAAAAACCTATTTTTTCCGTATGGTCGGCCTGGCATAGCTGCTACAACCATGTTTTATTAGATTTGGGTTTTAAATTAACTGTCTCTTTTTAGCACGGATTAAATTGTTTAATAGTAGTTTTAACTTTTGTAGAATTTGTACTATTTGTATTGTTGGTTTTTAAGTCCCTGTGCGCCGCCCTGAGTCCCTCTTTTGGGAGATAGGGCGGGATAGAAATTTAATTAATTAATAAATAAATAAATAAATAAATAAATAAATAAATAAATAAATAAATAAATAAATAAATAAATAATAAATAATCTCTCCTTTATTTAACTATATTTATTATCATAATTCTTTTTTATTAATTTTGTGTATGACCAAAGTATTATTCACCTCCTTTAATAAGTGCAATTCAGTATTCATTTCCAATTACTACTTATTATAACTATGCATATATGTACATTATTATCATTTTCAATTGTTTATCTAACTATGTCTATTGTCACTAAATTTCCCTAATCTCAACTGGTTTTAAGTTAACCTTTTATCTATCAGCCTGTATCTTTCCAGTAATAAAACAGTACCATCTTTCCAGTAATAAAAGAGTACCATGTCTCTGCCATTTTTGTTTGATTACATCTTCTAATCATATCCTTAATCCAATTTGTATGGACTTTTCTTTGCAGTTCATTATTTGTAAGTTCTTTCCTGTCAATTCGATGCCCTTCTTCCTTAATCGGCTTGTCTTTAATTGTCAGGGTTGTTATCAATGGTGTTACTGGTAAAGTTTCTTTAATACCATAAATTCTTTCGTTGTTTCTTCTTCTGTATCTTGCCATCTGAGGTGAAGTTCCCATCCATCTGATTCATCTTTCCATATTCCACTTTTCCTATTGCCAGATCTAAACCAATCATCAAAAGGATCAACAGATTAAGTTTCTTTGTAATTATGTTTCTATTTAGTGCTTGAGACTCCAACCTCTGTTTTTTCCATTTGATATGTAACTCCATCCTTTTCCTCATATTTTCCAATTTAGATGTTCAATTTTTTTTCAAATGAGTTAGAAAATTGCTGTATTGCAAATATTATCTCTTGCAAAGTAACAGTTTCTTTCTGTTGTTCAGTATAAGCCATTGTCTCCGGTTGTTGAAAGGAAAAGCTGCTACTCTGGCTTAAAGAATGCTTTTAACAAACTTAAGTTCACGATAGAATCGGCGATGACCTTGCAACAGCGAGATCAAGTGTCGTGTCGTCATGACACAGGCTCCTCCTCTCCCCCACTTCATCCACTTCTGCCTCACACAGTACTGATTGAAAAATGAGTCAGTGTTGCTCCATCTAAATTTGGAAATGTGCTGGCGAGATTCTATACCAGTGATGGGAACCTTTTCAGCACCAAGTGCCCAAACTGGAATGTGTGTGCATGTGCACATGCCAGAGCATCAGAAACCCGAAGACCTTATAACTTTTCCAAAGACATTCCAATAACCTTTTTGATCCTTTCCACCAGTAAATCACTTCTAAAAACTTTCCAAGAAAACTGCAAGATCTAGTCCAGAAGTCAGTCCTGACTTAAAGGTGCAAACTAGATATCCTCAGAAAGTTATCCAGTCCTCTTTTAATATAGTAGAAAATTGATTTGCCACAGTGGTTTTAATTTTTTTAACATATATATTTATATTATTGAATTAAAGCAGTTTCATTGTAATGAAGTTTGTATCACATTATTAAAATGTTACATTTAGGTTATCCCTACAAGTATAATTCACTCTATGCAAGCATCAGAAGGTTATATTTATCAGGATAGGAGTCGCTTACAGAGTGGTTTGAAAGCAGCAAACTATGCAGCAACCAAAACAAATGTGCCAGAAAATAAGCCAGCTGTGATGTCTTCCACCCCAAAGGTAACAACACTGTAACTATATTTAAGTTAAGTTTACTTTATTGCCGTTGCACCTCGTACAACAAAATTAAATGCAATCTTCAGTTTTTGTATTATTTTTGTTCAATGTCTGTCTGGGAATGGGAAAGGAAAGCAGGCTGGGATTTAGTTTGCTTGGCAAGAGAAAGGGAAGTTTTAATCTAATAGTTGAAATCTCAAGATATAAGTAGTATATGATTCATGTAGTTTTTAGAATTAGGAACATACAAAATAGCCAAAGTAAATTTTCTTTATCACATGTATATTTTGAGTATTCTGGCTAAACAAAAAAATTAAGAATTGGGATCAGATGCTGCTCCATTTTTCGTCCTCTAGATTCCCAGATTTGATATCAAGTATATTGGATTGTTGTCCACCATCCAAAATACAGTTAATTTGGCAGAAGGGAAGATTTTTAAAATATTTTTGAAAAATAATCCCCAAAACAGTTGAAACAGACCAGCTTTGTTTTAATCCTTTTAGATACTTCAGATGTAATGGTTAACTCTTTCAACTCTTTCAAGTTTGTCAAGATCTTTCTGTATTTTAAGCCTATCTTCTGGAGTGTTGGCTATTCCTGCCAGCTTGGTGTCGTCTGCAAATTTGATGAGTTCCCCATTTATCCCCTCATCCAAATCATTGATGAAGATGTTGAAGAGTACTGGGCCTCAAACAGAGCCTTGGGGGACTCCACTGCATACTTCCTTCCATGTAAATGCAGTTCCATTGAGGACTACACGTTGAGTGCGGTCGCAACTGGCTGACCAACCGCACTCAACGTGTAGTCCTCAATGGAACTGCATCTACATGGAAGGAAGTATGCAGTGGAGTCCCCCAAGGCTCTGTTTTAGGCCCAGTACTCTTCAACATCTTCATCAATGATTTGGATGAGGGAATAAATGGGGAACTCATCAAATTTGCAGATGACACCAAGCTGGCAGGAATAGTCAACACTCCAGAAGATAGGCTTAAGATACAGAAGGATCTTGACAAACTTGAACATTGGGCACTATCTAATAAAATGAAATTCAATTGTGAAAAAAGTAAGGTTCTACATTTAGGCAAGAAAAACCAAATGCACAAGTACAGTATAGGTGGTACCTTGCTCAATAGTAGCAACCGTGAGAGGGATCTTGGAATCCTAGTGGACAACCATTGAAATATGAGCCAGCAGTGTGCAGCAGCTGCCAAAAAAGCCAACACAGTTCTAGGCTGCATAAACAGAGGGATAGAATCTAGATCACGTGAAGTGTTAATGCCACTGTATAGTGCCTTGGTAAGGCCACACTTGGAATACTGCATACAGTTTTGGTCGCCACGATGTAGAAAAGACGTGGAGACTCTGGAAAGAGTGCAGAGAAGAGCAACCAAGATGATTAGGGGACTGGAGACTAAAACATATGAAGAACGGTTGCAGGAGCTGGGTATGTCTAGTTTGATGAAGAGACATGATAGCAGTGTTCCGATATCTCAGAGGGTGCCACAAAGAAGAGGGAGTCAAACTATTCTCCAAGGCACCTGGGGGCAGGACAAGAAGCAATGGGTGGAAACTAATCAAGGAGAGAAGCAACTTAGAACTAAGGAGACATTTCCTGACAGTCAGAACAATTAACCTCTGGAACAGCTTGCCTCCAGCAGTTGTGAATGCCCCAACCCTGGAAGTCTTTAAAAAGATGTTAGATAGCCATTTGTCTGAAATGGTATAAGGTTCCTGCCCACGCAGGGGGTTGGACTAGAAGACCTACAAGGTCCCTTCCAACTCTGCTATTGTATTGTATTGTAACTCTCAGTTATTGAAAAAAATCCATAATAAATCTTAACTTTATTCTGTATAAGAATGATACAAAAGCTTAATTCTTAGCATTTATTCAGAATTTGTATAACTATGAACATTAAGAAAGCATGGATATACAGTGAGTTTACTGTCCTAAACAATAGAACATTCAGCTAATTGATATTGTTGGATCCAGCCTTTATTTTGTGTAACTGTTTTCTCTTTAAGCTATAGGTAGTTCTTGGTTAACGGTCATTTGTTCAGCAACTGCTTGAAGTTCTGACAGCGCTGAGTAAAACTAGTTCTTTAAGTTCTGGCATCCCACCACTCCTGTGGTCATGTGATCATGATCTGGTGCTTGGTAATTGACTTGCATTTACCACAGTTGCAATATCCTATATCACATCATCATCACTTGCAACCTTTGCTTTTGGCTTCCCCTAAACAAAGTCAATCAAAGAGCTGGTAGGATAGGTTCTAAGTTGCCCTAGTATAGGGCTCACCAACCCCTGGTCTGTGGACTGGCACAGGTCTGCAGCATCCAGAAACCATTCCACACAAATAAATGAAACACCATCCACCAGATACAGACAGCTGTAAAGTTTCCTAACGATGCCTGATTCATAATAAGTGAGCCAATATTGTAATACTAGCTGTACCCAGCCATTGTTGCTGTGGCCCAGTCTGGTTAAATGGCCAAACAATCTATGAGTAGATCTACACCAGCACACACAAACACGTACACACAACCACCATGTAACCCCCAACCTAACTACCTACTGTATTTCTCCCTCTCTCTATCCCTCTACCTACCTACCTACGGTATTTCCCCCCCCCCCCCGTCTCTCTATCCACCTACCTACCTACCTACCTACCTACCATATTTCTCCCTCTCTCTATTTATCCCTCTACCTACCTACTGTATTTCCCTCTCTCTCTATCCACCTACCTACCTACTGTATTTTCCCCTTCTCTCTATTCCTCTACCTACTGTATTTTTCCCTCTCTCTCTCTCTCTCTCTCTTTATCCCTCTACCTACCTACCGACATACTTACTGTATTCCCCCCCCGCTTTCTCTATCCCTCTATCTACCTACTGTATTTTTCCCTATCTCTCTCTATCTCTCTACCTACCTACCTACCTAGCTACTGTATCCCCCCCCTCTCTCTATCCCTCTACCTACCTACCTACCATGCAGCCTTCTGGGACCAAAAATGGGCCACATTGGACTGTGCCACCCCCCATGCCTAGTTTTAGGCCTAGTAGGTGTCCTTGCAGCCTCCTGGGACCAAAAATTAAGGGGGGTTTTAAAGGGGTTTTTAAATTCGGCTTATAAGGGGTTCCAGGGAGGGGGGGGCACTTGGGATAAGGGCTGTAGGTGAGGGAAATAAACCTCCAAGAAACATCTCCAGACTGGCCTATGGTCCTGACGGGGAGGCTGCAGGGTCTGACATCGAGGGGGAGGCTAGGGTTCATTTTAAAGAGGGCTTCACTATCAGGACGATCAGGGGAGGGGTAGATATGGCGGGAGCCGGAGACCACATCATGTTCCGGGAGAGCACACCCGCTGTTTACGATCTCCGTGGCTCCTCCTACAACCCAGGAGGTCAGGGTGTTCAGAGCCGGGACCCTAGGCTGATGTTATGCAACGCCAGGTCCATGGTCGACAAAGCCCCTCTCATCCACGACTTGGTGTCGGAGGGGGAGCCGGACCGGGTGGCCATTACGGAGACCTGGCTGGGCCATGAGGGGGGAGTTCCCCTTGTGGAAATGTGCCCGCCAGGTTACCGGGCATTTCATCAGCCGTGGGCCCAGGGTCGGGGTGGGGGGGTGGCGGTTGTTATCAAGGAAAGTCTTGGACCGATGGAGACCACCGTGCCGCAGACAGCCGGTTGTGAGTCCCTTTGTGTGAAGTGGGGTCACGGGAGGCAGTTGGGATTGCTGATAGTGTACCTGGCTCCCCGTTACGTGTCAGCAGCCCTACCCGAGCTCCTGGATGTGATCGCCGAGATGGCAGTTGATACCCCAGACTTTTAGTCATGGGAGATTTAAACCTGCCATTGGTAGACGGATCGTCTGAGGTGGCTCGGGAGTTCATGGCCTCCATGACGGCCATGGACCTGACCCAAGTAATTTGTGGCCCAACTCACACCGGAGGACACACACTGGACCTAATTTTTGTCTCCGGCCGGTGGATGAGTGATCTTGGATTAGGGGAATTAGTCATCGAACCCCTGTCATGGTCAGATCACTCTCTCCTTCGGCTTGACTTTCCAACCGCTGCACCCCACCGCAGGGAGGCGGAACCTGATCTTCCAATATGGTTCCGCACCAGGTGCCTGATGGACCCAGAGAGGTTCCAGACGGAGCTTGGGCCAATACCTGACTCACTGGCCCACGACCCGACTGAGGACCTAGCGACCGCCTGGAATCAGGCGGCCACGGGGGCCTTGGACCGGGTCGCGCCGTTGCTGCCTCTCACTAGGCGTCGCTCTACCTTGGCTCCTTGGTTTTCCGAGGAGCTGAGGGAAATGAAACGCCAGAAGAGACGCCTAGAGAGCATTTGGAGGTCAACTCGCACCGAATCTGACCGGACACGGGTGAGGTCGCATTTGCGGACCTACCTCGTGGCGTTGAGAGTGGCAAAAAGGGATCATCTCGCCACTCTCATCGCATCCGCAGATAACCGCCCTGCCGCCCTGTTTACGGTGACCCGCTCCCTCCTTCAATAGAGGCCGCGGGAAGCTCCTTTACAGGGCCGGGCAGAGGAATTTGGATGTTATCTGCAGGATAAAATCGCTCAGATCCGGGGTGAATTAGTCTCCAATTGGGTTAGTCCGGACGAGATGACAGAGACAGGTCCTGAGACCGTTATTTGGGCTGAGTTTGATCCCATGACTCCCGATGGCATGGATAGGATGCTGCGGCAGCTGAATGCCACCACATGTTTATTGGACCCGTGTCCCTCCTGGCTTGTACTGGCCTCCCAGGAGGTTACACGAGGCTGGCTCCAGGGAATTGTTAATACTTCTTTGAGTGAGGGGTTTGTGCCACCCATCTTGAAAGAGGCGGTGGTGAGACCCCTCCTCAAGAAGCCCTCCCTGGACCCAGATGTTTTATCTAATTATCATCCGGTCTCCACCCTTCGCTTTGTGGCAAAAGTTGTTGAGAGTGTGGTGGCACAACAGTTCCCCCAGCACCTGGAGGAAACGGCCTATCTAGACTCGCGCAAGTCCGGCTTCCGACCTGGGTACAGCACGTAGACGGCATTGGTCACGTTGGTAGATGATCTCTGGAGAGCCCGGGATAGGGGTTACTCCTCTATCCTGGTCCTGTTAGACCTCTCAGCGGCTTTTGATACCATCGACCATGGTATCCTACTGCGCCGGTTGGGGGGGCTGGGATTGGGAGGCACCGTACTGCGGTGGTTCTCCTCCTACCTCTCCGACTGGTCGCAGTTTGTGTTGGCAGGGGATCAGAGATCGACGTCGAGGCCCCTTACCTATGGGGTGCCTCAGGGGTCGGTCCTCTCGCCCCTCCTGTTCAACATTTACATGAAGCCGCTGGGCGAGATCATCCATGGTTTTGGGGTAGAATTCCATCTGTATGCTGATGACACCCAGCTGTACATTTCTACCCCAAACCACCCCAACGATGCCGCTGACGTGATGTCCCAGTGTTTGGAAGCCGTGCGGGTCTGGATGGGGAGGAACAGGCTCCAACTCAACCCGTCCAAGACCGAGTGGCTGTGGTTTCCAGCGCCGCAACATAGCCAGTTAGTTCCATCTCTGGCTATCGGGGGGGGGGGGGGAAATTGCTAACCCCCACAGAAGGGGCCCGCAGCTTGGGTGTCCTCCTGGACTCCCAGCTGTCCTTAGATGACCATCTGACGGCCGTGGCCAGGGGGGCCTTCTATCAGGTTCACCTGATATGCCAGTTGCGCCCCTTTCTGGATCGTGGCGCCCTACATAGTCACTCAACCTCTTGTCATTTCTCGCCTGGACTATTGCAATGCTCTCTATATGGGGCTTCCTTTGAGATGCACTCGGAGGCTCCAGTTGGTGCAGAATGTGGCCGCGCGGGGGATCCAGGAAGTTTCAAAATACTCCCATGTGACACCTCTCCTGCATGAGCTGCACTGGCTGCCGGTAGCCTTCTGGGTGCGTTTCAAGGTTTTAGTGACAATCTTTAAAGCGCTCCATGGCAGCGGGCCTGGTTTATTTGCAGGACCGCCTACTATCACATACCTCCATTCGACCTGTCCGCTCCCACAGGGAGGGCCTCCTTAGGGTGCCGTCCACCCAATGCCGGCTGGCGACACCCAGGGGAAGAGCCTTCTCTGTGGCAGGCCCCGCCCTCTGGAATGACCTCCCCCCAGACCTTCGCACTATTATCGACCTTCGCCTCTTCCGCCGGACACTGAAAACATATTTCTTCCATATGGCCGGCCTGGCATAGCTGCTACAGCTATGCTATTTTTAGAGTTGGGTTTTAAATTAAATTGGTCTTTTAGCACGGGCTAAATTATTTAATTTTAGTTTTAACTTTTGTAGAATTTTGTATTGTTGTATTTTTGGATTTTTAAATTCCTGTGCGCTGCCCTGAGTCCCACTTCGGGAGATAGGGTGGGATAGAAATCTAATAAAAGTAAAGTAAAAGTAAAGTAAAAATGGGACCCCTGGGAGTGTGCTATCCCCTGCATCTTGTTTTGGGCCTAGTAGGCCTGCCTGAGCCACCTGGGAGTGTTCCATGTGTGAAGGAACATTGGAGGCTTATTCGGTTGCTGAGGAAACAACCGTTGGAAATGTGAGGAGCGTGTGCGTGATGCATCATAAGAAGAAGCCGGGTGGGAGGAGCTACAGGGAAGTGAAAACTTCAGAAGTGCGTACCTTTTATGTTTGTGCTGCTTGCACATGACACAGGTCTGCCAGCCACAAAAACTGTACATATGATTGCATCGGAAGTCCTTGGGATTCACCGATTCAATTCATCTCTAAAGCATATAAATTGCACAAACTATTTTACATTTTTATTTATATAGATAAAAACCAGTGCTTTATTAACAGCTTCATTAGGCATTGTTCAATAGGCAATTCTTATTTGCAGCCATTTCTTTGCTTTCTTTATCTGCTTCTGAACTTTGCCCAGTTCCTTTCCTCCCTTCAGTCTGTTACCCAATAAATATACCCGTCTCAACCCAGCTGCTATAATCTGAGATCTGACTCCACCAATGGTATGCATGGAATGTCAACACAGAGAGTTGGCATCCGGCTCCCCTCACTTTTCAAAAGCAATCTGTGCGAGCAAAAACAATTTGAGTATAAGTATAGGATTCAAGGCTATGTCCTCCCACCCAGGCTTGTTTGGATTTTTTTTCATGGAATTTTTCTATAAGGCGATCAGCCTGGATATTTCTACTCTTTACCCAAGATGCCTCTGACAAGGAGTAGCCCTTCCACTTGATTAAGTACTGGAGTTGTCTCAATAAATACAATAAATAAACTCAATAAATACACCCATCTCAACCCAGCTACTGTAATCTGAGATCCGGCTCCGCCAATGGTATGCGTGGAATGTCAACATGGAGAGTTGACAACAGCACCCAAACCACACCCCCTGCAGTCCACGGAAAAATCTCTCCACGGAATGATTCCTGGTGCCCTAAAGGTTGGAGGAGGCTGGTCTGGTAAATTGCTGAGACTCCCATAGCTTTTTCCTCTCAGAATTCTGGGGATTTACACTCCATATTCATGTGGAACTGCTGCACCCCCCCCTCCCCCATGGCAGCCACCTATGTAGCTTCTCCTGTCTCACAGCAGCCAACCCTAGGCCAACTGTGCTTATGCCACATGTACACAACCTTGTGCCTCCAGCAGCAGTTACCTCATGGCAACAGCCACTCCCTGGTCCCGCTCACACTAGACATTCCCGTACCCTCCTACATTTCTGCAAACCCAGAAACAGCCAGCCCTGGCCACAACATACCACACACACCATTCCCCAAAGGCTGCCAGTGTACCACCCTCACCTGGCAGCAAGCACTTCTGGCCCTCCTTTGCTTGCACTGTGCCAGCCACCTGCCCTTGTGCATCCTTCCAACTCGGCAGCAGCTGGCTCCACCATGCTCAGCCTAGATCCCATTAATGCATTCTCCTCCCTCTCCCCTAGGGTTGATAAAAATATTAAAAAATAATAATAATAAAAATAATTGATTTTTAAAAAATTTAAATTGGATTTTTTATTTTTATCAATTTTATTTTAATAAAATGCTTTTGGAGTAAAAATCTATCTAAAATAGTTTTTTTAATTTAAGATACATAAATAATTTAGTTTATTCACCATGAAATGGAACTTAGTTATGTAGCATGAAGCACATGTAGCATATTCTGCAATATTTACATTTTTGGTAAACTCATTCAATGAATCCAAGCTCTGCAAGCTGAGATAACATGTACTGCATTGATGCACTCACACAATTTCACAGTAACCATGAGATAAATCATAAAACAAAGTTCGGAAATATTCCTTTATCCCATTGTTTTGCAAATCTATATACCCTACAACCGTGATGGCGGACCTATGGCACGTGTGCCACAGGTGGCACGTGTAGCCATTTGTCAGGGCATGCAAGGCATTGCCCTATCAACTGGCCAGCGCACATGCATGCGCTGGCTGGCTAACTTCGGCCTTCTTTTGATGCCATTTTTCACCAGTTTGCTTGTAGGGTCATATTTTGCCCTCCGGAGCCTTCAGGGAAGCCTCCTGAAGGCCCCTGAAGGTTCTGGAGGGCTAAAACTGGCCCTACAAGCAAACTGGAAGTCCGTTCCTGAACAGCCTCTGGAGAGCCTCTTGGGGAGTGGGGAGGCTGTTTTCGCCCTCCTCAGGCTCCTATAAAGCCTCTGGAGCCTGGGAAGGGCAAAAAAAAGCACGCCTAAAATGGGAGCACTGGTTGTGTGCGCTGGGGTTGTGTGTGCTGGGGTTGTGCGCATAGCATTATGGGTGTGGCATGCCTGCGCACAACCCCCCTGTGCTCCCCCCACTTTTGGCATGTGAGCCACAAAAGGTTCGCCATCACTGCTCTATAAACTGTATAATTGTTTGAAGGGAAATGCATCTGTACCACCAGGCTCTAAGTGTGAGGAGGAAGGGCAAGCAGTAAAAATGAAAGTGAAACCTTCTAAGCAGGTACTGTGTGCAGGCCGGCTTGCAATCCCGACGGGGAGGATGTGGGGTCCATTTCAAGGGGGGGTAAGAAGGCCATTCAACCAGAGTGTCATTCTATCAGGACAGTGTGTGGGAGGGGTAGGTATGGCGGGAGCCGGAGACCAAATCAGTTGTTGGGAGCGCGCACTCGCTGTTTACAAGAGGTTGCGCGCTCCGATCTCCATGGCTCTTCTCGCAACCCAGGAGGTCAGAGTTCCCAGGGCCGGGGCTCGAGGCTGATGCTGTGCAACTCCAGGTCCGTTATCAACAAGGCCCCCTCATCCATGATTTGGTATTAGAGGGGGAGCCGGACCTGGTAGGTGTCACGGAAACCTGGCTGGGTCCCGAGGGGGGGGGTGCCCCTCGTGGAAATGTGCCCGCCAGGCTACTGGGCATTCCATCAGCCACGAGCCCTAGGTGGGGGGTGGGGTGGCGGTTATTATGAGGGAGGATCTAGCTCCGAGGGAGACCTCTGTGCCGCAGATCGCCGGCTGTGAGGCCTTAGGTATGAAGTGGGGCCTTGGGAGGCAGTTGGGCTTGCTGATCGTGTACCTGGCTCCCCGCTACGTCTCAGCAGCCCTGCCCGAGCTCCTCGAGATGATAGCCGAGATGGCAGTTGAGACCCCCAGGCTTTTAGTCATGGGGGACTTTAATCTGCCATCGATAGGTGAAACCTCTGAGTTGGCTCAGGAGTTCATGGCCTCCATGACGGCCATGAGCATGGCCCAAGTAATTCAGGGCCCCACACACACCCGAGGCCACATGCTGGATCTTGTCTTTATCTCCGGCCAGTGGAGGAGTGATCTGGGATTAGGGGACTTAATGATCACCCCCCTGTCATGGTCAGATCACTCTCTCCTTCGACTAGACTTCCCAACTGCTACACCCCACCGCGGGGAGGCGGAACCGGATATTCCACAATGGTTCCGCCCCAGGCTCCTGATGAATCCAAAGAGATTCCAGACGGAGCTTGGGCCAATACCGGGAACCCTGACCCGCGACTCGACTGAGGTCCTGGTGGCCGCCTGGAATAACGTGACCACTGGGGCCCTGGACCAGGTCACGCCCTTGCGGCCTCTCACGCGTCGCCGATCTGCCCTGGCCCCTTGGTTCTCCAAGGAGTTGAGGGCATTGAAGCGACGCAAGAGATGCCTGGAGGGCATTTGGAGATCTACTCGCACCGAATCTGATCGAACACGTGCTAGGTCCCACTTAACGACCTACCTCGTGGCAATATGGCCGGCGAAACGTAATTATCCGCAGATAACCGCCCTGCCGCCCTGTTTAGAGTGACCCGCTCGCTTCTCCAACGGGCGGCGGGAAGCTCCTTTACAGGGTCGTGCAGAGGAGTTCGGTCAATATCTGCTGGATAAAGTCGTTCAGATCCGGAGCGAGCTGATCTCCAATGAGGTAGATCCGGGCGGGCAATCAGAGGCAGGTCTTGAGACCATTTTATGGGAAGAGTTTGACTTTGTGACTCCTGATGACATGGACAGGTTATTGGGACGACTGAATGCTACCACATATTTATTGGACCCGTGTCCCTCCTGGCTAGTACTGGCCTCCCAGGAGGTGACACGAGGCTGGCTCCAGGAGATAGTGAATACATCTCTGAGTGAGGGGTATTTTCCGGCCACCTTGAAAGAGGCGGTGGTGAGACCCCTCCTCACGAAGCCCTCCCTGGACCCAGCATTATTGGCTAACAACCGTCCGGTCTCTAACCTTAGCTTTCTGGCTAAGGTTGTAGAGAGTGTGGTAGCTCAACAGTTCTGCTGACACCTGGAGGAAACCGTCTATCTAGACCCGCGCCAGTCCAGCTTCCGTCCCGGGCACAGCACGGAGACGGCATTGGTCGCGTTGGTCGATGATCTCTGGAGGGCCCGAGACAGAGGTTGTTCCTCTGTCCTGGCCCTATTAGATCTCTCAGTGGCTTTTGATACCATCGACCATGGTATCCTCCTGCACCGGCTGGAGGGGCTGGGATTGAGAGGCACTGTATTGCAGTGGTTCTCTTCCTATCTCTCTGGCCGGTCGCAGTGTGTACTGACAGGAGGGCAGAGATCGACCTCGAGGCCCCTTTCATGTGGGGTACCTCAGGGCTCGGTTCTCTCACCCCTCCTGTTTAACATCTACATGAAGCCATTGGGTGAGATCATCCGTGGCTTTGGGGTAGAATACTATCAGTACGCTGACGACATGCAGCTGTACATTTCTACCTTTCGCCACCCCAACGATGCCGTGGAAGTGCTGTCTCGGTGTCTGGAGGCCGTGCGGGTCTGGATGGGGAGGAACAAACTCAGACTCAACCCGTCCAAGACCGAGTGGTTGTGGTTTCTGGCATCTCGATATAGCCAACTAACTCCATCGTTGGCTATCGGGGGCGAGTCATTGGCTCCCGCAGAAAGGGCCCGCAACTTGGGCGTCCTCCTGGACTCATGGCTGTCCTTAGACGATCATGTGACGGCCATTGCCAGGGGGGCCTTCTATCAGGTTTACCTGATACGTCAGTTGCGCCCCTTTCTAGATCGAGATGCCCTACGCACGGTCACTCAAGCCCTCGTTATTTCCCGCCTAGACTACTGCAACACCCTCTACATGGGGCTCCCCTTGAGGTGCACCCGGAGGCTCCAGCTAGTGCAGAATGCAGCCGTGCGGGGGATTCTGGGAGTTTCTCGTTACTCGTTACGTAACACCTCTCCTGCGTGAGCTGCATTGGCTGCCTGTGGTCTTCCGGGTGCGCTTCAAGGTGTTAGTTACCATCTTCAAAGCGCTCCATGGCACGGGTCCTGGTTACTTGAGAGACCGCCTCCTACCACATTCCTCCCTCCGACCTGTCCACTCCCACAGAGTTGGCCTTCTCAAAGTGCCGTCAGCCGGTCAATGCCGACTGGCGACCCCCAGGGGAAGAGCCTTCTCTGTGGCGGGTCCGACGCTCTGGAACGACCTTCCCCCCGATATCCGCACCATCACGGACCTACGCCTCTTCCGTCGGATGGTAGAAGCTCATTTCTTTCATCTAGCCGGCCTGACATAGATTAGGGAATATTTTAATTCGTTATTTATGGGTTTTAATTATTTATTTAAATTTTAGCACAGCTCTACTGGTTTAATTGTTTTTTATATTTTGTATATTGTGGGGTTTTATCTTTCTGTGCACCGCCCTGAGTCCCTTTTTTGGTGAAAAGGGTGGTATATAAATTGAAATAAAGTAAAGTAAAGTAAATAAATATAATATTAAACAGTCATTTCAGATCCATCATGCCAGCACCTGTTAGTGGGCATGCACTCATCTGCTGCTTGCCAGTTCTCTCACCTTGTGTTACTGCCGCATCAGCAGCTGCCCCATTAAAATGAATGGACCTGTCGGTGAGTCAACAGTGGGTCAGAGGAGGAGTCGCTGCGGGACAGAGATGACAGTTGCTCTTTAAAAATTATGATTTAAATCTAATTGATTTAATCATGCCTTTTTACTAGTGATTTAAATTGATTTAGATCAAATCCAACCTGCCCCCTCCCCCTTGGTAGCAGCCATTTTCCTGCTTGTGTACTGCCTGACAATTGTGACTTCATTGTGACTTACCACTGCATATACATGCGTGCAGCTGTTTTGGGCTCTGTTTTAGCTGACAGGGTTGCAGGAGGCCATTGCAGCCAGAAATGGAGCTCGAAAGCCTGTTTTTGCTGACAGAATACTCGGGCCACCAAAGGCACCCCGAATGAGTGATGTCAAGCTGGCCATACCCACCTTGGCCATGCCCCCTGAGGTCGTACAATCCTGATGCAGCCCTCAATGAAATAGAGTTTGACACCCCTGGTAGATATAGTATATAATAAAGTAGGATAAAAATCATATATATTTGATTTTGATCCCACCTTTATTACTTTGTAGGTAACTCAAGCTGGCAAAAATAGCTAATATTTCTTCTTCCTCCATTTTTCCCCCACAACAATAATCCTTTACTTGTTGAAGAGCAGCAGAAAGTCCAAAAGAAGTCATCAGGTAACATTCTGAAATTTATGCTTAATGATGGCCATCAGGAGTGGAAGGATTGCTTGTGCTAAGAGAAGCAGTTGATGCAATCATTGGCTTGGTGCTTTATGACTCACTTAACAAGGGAAATTACAGTCCTAATGATTGTTGTTAAGGCACTGTAATTAATTCTAGTAATTACAGTACCTTAACAACAGGCATTGGGAGTGGAATTTCTTTGCTTTGTCCAGGATAAAATAACTTCCATAGTTGGAAACAAATGATTATGGAAACATAAGCTGTTCACAAGAAGTATTTTTGAATAGTTTCTTTACTCCCCTTAAGAATTATTATTTTACTTTTATTATTTTTATTTAGATACAAAAGCTATACCGTAAGTATTTGAGAGCTGAGAGTTTTAGGAAGGCCCTGGTTTATCAGAAAAAATACCTTCTTCTGCTTTTGGGTGGATTTCAAGAATGTGAACAAGCAACATTGTCCCTGATTGCACGCATGGGCATTTATCCTTCTCCTGATCTGAATGTTTCTGAAACACGAAGCCGTTTTTTTACCAAGTTCAGATCTGCAGTTCGTGTGGTCATTGCGATATTAAGGTAACTTATCTTTAGTACTTTTTTCTCCAAAGGGTTTACATTAATTAATTATTTCCTGATACTAATTTCCATAACTTCTGGTGAATAAAAATTATTGAAAGTCCAATGGAACTAATGGGATTTAAATGGTTGGTTAGCCATTAAAGCTTTAATCCATTGTTTCTTTCTTTTTTTAAACAAGGCAAGTATAAGAAAGCAAAATATTGTGGTGGACAGCACTTGTAACTTCGATAATTAATATAGAAATATCTTGCATGTTGTTTCAAGTTGCTCATTAATGTTTGTCTTTTTCTATCTCCAAAGATTAAAGTTTCTAGTGAGAAAATGGCATAAAGTAAATAAGAAAGAAATGCCACTGGAAGCCATTTCTTCTAGCCTTGGACGCAATTCATGTGAGAGTTTTTTCTGATAGCTTTGGTGTAATTATTAGTAAATCATCTCTATTAAGTAAACTGAAAAGTAAAGTAATGATATATACATATGTTTCTGTTTGATTTATTCTGAGTAAACAAAATAAGATTTTATTATGCTGCAGAAATTGAAAAAGCATAATTATCAACAGAGCATATTCTAACTTTTTGGAAATGATATGAGACGAGACAGGTTGTTAGAGAGAAATAGAGAGATTCAATGGATACCTTAAGTATTTATATAGCAAAATTATATCTATATAAAGATCTTATTTGGGGAAATGTGTCACTTGCCTATAACAAATTGGTACATATATTTCTTTTCTGTATGATATTTTGATAAAATAATTGGATTTGCTCCAATTACAATTTTAATTCAGTTTTATTAATTTGAATAATGTAAAAAGAACAGTTGACTGTTATAGTCAAATTAGCATTTGTATCAGAGGTGGGTTCCTACTGGTTCAGCCGAACCGGTAGTGGTATGCTGGCCTAGGTCACAGAACTGGCAGCAACGCAGGCTGGCCGGTACCCCAGTCGTCGTTGCTACCATCTTTTTTTTTAGTTCTGTGCATACGCAGAACAATTTCCATTAAACTGCGCATGACAAACAAACCGGCAGTAACACCGGCTGAAAACCATCCCTGATTTGTATGCCAATATATGCATATTCTCAAAATTTATTGTAACTAGCAATATTAAAATCTTAATCCATTGTATATTTCTTACATTAAAACATTTTAAATTAATATATATCTTAATTCAGAGGTTTTCAAATACCTTCCTCATAATAAAATTAGTAGAGGAAATAAATACACTACTTTTAATACTTTATTTGTTTATATTTACATTTACATTTCATTCAGCCGTTGCCATCAAAGAGGGACTCTGGGCAAGTAGCATTATACAATAAGACATCAAAATATAAATCAATATATTTTTAAAAAATTATACATTTTTAAGAAGGCAGGAATAATTAATCCTGTTAAAAATTGGTTGACAAAGACAAAAAGATGGTTCTCATGGTGCTAACCAACCCCACGACTATGCACTTCCTTGGGCTCCCCTCACAAGGTCACACAGCCACATTTTAATCCCTTTTCAGAAAGCCAGGAGAGTGGGGGGATGCCTTATCTCCAGAGAACGGATATTCCATTGAGTAGGGGCAGTGGCAGAAAAGGCTCTCTTCCTAGACTCAGTCGAAATTCTTTAACTGATGTCCACAATATACCTTCCCTACTTGATTGTGTGGGATGGGATGATGTGATGGGGCAAAGCAGTTTTCGTAGGTAGCCTGCCTCTAGCCATGTAGGGGTTCATAGGTAATAACCAACCCCTTGAATTGGATCCAGAAGCAAACTGGTACCCAATGCAGTTCGCAGAGTAGAGGTGTTGCATGTGCCTTTCTTTGGACATGTAGTATACTGTATTAGTAGTATAGCTCGCAGAGCTGCGCTTTGCACCAGTTGAAGCTTCCAGATACTTTTCAAGGGTGGCCTCATGTAGTTGCAGGATAACAAATGGGGGGTGATAAGGGCATGACTGATCAAACCGAGAGCCTCCCTGTCCAGAAAAGGGAGTGAGTAACTGGCACATAACATGAAGTTGGCCCAAGACCACCCTAGCCACAGCTTCCATCTGCTCTTTGAGTAAGAGCGATGAGTCCAGGAAGACTTCCTAGTAACACACCAGATCCATCTGGAATAGTGCAACCCCATCCAAGACTAAGGATCTGAATATACAGCCACTCCATCTTACCAGAGTTCAGCTGCCATCTGTTGTTCCCCATCCAGGTCACGACAGGTTCCAGGTACCACAAAAGAACATCTTCTGCATCATTCACTTGTCCCAGGATAGAGATATATAACTGAGTATCATCAGCATACTGTTGATAGCTCATCCCATGGTGGCAGATGATCTCACTCAGCAGTTTCATGTTTCATTCCACAGGGCTCGGTGTGGATGCTAAAAAGGAGTAGAGAGAGCCCCACAGTTCCCCATAAAGAAGGGTCTGTGAAGTAGACCTGTGACTTCCTATTAACCCTGACTGGGACTGGAAAAAGGAAGTGAACAAGCATAACATTGTGCTCCCAACCTCCAATTCCCTAAATCAGAAGGATACTATGGTCGATAGTTACAAAAGTGTTAACTGCCCCAGTATTAGCTGTGCTAATGCTAGTGAGGACAAGAAATCCTGCCAATTTTCCTCTCATTCTTAGACAGTTTTAGCTTCCCCAGTGGTAGCATACTGTATATAAGACTAGTGATGATGAAAAGGTTTCCCCTTTCAAAACGGGATTTCTTCTCAATTGTGTCACGTGGTCCAGCAACAGAGCAGCCTGTCCTCTTTCCCTATCCTGATCTTGAGCTCTGAAGATCTCAAAACCTAAGTGTGCAATTGTGATGGTGGAGTACAGAAGAGTCCCATAGGGCTGTGGAAAGGAAGGAGATATGAAGTATCTCACAGGGTGGGGGGAAACCTTGGGAAGCCCAAAGCAGGTAGCCTTGTGTCTGCATTAGGCCTCCCAAGGCCTCTTCCTCCACAAGGCATCCCATGCTCCACTTAATGCATTTATTTAACAAATGCATTGGGGAGAGCAGTGATGGGGCAGTTGTTAATGAGGTGGTTCACTTAACAGCCCTTCTGACTGCAATGGACAGGCTCTGTTATGGTCATAAGATGAGGATTACTGATACACACCTTTTTATTGCACAATAGAATGCACTGTATTAGTCATGCTTATTTTTCTTCATTTGTGAGAAAACAACTATAACCAGAAATTTTCACAATTCAGATTAAAATTTTACATTGCTTAAAACAGATCCTGTAGCTAGTTTAGAAGTACTAAAGCAGCAACAGCCCTTCCCAAGTTATACTGCTCTAGAAGGTGAATACGGCAACAGAAATAATCTCATGAGACTTGCAAGCTGCACAGTTAAATCTTTACACCATTTACATAACAGGTTAGTGCAAACCTTACTTCACTGTGTGTCTTCTGCAGGGTTATTTTTACTAACAATATTATAAAAAATATTTATATGCTTAACTAGACTTTTTCAGCTCTATAGATCAATAAAATATGTGTTTATTTATATCAAAATTATTTTATCTACATGTACTTATTATTTGATGTCCGTATTTATGAATACCATAGATTCAATGGTATGATTCAAGTACTTGTTGATAAAAATACAATGTAAATAAAGTTTCATATCAAACTTTAACTAGGAAAACAAGTCTTCTCTTTAAATGTTTGTAATTGCTATGAATTTAATAAAGCCATCTTTATCCTATCCTATATTATCTATCTTACTGGTTACATTCCTTTTTTAGTTTCTAGAATTTATATTGGTCATGCAATTTGAAAAGTAGCAGCATAGCTTCAATGAAAACAGTGCCATTGTTTTATCTTAGGCCACATACTCACAAGCACATAGAAAGGTTTGTAAATTTTACTAGGAAATAAAATTTTCAAATAGCAAATCTCATACATAAACACACACACACAAACTCAAATCCCCAAAGGTCTAGCAAGGTTGCCTTGAGAGAGAGTTCAAATCCAAAGCAATAGGCACAAGAGAGATCAGGAAAAGTTCAAGAGTCCAAATTTCTTAGCAGGGTTGTCAGCCAGTCCAGGGTCCAGAATCAGTCACAAGATTTCAAACTGTTGTCTCCAACAGAAGGGCTTGAGCTTACTGCACTTTTTAAATAGAAGTAACCCTGGCGTTCATTTGGAAGGACGAGGTTCCCTTTATTGGAAGGAGCCTTGTCGAATACCTCTGCTCTCCACACACCAAGTCCTTGTATTGGGAGAACTGCAGCCTCATTTGTTCTTACCACCTTCTGTCCAGGGCACCTACTGTCTGTGATCTGCTGCACCAGCTGACTTTCACTGTCTTTTTGATTTTACTGCTGACAATGTGTGTCCAGCATAGCATGGTCCTTCCCAAGGAAGCCATGTTTTTCCCAAGTCTCACAAAGAAACCACCTTGTGTGTCCTTGCCTAGTGCAGTCAACAGCTCTGCTTGAGAGAGGCTGAACTGCATGTGGTTTGGAAGGCAAGACAACAGGGATCATGAAATACGGGGTGGGGGGTGGCATAGTTGTGAGGAGATGGGCAAAGCCTCCCTACTATTCTTTTATATTGAAAAAGTTTTATTGGTTTTTACAATTTTCCAAAAGGGTAGGGTAAGGGATACAGAAACATTTTGAGAACTTTCGCGTCGGGATCATTGGACCTTCCAGGGCTTCATAATAAAACATTAAAAAAACATTTTTCAAAAATACTATGAGGTGAAAATAAGTACATGCTTCCTAAATTCTCAATTCTATCCTGGCAGTCATGTGCAAACATCCAGATATAAAGGTTATACAATGTTAATAAAAAAGCAAAGTTATTTTTTCGATCTAAGTCTCTTGGCAATTGTATCTTCTTTTTTTCCTTCCTGGCCCCCAGCGGGCGGAGCCGTGCCCCCCCCTTGCCCCCCCTGAATCTTCCCCCAGGACAGAGGAATGTTTTTTAAGAAAGGCTTCCGCCTCAACAACTGTTTTAATCCTAACTCTCCCTCCTTCCCAGAACACCAACATCCCTTCCGGCATCGCCCACTTAAACCAAGTCCCGTGGTCAAACAATTTTTTGGATAAGAAGGAATACCTCCTTCTCATCTCTCTAATCTTTTTTGGGATCTGCTTCAAGATGGCGACTTCCTTTTGTTGGTAAATTAACGGCCCCCCTCTCTGCGCCTTCAAAATTCCCTCTCTGGTTGACCTTCTAACAAATTTAATATGTATCTCTCTGGGTACTTCATTTATCCTGGCATATGTCGAGTTTATTCTGTAGACTAGGTCAATGTCCCCCCTGATCTCATCTTTAGGTTTATGTAAATAGTCTGCTAAAATTGTGCTCATGAGTTCAGGAAGACATTCACCAGGTTCTTCAGAAATGTTCTGAAATCTTAAAAAATATGACATCCTTTCAAAATCCATCCTAGACACATGCCCTGTCAATTCTCCAACCTCACTATTAACATTGTTAAGCTCTCCCTTTGCCTCAGCCAGCCCCCATTCCAGCTCCTCAGTCTTCTGTGTGTTCTCCAGCACTTGTTTCCGTGTTTCCAAAAGATCCTTCTTGAAGCTGCTATTATCTTCTCTCAAAGCTTTAATTTCCTGCACCAAAGCTTGTAACACTGATTCCATTGATGTCATTCTTTGTTCCAAATCTGCCAAGTCTGATTTTGATGCCATGGTAAGCTGTTAAAGTCAGTGCCACTAAGATGGCGTTTTTTGGGTGGGGCCGTTGAAGCAGGTCAGGAGAAAACAATTCAAATCAGGGTTGTAAAAAGTTCAATACCCAGAAGAGAAACACTTTTCACAGTCAATAATTATAGCAGAGAAAGGCACTCCAGGGAAGGAATCAATTAATCCAGGCATTTCTTCATTAATAGAGAGAGGGAGTCCAAATCACAAAGAGATGTTGGTAATTTTCCATAAGTAAAAATAGTCATTCAGGAACAAAGGGCAGCCATCTTCCACCGCCCAGTCTGAGAGCCAGCAGGAGAAAGTAGCAAAGGAAAAATTGTTTCAAGCCAACCGGACTTAGATACATTGTAAAGAAACAAGCCGCAAAACACTTTCACTTGCTTCAAAGCAATCCGGATGTGAAATGTCCGCTTCCTCGCAACGAGGAGCCATTTCCAAGCGCCGCTTTAAATCCGAGGGGGGGTTTAACAAACAAACACCCCTCTCCACGTTTTTTCAGTCCAGGCTGCCAGCACAAATAAGGTTAAAATCACTCACTCTTCACCTCACCGCCAAAGCCCCGGAAAGCCTTCCGACCCGAACACTCAGCTCTCTCCAAATTCATCGTGCGTTGCCGTCCTCCATTGGCGAAGGGAAAACCCCCCGCAGCATGTCTCCTCTCGCCTAGACCGAAGACAAGGGCCGTTTTCCCGCCACCGCTGGGACAAACCGACCCAGGCAAGCCAGCCCTACGGAGGGACCCCAAAAAGGGGTGCCCCACCCCCGTTGGGGGGCAGAAAAAAGAACAAAACGGCGGACGAGACCCAAGACTCGTCCGTCGCCGCTGGAAGGCAGAACCGGAAGCCTGCCTTCCTACTATTCTGAGTGGGCGACCAGGCAGCCACATTTTATGAAATTTATGAATGGTCATAAATCAAGAGCAACCTCTACTAGATTATGAATTTAGATCAGGTGTGTCCACCTCACAGTCTGCAAGTCTCATGTTGTCCTGGCTAGCTAGTAATGCAGTCCCACAAGATTGTAAACTTTTAATATTATGTGATTTATATATTTTAATTATATGTTGTACATACAGTCCAAGACAATTCCTCTTTAAAAATTGAGATTCTTAATTCACAATGGCTTGGTCCATTGTACTGGTTTCAGTGTCTTCAGACAAGTACCTGTAATATAGGATTAAAAGAATGGAGAACAAGGGGAACTCTTAGTAACTTAACTGGATTTGTTTATTGCATTGGATTTGAGTCTTATAATATGTAACTCAAAGCATCTGACTTAGAAATCAAACAAGTCAAGATTTACACAAAGACTGTATAATTAAATGGATTTAAGATGCAGTAATATATCTGTATGCAGCAATGGGAATTTCAAGGAAAGAATATATTTAGAGAAAATTGGTATAAGTTGTATTGCTGTTACTCTAGTTCTGATTGCGAAAACGGATAGTTCATTTGCTTAAAATTGCTGGAAATGTAATGTAGAATGTCAGTTCATTTTTTCATATTTACTGGCAGTTTTACAAAGCTCAACAATTTTGAAAATAATCACACTTTCTGAAAGATCTGAAAAGTTCAGTTCCCATTTCAACCTGTGATATTTGAGGTTAACTAAACCATGTATTCCATCAAAATATGCTAAATCAACTAATTGCTATAGAGATATTAAGTTTTATTGATCTATGGACAAAGAACTACATTGTTGGATTATGCTTTAATGTCTAAAATAATTTTATATTTTAAGAATAATCTGGCAACACAATTTAATTCAAATTGTAACCTATTCCTAGACCGCAGTTCATAGATTTGTACATGGATTTGTAACACATTCAGAATTTGAGTTTCTATCTGCCTAAAGTCCGTATTTTGATTTCACAGGATTTTAAAATTAGAATGGACTTTTAGTACTATGTACATATTTTATTGTATTTCATAGTTTTCATTTTGTGATCCATATGTATTTATCATGGTCCTTGATATAATATATACCCCCGATGGCAAACCTGTGCCAAAAGTGGCACATAGAGCCATCTCTTTGGACATGCAAGCTGTTGCCCATTGCTCTTCTGGGTTCAGTTGCGCTCGCTAGCTGGTCTTCATGTGCGCAGGAGTGCTGGAAACCAGAAGAGCAGCCGCCCGATGCGCCCGGGCAGCTGCTCTTCCGGTTTCCAGCATGTACATATGCACTGACCAGAAACATAAACCAGAAGACCAGGTGGCCAGTGCGTATGTGTGTACCAGAAACCATAAGAGCAACCAACCGGCAGACACATGCATACCGGGCAGCTGCTCTTACGGTTTCCGGCATGTACATGTGTGCTTCCGTTTCAGTACTCAGTGTCGAAAAGTTTCGCCAACACTGATATATACCATTATTCACATTCATATAGCAAAAAGCTTAGAGTAGCCATTAGCCAGTAGCTAATGTCTCAGGTTAGAAATCAGGAGATCATGAGTTCTGGTGTTACTTTAAGCACAAAGCTAGCTAAGTGACCTTGAGCTACTCACACTACCAGCCATAGAAATGAGAGCAGGCAATGTCAAACCACTTAAAAAAAATTGCAACGAAAAGTCCAGGGTCTTGCAGACAGTTGCCGGGAGACATCACAGACTCAAAGGCATGTAAAGAAAGAAAGAAAATTATAATCTCTATGACAGTTGTAAGTGTTTTAACACATCCTTTTGTATTTTTCTAGTTATATATTTTCTAAGATATGTAATATTTTTTAAGGAAAAAGTATAATTGCTTTTCTGTTGTACAGGTCTACCAGTTTTATTTCACAAACTTCATCAAAAGATCCTGAAGATTCATTAACTGAATACATTGCACACTTGGAGACCATTCAGGAAAGACTAGGAATTCTTCTGCCAGGTAACTTCATATTGATAAATTCTGAATCAAAGCCTAAACCTGTTTTAAATCATAATTGATAATCTTATATTGACATAAAGTCCAATCTTAAACTAGATTCAATGTACTGACTTTGGTATGGACACTATAGAAGTTTAATTCAATTTTCTATTCTCCTTTATTTTCTGGAGAACATATAAAAGCTCTTCTGTCTGCATGACAGGCAAATTCCAGGCAAATTATTCAACCAAGTTTGGATGAAACTAGTACAGGTTTTCTCCATGAAACAAATTACAAGTATCCCTTGCTTAATTAGTATTCAGTCAGCAACTGTTGAAAGTTATGATAGTACTGAGTGATTGGTAGTTACAGCTGGTCATTAAAGTTGACCAGCTGTGATCACATGATCAAAATTTAGGCACTTGGCAGCCTGCCCACATTCATGACCACAAGGTATACTTCAACTTACCCAACTCACCTATCTCCCTCAATTTTTGCTCTTTTGGCTGTCTTCGGCTCAGTTGCCCCTGCTGTCCCCAGCTGACCTTTGCCATCAAGGCCTTAGGAAGGCTGTGTGTGATCAGCAGCTTCCTCATGAAGGGTCAGGCTGGAGACACCTCAGCAGCAGCAGCAGCAGGAAGAAAACAGGGAAGTCAACTGGTAGGGGCAACAGGGAAGTAAGTGCAGGGTGGCTAAAAGGGGGTGATGGGGAATGAGCAGGAGTTCAGGCAGAGGTGAGTGCAGCAAGGTAGAAGAAGTGTGAGGTCCTGACCTAATGACTGCAACCAAGATTGCCAAACCGTATCACTGCTAAGTGGTGCAGTTACATGATATTTGGCCTAATGACTGCATCACTAAGTAATGGAAATTCCAATCCCAATTAGAGTCATTAAATGTATACATTCCTATGTATCTAAGTAATATCACAATATCAGTAATTCACTTTCATTTAAGAGTACAATAAAAAGCTTGTTCTTTTATGCTACTTTAAGTGCAATTATATACATTTTTGGTCAGATGGAGCTACAAACATAATTTTCTAGAAGCTCAACCTTACATTTAGGAATTAGCATTAGAAACTTCAAGAACAAAATGTCTTAACGTAGTTTGCTTTCTTGAGTGATATATTTTTTAAAAATCAAAATGCTGCTTAGCCCCAAATGTTAACTCTAAGATCTAAATCTATACAAACCATGGACAGTTTAAGACCTCCTGGCTTGTTAAGTCTGAAGCTAAAACTGATTGGTTACAGTAGCTAATCAGAATGCAGCATGCACAACTAGAAAATTATTGGAGAGTGGGAAGAGTTATGTCTCACTGTTATGTGGAAATTAGACCACAGTATGTCATTTTATACATTATTTAAATTCCAATATGTAAATATATTTTGTGTAGCATCAGATTCACTTTTAATTATAAATTAGAGTCTCCATACTGTTGTAATCCAAATTCCATTTTAAATATATTATTTTAAAACTGTAATATATCTATTTCCAAAATTTTGTGGAATAACAAATTTAATTTAAATTTTTATGAATTTAGGACAAGCTGCACAAGAAAAGTGTTAAATATAGTGAGAACCCGCCTTGAATCTGAACCAGAATTCTTTGGTCACTGCTTTATTCACCAGTGAATGGCTTACTATAGTGTTATGCCCTACGGATCTTTCAACATTGATGCACATTTGAATAAAGGGATCTCTGTGTGATAAATTTTGCATCAGCTTTTATAAAAAAACTTTCTGTGTTTGAATTTGCTTTTTATACTGATATTTCATATAAACAATACTCTGTTTTTTATCAAAATTACTGAGAAGCTTACAACTACAGCTTTCTTTTTTTTATTAATGCTAAATATCAATGTATGTTTTTATTAAAAAAAAAGTTCAAATAAATTGCAGACTCTTATTTAAAATAACTTTCAAATACTTACATAGAATGATTTTACTTCTTTATGATTGTAGTTGCTAATTCATCCACATTTCCAAAAACAGTAAGATTAATATTCTAGAATAGAGGTCCTACTTGTGCTATTAATGCCACTTTCTTTCATTGCAAATGAATGTGTAACTGGAAGTCACAAGATACTTTCCCAGTCTTGTATATAGCATTAATCCGAATTATATTAACAATTGCTTTTTAATATCATGCTATGAATTATGGTTCAATGAGATGAGCTTAGCCCTCCAATGAATCTGTCAGCCTTTTCTCTAAGCCAGCCTCCTGCAGGGCGAAGTGTTTGAACTTTCAGTTCTGATTTTGATTACTTTGTTTTGTCATCTGAATTTAAGGAACCTAGTTAAGTTTTCACCACTATTTTGTGCCAGTTCTTTAAAAAGCTTAGGTAATCTCATGACATTTGTTGCATTCAAGAATTGGAACAATTTACTTTTACCTCAGCTTCAGAGTATTTGAAACTATGTTAAAAACAGAGGAAGTCTTTGAAATGCTGCAGTTTTATGGAAGTAGTAGATAGTATGTGTTTGGATGTGCAGTGAGTTTTGTTCCTTAACATTTGGGAGATCAGTAAGTTTTAAAATGATTTAAGGTCACCTATATTTCCTGCGATTTCCTGCCCTGTAACGGGAACGTTGTGAGTGAAACGGGTCAGTTGGCGGAGAATGGAGAGCATCTCCGACTGCTGGTATGGGCGGTGGCGGCGGGGCTCCTTGCCTGGGGTTTCTGCCGCTGCTGCTGCCCACACCATGGTATTATCCTGGTTGCTCCCCCCTTGCTTATGGACGTTTTAGACTGGACCAGCGGGGAGTGGCTAAGGCGGCTGGCATGGGCATTGATGCCAGGGGAGGATGGCCTCGGTAGTTGGCCTGGGCACAGTTGGAGTGGGAAGGGTGCTCCTTTGTTTTGGCCCCTGCCGGTATCACCGCCGTTGCCTGAGCCACTGTACTGTGCCATTTGCCCATTTGCCGCCACCACCCCCTTGTGACACTATGGACTGGGTCAACGGATATAAGCGTGGCTGGTGTGAATGGAGCTCAGTTGTTGGAGTAGCCGCCGCTGCTGCCACTGTTTTCACCGCCACCATTACTGGCCGCTTTACCATCTCGCAACTTTATCATCTGCTGCGACTTCGATATCTGGCCATTACCCTTAACATCGACCATGGTTATGATGGACATAAGCATCCCGCTACCCCCTTGGACATTGTAGGCTGCTCCCCCGGTGATATGTCATCTTCCTGTGCCATTTCCCCTTGATGTCATTCCATTTGGCTGATGCTATACTCTCCTCTATGCTATACTGCGACAGAACTTTACTCCCAGTCTCTGGAGGCTTTTTTGAAGCCTGGGGAGGCCGTTTTCACCCTCCCCAAGCTCCAGGGGCTTTCCTCTTCTACCTTGCTGCACTCTGCCTGAACTCCTGCTCATTCCCCATCACCCCCCTTTTAGCCACCCTGCACTTACTCCCAGGCTCCGGAGGCTTTCCTGAAACCTGGGGAGGGCAAAAACAGCTTCCTCCAGCCCTCCGGAAGGCTGAAAATCAGCTGCTCAGTGGCTGAGGGCTGCCATGCCGGCAAATATGGCTCTGCATGCCATCTGTAGCTCACATGCCATAGGTTTGCCATCACTGTCCTAGATCATTGATCTAAAATCAATTATAGGTTATATTTTGGATATTTATAATAGGCTATTGTAGCATATGAGAACAATGGGACAAGATTATATTGGAAAAGCTGAAAGAATACGCCAATTATGTCAACTGTCCAACTAGCGAACCCAAAACAAATAAACACTCTTGGGAACTTTGAATTCCCAAAAGTAAAACTTTATTGGATACGCCATTTTGGTACTGAAGAATCAAAACCAGCTCTAGTTTTTCTGCGCAAATGCTTGCCTAGTTAAACAATTGCTTCCCTTTCTCCCCACCCTATCACATTGTCCAATTATGAAACATCATTTTGTTATGGGAACAGTCCAGCTCTTCTCAAACACCTGCAGAAACCCTGATGGTTTCTAGGCTCTCCTGATCTGTGCACAAATTCTCAGCACTCCATCCTCCCCCCCCCCCCCCCCAGTTCATTGGCAAGTTAAATAGTGATAAGTTTTGAAAGAAGCAAAGCAGTTAAATCTTGACAAATCACTTGTTTTGCATTTCCTTCAGGCTTGGTGTAATAATGGGCAAGCATCCTCTGGCATCGCCTTTGGTTAGGTTGCTTAGCTGCTAACTGCTTAGCTGCTATATGTTAAAAGACTTTCGTTGCTGTATGCTAAAGAAAGGCTCAATATCAATTTTTAGAAATATACAAGGTAGCTGTGACCTGAAGCAATTATGCTGCAGGTTTTGCATTTTAGTTGATATATTAAAATAGGTAAAGAACAAATTTAGCATTACTTAGAGGCTGAAGTTGAGAATGTATATTCAAGAATACAGTCAAAGGGCTAAGGTGGAGAATATATTCAAGAATAAAGTCAAAGTCAAGAATACACACAAAGTCTTGTTTATTTTAATGTTATGAGTTGATTGTGTTTGGAGAATACAAATACAATACATTCTAGTAAACTCATGTTTGAAGGGGAAGCATGCTAACATACAGTATTGCAAAAATACCAAAGTGGAAATCAGTGTTTTTACTATTCCATTACTTGCTTCACACGTCTGTTTAAATACCTTGCCAATACATATAAGGGTAACTATCTACAATATGCACCCATATCAACTTTCAGTGTATTATAGGAGAGAGCACAATATACTACAAGGAAAATGTGTTGCTATATTTCCACATTCTTACAATATGATTTGAGTATCAATATTTACTAAAAGAAGCATGTGGTGGGCATAAATGTTCATTTGCAGCTGCTTAAATTATTAATACTTTTCTTTTTAACCTGATGCTTCTGCAGACACACACACTTCAACTAGTTTGCCTTAGCACAATGACAGCCAATCCTTTCAGCTCTATACATTTTCCACCAGCTGCTATCCTTTGAAAGACATTTGAAACATGCACTTTATGAGTCTCAGGCTGCAACAAAGGTAAGACTGCTTTTGCTATTGTTGGATATGACAAATAGTGAAAGTTGCTGAAAAAGCAGACCAATGGAAAACAACAGAAAAGTATATTTTCATTTGTGCTGTTCCAGGTGAGTTGGAAGACATTTTTGTTAGTACAATCTTTGTGTTGTTCTATGATGATTGAAAACTATTTTTTTTTTCAACATGGGTAATTTTACTTTGGAAAAAATTGAACCATTTAGATTTCTCCATTCATACTCAAGTGCTATGAAGTTTACTCTCACATTTCATGCATTAAAAATACTCATAATTTACTACACTTCTGGGAGATGATGCACTATTAATATATTGTGGATCTTTGTCATAGTAGTCTCAGTTAAAAACAAATTTAAGGCTATTTCAAAATAACATGTTTATGTAAAATGAGAATAAGGTCTTAAGGAGCCTCTTCTACAGTTCAATACTGGTTTCCATGTTTTCCATCTCAAAATGATAAGCCATGTTTATAATAATTTTCAGTATTTTATGGATGCTACATCAGAAAGCAAACATTTAGAAGCTGTAGGTTGCCCACTCCTATTTTGCAATACTAGGCATCTTTATCAATTGAAGATAAAGAATATAAATGTCTTGAGTTTGAAGTGATGTCCTTTCAAGCAAAGTCATCTAACTCATGATCTTTTAATAAAATCTTTTCCATGTTTTAAAGAAAAGATTTCAGTGCATATCAGGAAGAGAAAACCCACACTCTTCATCAGGTGAAATTATCCCAAGGTCTGCATGGTTTAAGATGAAGCTGTTCCTTACATCATCATATAATTTAGCTCCCGCCCCACCCCCTCAATTAAGTAGACTGGCATCTTATTATTAGCAACTTCTCTAAGGGATTAAATGAGATTTTTGAGGTTTGCCAATTGGTAAATGGTATACTGTATGTCTAAGTATTGTAAACTTCTTAAACTATATTAAACTTTTGTACTACCTTGTGAGTCTATTGATTGAAACAGTATAGAAATGCTTTAAATCAGAAATGTCCTACAAAATAAGAATTCTGAAATAAAAATCTTAATTTAAATTATCATAATCCCTATGATGAATCATTAAAATGAATACCGTATTTTTGGAGTATAAGACGCATCTTTTTCCCTCTAAAAAGAGGCTGAAAATCTGAAAAGTCTTATACATCGAATACAGCAAAAAAAAATTGCCTCCTGGAACCCCACACCCTTAACCAAACTGGATGTGTCTAGCCTTATGGAGGCTTCCAGAGAGCTCCTGAGGGCTGGGGAGGGCAGAAATGAGCCTAAATCGGGCTGTTTCTTGCCCCTCCCCCCAGCCTCCAGCAGCACTCTATAAGCCTCCATAAGGCTATGCATGCAATTTATTTGACACAAACCTGGTCCGTTTTCGCGATAAATGGGCCAGTTTTTTGCTCATTTTTGACACACACACCCTGGAGCACTCTGCAACAGGCCATTTTGGGGAGGTTTGCAGAGTGCAAAAACACTTTGTATTTCCTTTTGGAAAGCTCTTTAACTGTTTCTGTGCCAGCAGTGGCGTAGCGTGGGTTGTCAGCACCCGGGGCAAGGCAAGTAATTTGCGCCCCCTAACCCTCCCCCAGATAGTCCCTCGCTCCGCTTTCAAACCACAATAAAAGTGGGAAGAGACGGAAAAGTGCGCGCATCGGGAGGGGAGCGGGGGGGGACGCCCTGCGCGGGGAGGAGGCACGGCGCTGAAGGGTCCCGGGGGAAAAGGGTGGGGGCGGAGGGGGATGAGGAGCGGAAGGGGGTGTCTGGCGGGGGGGGCGTTCCTCCTCCCCCCTCCTCCTGCTCGGCCGGGGTGTCAATTTGCAGCGGGAGCTCCTCCTCCGCCTCCTCCTTCCCGGCCCCTCGCTTGCATTCTCGACCCTCCCCGGGTGGGCTGAGCAGGGGACCCCTCCGGCTGCCGGAGCGAGCGACTTCCACCCAGGCTCTCTCCGCCGCCTCCGCCCAGGCTATCCTTCTACCTACCTAACTACACACACACTCTCTCTCCCTACCTACCTCCTGTGTTTCTCTCTCTTTCTCTCCCTCTATTTTTTTTAAATTTAATTGGTAGACCTCTCCCTCTCCCTGAAGGGACTCGGGGCGGTGCACGGGAGTTAAAAACATACAAACATAAATACATCATAAATATATAAAATCAAATTAAACAATTTATCCCTGCGCTAAAAAGCTAAAATCCTAAAAACTAACCCCTTAAAAAACCCAATTAAAACAATTTAGATGATCAGACTAAAAAGGCTGGAAGGTAGGTTAGGCCAGGCCGGCCTGTTGGAAAAGATAAGTCTTGAGCTTTTGTCAGAAGGCGCGGAGATCTGTGGTTGTTCTGAGGTTGGGGGGTTGGTCATTCCATAGAGCTGGTCCCGCCACAGAGAAGGCCCTTTCCCTGGGCGTCGCCTGCTGGCATTGCCTAGTGGACGGCACCCGGAGAAGTCCCTCTCTGTGGGAGCGGATCGGTCAGAGGGATTTATGGGGTAGGATGCGATCTCGCAGATAGCTAGGTCCTGTGCCATGGAGCGCTTTAAAGATGGTGGTCAGCACCTTGAAACGCACCCGAAAGACCACAGGCAGCCAGTGCAGCTCGTGCAGGAGCGGTGTTACGTGGAAATGCCTAGGGGCACCCAGAATTGCCCGCGCGGCTGCATTCTGGACTAGCTGCAGTCTCCGGGTGCACCTCAAGGGAAGCCCCATGTAGAGAGCATTGCAGTAGTCTAGACAGAATGTCACAAGGGCATGAGTGACCGTGCGAAGGGCATCCCGGTCCAAAAGGGGATGCAACTGGCGTACCAGGCGAACCTGGTAAAACACCCCCCTGGCCACGGCTGTCACTTGATCTTCCATAGACAGCCGGGTATCCAGGAGGATGCCCAGATTGCGTGCCCCATCCACAGGGGCTAGATGTTCACCCCCTATGGCCAGTGATGGAGTGAACTGGTTGTACCGGGACGCCGGAAGCCACAGCCATTCGGTCTTGGACGGGTTCAGTCTGAGTCTGTTCCTTCCCATCCAGTTCCACACGGCTTCCAGGCACCGGGACATCACTTCGATGGCATCGTTGGGGTGGTTTGGGGTAGATATATACAGCTGCGTACCGTCAGCGTAGAGATGGTACTCTACCCCAAAATCACGGATGATCTCGCCCAGCAGCTTCATATATGTGTTGAACAGGAGATGCGAGAGGACCGACCCCTGAGGGACCCCACATGTGAGGGGTCTTGAGGCCAACCTCTGCCCTCCTGCCAACACAAATTGCAATCGACCAGAGAGATAGGAGGAGAACCACCGTAAAACGGTGCCCCTCACCCCTCGTCCGGGCCGAAAGCCGGACTGGCGTGGGTCCAGATAATCAATCTCCTCCAGGTGATGGGGAAACTGTTGTGCCACCACACTCTCTACAACCTTCGCTAGAAAGTGAAGGTTGGAGACCGGACGGTAATTTACCAACAATGCTGGGTCCAGGGAAGGCTTCTTGAGGAGGGGTCTCACCACCGCCTCTTTCAAGATGGTAGGCAAGATCCCCTCACTCAAGGAAGCATTCACTACTTCCTGGAGCCAGCCTCGTGTAACCTCCCAGGATGCCAGTACAAGCCAGGAGGGACACAGGTCCAATAAACATGTGGTGGCTCTCAGTTGCCCACGTAACCTGTCCATATCTTCGGAAGTAACAGAGTCAAACTCCTCCCACAAAACTGTCTCAAGACCTGCCTCGGACCTTCCCTCCAGACTACTTTCGGTGGAGGCCAACTTGCTTTGAATCTGAGCGATTTTATCCTGCAGATATTCTCCAAATTCCTCTGCTCTGCCCTGTAGAGGGGCTTCCCGTGGCCTCTGTTGAAGGAGGGAGGGGGTCACCCCAAACAGGGCGGCAGGGCAGTTAGAACCGTTTGGCCACTCTTATCGCCACAAGGTAAGTCCTCAAATGGGCTCTCACCTGTGTTCGGTCGGATTCAGAGCGTGTGGATCTCCATCTCCTCTCTAGGCGTCTCTTGCAGCGTTTCATCACCCTCAGCTCCTCAGTGAACCAAGTACCCCAGGTGACTCGGCGCTGCACGAGAGGCCGCAAGGGCGCGACCCAATCCAGGGCCCCGGCGGCTGCAGTACTCCATGCCGCCCCCAGGTCCTCAGTCGGGGCGCGGGTCAGGGTCACAGGTAATGGCCCAAGCTCCATCTGGAATCTCAGGGTCCATCAGGCGCCTGGGGCGGAACCACCTAGGAATCTCTGGTTCTGCCTCCCCGCGTTGGGGTGTAGCGATTGGAAAGTCGAGCCGGAGAAGTGAGTGATCTGACCATGACAGGGGTATGATGGCTAGATCCCCTACACCCAGATCACTCATCCACTGACCAAAGACAAAAATCAAATCCAGTGTCCACCCTCGTGTGTGGGACCCTGAATTACCTGGGTCAGGTCCATGGCTGTCATGGAGGCCATGAACTCCTGAGCTGCCTCGGATGATTCGCCCACCAATGGCAGGTTGAAATCCCCCATGACTACCAGTCTGGGGGTCTCAATCGCCACCGCAACGATCATCTCAAGGAGCTCGGGCAGGGCTGCTGTCACGTAGCGGGGAGCCAGGTACATGATCAGCATGCCCAACTGCCTCCTTGGGCCCCATTTCACGTAGAGGGACTCACAGACGGTGGTCTGTGGTACAGTGGTCTCTCTCGGCTCAAGATCTTCCCTAACAATAACCGCTACTCCCCCCCCCTGCCTAGGGCCCAGGGTTGATGAAACGTGCGGTAACCTGGCGGGCACATATCCACGAGAGGACATCTTCCCTCGTGGCCCAGCCAGGTCTCCGTAATCCCTACCAGGTCTGGCTCCCCCTCCAACACAAGGTCATTAATAAGGGGGGCTTTGTTGACCACGGACCTGGCGTTGCATAACATCAGCCTAGGGCCCTGGCTCTGTGAACCCGGACCACCTAGCTCGCAGGGGGAGCTCAGGGGGTTGGTGCGCATGACCACTTGAAGCCAACGGCCACATGCCTTCACCCGATGGTAACCTTCCTGTCTCCCATCGCCCCTACCCCTCCCTATGACCGTTTGGATGGAAAAGCCCTCTGTAGGAACGACCCTTGTTCCCCCCACCTCGGACCCAACCACCTCCTTCCTTGCTCTATTAGCCGGGTTGGCACTGTTCACATCCTCCACCTGTCTGATCCCTCCCTCTTCCCTGGAACCCAATAAAATTCGAATAAAAAATTTAGTTAAAAACCCCCTGAGGCTACATTTCACCCACCTCTCCGGATTAATTAATCCCTCATTAAGGTGGGCCCTCGTTAAAGCGGAGGGCCAAACCTGCGCAAGGGGCGACTACCGCAGTAGGATCAGGTCTGCCCTTGAGTACATGCAAAAATATATAATGGGTCGCACAGTTAGTTGCAGGGCATCAATTGGCTATATAGATGGTAAAATAGATGGTACAATAAATTAAGCATTACTGTATTCTAGTAAGCTCAAAGTCCGGCTCCCAGAGTCTGTATAGTCTTAAATGGTCGGAATAGTCCAAGTAGGGTGCTGTGGATAGCAGATAATAAATAGATGTTGATATTGGGTCCTGGATGGGGGCAGATTTATGCTGTGATCTTCCATGGCCCTTGGCCTTCGGCCCCCACTTTATAGCTTAACGCCTACCAGTATAATATCCAGGAAAATATCCTTTAGGCCCGGGGCCTCGGGCCTCTGCCATTCGATGTTTTTCTGGCTGAGGCCCAGCTCTCCCTCGGACTCCCGGGCCTCCTATGTCCTCAGACCTCTCCAGCTCCGGCCCCCAATCTCCAAATTGCATCCTACAAGTTCCTCCAGACGCCGTGGTCCATATCTCGGCAGCTGGGTGGGATCCTTGGGCCTCGGGCCTCGAACCTCGGCCCTGGTCGTCTTAGACCTCAGTCTGGATCCGATCTCAGCCCGGCTGTTTTCGGCCTCTCGGCCTAGCATCCCGACCTCCGGTGCCTCAGTCGGCCTTGGCTCGGCTCCCGAAGTCTTTCTGGCTCCAGCTCCGATGTCTTCCCTCGCATCCAGCGTCCGTCCCTCCGGTCGGCGTCCCTCGCTCTGGGCCGTTTCAGCCTCTCCTGGCCGTCCGCCCACCCTGGGAGGCCACACAGGCCTTGATGGAGTGCCAGGGTGGGGACTTACTGGGCCTGGCCCTTCCCGATTGATGGGCCGGGCAGCATGTCAGAATTGCCAGCGAGCCCCCCGCGGCCTGTGCGGAGCTCATTGGCAGCCCGCCATTCTCGCGCATGCGCAGTCTATAGAAGCATCTTAAAGCATTTTAAAAGTGTTTGTTTTTCAACAGAAGCTTTCAAACCATTTGGATTGTGCAAACTCCAGGGAGAGTCTGGTCCTGGACTCGACTGACTTAAGATAACACGACCCAAACTCTCCAACACTATCCCTCTATCTACCTACCTACTTTTTTTTTGTAATTTGCCTCTTTAAAACCTTGGTGTGTCTTATACTCTGGTGCGTTTTATACTCTGAAAAATACGGTATCTATTAAACATTGGATAAAGTTCACTTAACTGAATAAAGTTAATTTTTACTACTTAACTGTCTCTTAAATGATCAGTTTTTAATTAAAGGAAATATAAGATCAAACCTCTCTTCCTTAATTCATATTTAACTTCTTTCTGCTTATAAGTGAGTAACCTATTATCTTATTATCAAAAATACATAAAAATATTTACGCTAATATCCATTGTGCTTTTTAAAAGATGTATCCCAAACCTATCAAGTTATCAATGTTTGCATTAAAATGTAGGTATGCAAATGAAACAAAATTTGCTTTATCCTAAATGCAGAATGAACAGACCTATTTTGAATGTTCTGTCAGATGTTATCTTGATTGTTAGTGCCATTGCTCCCAATGGGAACAACAACTGCTCCCTTGGACAATCAATTATTTTAGTTGTGTATTCATTATAAGTAATAGATTCTTACTTAAATCTGCCAGGTTATGTGCTGAAGAGTATTAACATGCAGACATAACAATAATAATATAATAATAACAACGTAACTAAACTGTAACTCAAAATATGTGGAAACTGCTGAGGACTAGACAGCCTGGCAATTTATTAAGTATACAAGAGACATGTCAATAAGATAACAGCTTTGTCTCATGATGATACAGGTAGTCTTCAATTTACAACAGATCATTTAGTGACTGTTCAAAGTTACAACAGCACTGTAAAAAAGTGACTTATGACCATTTTTCACACATTATAGCATCTCCATGATAACATGATCAAGATTTGGTGGCTTGGTAACTGGTTCGTATTCATTGCAGTGTCCTAGGGTCCCCTTTTTGTGACCTTTTGATAAGCAAAGTCAATACCCACTTAACAAATTTCTCACTTAACATAAATGTTGAGCTCAATTTTTGTCATAAGTCGAAGACTATCTGTAGTTAAAACTTAATTACGCATTCACAAATGTGGCAAGAAATTGCCACATAAAATTGCTATATAAAATGGGACAAAACTCACTTAACAAATTTCTCCTTTAACATAAATGTTGAGCTCAATTCTGGTCATAAGTCAAAGACTACCTGTAATTAAAATTTTATTATGCATTATGCAACTTTTTCTAACACACACATATATTGTTTGTATTACTCAACAGGAATCAACAAAAGCACAGAATAAGGCAGAAAATGTATTTCCATTACTTAGTCTGGCTTTGGTTTGCTCTTTCACACGGTGATTCTAAAATCTACCAAGCCTGCAAGAAAATCTGTTTTTGCAAAGAGGGGTCAATGTTTGTGAACTGTTCAGGAGTTCATGCTCTGGTGTCTAATCTAACATTCCCCCCTGATGTGGAACACTTGGACCTTTCTCAAAACAACTTGCATTCTATTCCTTGGAAATCTCTACGTTCCCTATGGAAGTTGCAGGTTCTCCTTTTGAGCAACAACTCCATCCACAAAGTTAGAGAAAGCCTGCCCATTTCATTGGGCAGGCTCCACAAGCTTGATATTAGTAGAAATGATATCTCATTTCTTGGCAACAGTTTTTCAGTGGGTTTTATTTCTCTCAATGAACTTATTTTGGCGTACAATAAACTGCAGGAGCTACACTACAAGAGTTTTCAATACTTTGAAAACCTTCAGAAGCTGAATTTGCAAAATAATAACATTTCCTCCATAGAAATGGGGACTTTCCGCAGTCTTACTCGCTTGAGGCAACTTTACCTTCAGAACAATTGCCTTCATGCCCTACATAATAGATTATTTTCTATGCTGCAACAATTAGAGATCCTGAACTTGGAGAGTAATAAGATAAAAACTATTGCTCCTGGAGCCTTTATTCCATTAAGCCACCTTACAATACTTAACTTGATCCACAATAAAATTGAGCACATTAAATTCAAAACATTATTATCTTTGCAAACCCCTGGAACTCATATCTTACTCTCAGACAATCCTTGGTTCTGTGACTGTGATCTTCAGAGAGTTTTTGCAAAACTGCAGTGTGTTAGGAGACTGATCTTGGATGATTATTATAACATGACATGCATGGAGCCCCATCTCTTGAGAAACCTGCCTCTGTCAGCTGTAGATACGGAGCTCTGTACTGCTGAGACAGTGACAGTCCTTGTTATAACTTTTACAGTTTTTATAACTGTGGTAGCTGCTATTGTAATGGCTGAAAGGAACAGAAAGAAAAGGGCTGAGAAACGCTGGAATGAGGATAGTGATGTTTCTTATAATGCTCAAAACTGATTAAATATTTGGTAGTAGAAAACTCTGTACTTGAATATGCTATTTAATTTAGCTTTATATATTAGAACCATTTTCAGACATGCAATTCTGAAGGTATGAACAGGATACATGTATCTCTTTCCCTCTTATCCTGTCCATCGGGGAAATGTACTCAGTCTATGAGCTGAGGCTGAAAAAAAATGCTTTCAACATAATTTGGACTTCAAATGTCTTAGGAGTTCTGACTAAATGTTCTCATTCACACTGCAATCTTCATCCACTGAAGCTGACTTCTTCAGATGTAATAAGCACAGCAACCACACTGGCAGCCACCGGGTGTTGCTAATGCTCTGACTAATACTAAGAAGATGGAATAGACGGGTGCATTTCTTCAGGAACCTAGATACATTTTGTGGTCAAATTAAACATGAAACAACCAGATCCATTTTTATAATAACATTAAGAGACAGAAATATAATGATTGCAGCATTATCACCCAGCTTTTGTCTGTTCCAAATAAAAAAGGAAATGTTTCTCTTTTTTCTTCGCATTAGTTTCTGGAAAAGAATATCTGAGGCATTCAAAAAGTTTGCCAATTTAAGTAGTACTATTCAAAGAACTTTTCAATCTTAAAGAACTTTTGACATATATCCATACACATAAACAATTAAATATTCTGAAGTGTGTGTTTCTGGCTGATGGTGAGGGATGGATTATAGGTAGGGGCAGGATAGATTTACTAAAGAAACAGATTTTTTTCCTTCAGTATATTATATGTATTATTAGAAAGATTACAACAAATAGAAAAATACAGAAACTGAAAAAAATGGGGAGGGCATTAATCTGGTTAATATTTGAATAGTAAGCTGCTTGACTACCAGATCTAGTTTGTAAAAATCTGAAAAAGAAATGACAGTACAAAAAACTCCTAGGGGTTATCCTAGAGCAGGCCTGTCAAACTGCCGGCCGCTCGCCCCCACTCTGCAAAGGCAAAAAACATCCCGATACGGCCTCCGATGCGCTTGGGTTTGACACTCCTAGGGACATGTGAGGGCCAAAGATTTTCAAAATGTTAATCATGATTCCAAGGAATGGGACACATTTAAAAAAAAATTGTTTGCTTATTCTGTTTGTCCAAAGTGATAGTACTATCAAAACTTGCTGCTGCTTTATTTAAGCAGTAGCAGCCTTGTGCGAGCAACACAGGGAGTGAAGTTCAAAAGTGCCAAACAGCTCTCAGTCAAACTCAGCTGGTAAGTTCTGATTGTGGCTTACAAAAGTATCTGTATATCATTTAAAAAAAAATTAATTGCTGTCTTAGAAACCAAGAGACTGACAGTTCTAATCCTGCCTTAGGCATGGAAGTCAGCAGGGTGACCTTGGGCCAGTCACTCTCGCCCAGCCAACCTCACAGGGTGGTTGTGAGGATCATAGGAGCAGGAAGGATGTGTTTGCCACCTTGAGTTATTTATTAAACAATAATAAAAGCAGGATAAAAATAAACGTAGGAGTGAAGTTCAGAATTTTGTTTAAATTCTAGTTTTTAAAAATTGGGGGGGGGGAGATGACTGTTCAAACAGCATAAGTCTGGAACGATGATGAATTTTAGTAAACAGCACCTTTTTTGCAGAATTCTAACCAACCAACCAGTTTTATTCATGTAGAAGATTACACAAATTCACTTATCTGTTTGTTGGAAGTAAAGAGTTCAGGGTTCGTTCCCAGCCGGGAATCACCACCGACGCTAAGAGAGAATTTCATGAAGACAGCTGCCTGGAAGTTATGAGCTTTATTAAAGGAAAGAAAAGACAGGAAGGACGAGACACAGCTCTGTCGTTCCCGGGTCTGCAGGACACCATACATGAATTAGTTTTCCACCTTTATACAGTTTTCTTCCTTTGAGGCCTTTGTGTACGTTTCTAATTAACAAAGATTTATTTATTTGGGATAATTGCTGTGATGTTGATTCCGTTCAGTTGATGTCTGGTCCTTGGGGTTAATCCTGTCAGAGAAGGCAAGGAAGGGTGTTTCCTGTGAGTAGGCATCAGCTTTAGGTAAATGGTTGTGATGTTTGTCTTGTCTTAGATTAGATTCTATGTCTAGTGGTTATTGCCAGACTCAGGGTTTTCCTGTGCTTTGGTTATTCTTAATCCTTTATACTAAGTTTCCTTTTGTGATTACACTCAACCCATTTTGGTTACGTGTATGGTTTTCTCCTGGCTATGGCTCTAGCCCATATGTATTTATTAATTTCTAAAATGAGTTTCCCAGTACCTTCCTACATGTTTTAGGGCAGGGGTCTGCAAAGTCGGCTCTTTTAAGACTGGTGGACTTCAATTCCCAGAATCCCCCAGCCAGCATAGCTGGCTGGGGAATTCTGGAAGTTGAAGTCCCCCAGTCTTAAAAGAGCCGACTTTGCAGACCCCTGTTTTAGGGAGTTACAATACTATAAATTTTGAGAAGCCCTGCTTTAAACAATGTGCTAGATTAGGACATCAAAACAAGAAATCCTGGAAGGGACAAATTACTTAGTACAGGAAAGTTACCCTCAAATTGAGCTCTGGTGCGAAACGCAACGGAATGTTGGAAAGGAACTATAAAGCAGTGTTTTTCAACCTTGGCAACTTGACGATGTCCGGACTTCAACTCCCAGAATTCTGGGACATCTTCAAGTTGCCAAGATTGAGAAAGAAACACGTGTGTAAAAAGTGTCGTATAATTGAGACGAGTTTTCTTGCTTAAAAAAATCCTCGAATTCACCTCTATGGGAGAAGCGGTGAATACTACCCGTGAGACCACTCCACTGGTGATCCACCCAGGGCATGCCTAACTCTCTTGCAGCATACTAGAGTTACGTTACAGTTATTTTATACAGAGGAAAGCACGTGCCACCTCTAGCAAAGGGACTGGAAATAATTCGGCTCAACCCGCCCAGCGAGCGACTTCGTGAATATGCATCCAATGTCACTCCTTTCGTCATAAACCAGAGCAGGAGCCGAATTACTAAACCGACGTTTCTCAACGAGAGTAAACTAAAGGGCAGAACGAGGCTTCTTTTCCCCGATTGGCTCAATCCTGTTCCGAAAGGAAGCGTGGGCCCCTTCGGGGCTTTCCCCGGGTCCTGGCGGAGGGGGCTCCGTCGTATCCTCGCCTCCGCACACGCGGCCGCCTGGGCGGGCAGAGGCTCCCCCAACAGTATTTGAGCAGCCCTTTCGGCAGCAGCGGCGCCTCAGCGGGCGGGAAGAGCCATGGCGGCGCTTCCTGCGGGATCCATAGTCCCCGGAGATCCTAGGGTTTGAGAGTGGATAGGCTTCGACTAAATGAAAAGGTTACGTTTTTCTTGCCCTGACCTAGCACTTCATTATTACTCGACGCGTAGGAGAGATTTTTGCCTGTATTTTGGTCAAAAGCTACCATTTTATGCACGCTCACTAATCAAGACCATCACTGGGTGGCAGTGGGACCCACGAAAATCTCCCCTTATACGGTACTGCCATTTAACAGTCCAGGATTTCTGCAGTCTAGGATACAGTATTCCTACAGCACTTTCATTGCTCTTGCAAAGTAGGAACGCGGTTTTACTCCTTAGCAAGATTTCACCCTAGGACAATGTTTCTCAACCTTGGTGACTTTAAGCCTTCAACCTTCAAACTCCCAGAAGCCCCCAGCCAGCGAATTCTGGGAATTGAAGTCCAGACATCTTCAAGTTAACAAGGTTGAGAAACACTGCCCTAGGAGCAAAAGAGACCGAAGCCACAACAGATCTCGATAGCAACGCCGCCTCCTTTCATCAAAACGGCAAAGCCCCCTCCCCCCACTTTCCAATCGTTCCGAGCCTGGCGAATCAGAAGCGGCGGATCAGAAGCGGCGGGGGCGCTTCTGATTGGGCAGAAATTGTCGCTCTGTTTCTTCTGCCTGCCGGGTTGCTGCTTGCCCCTGCCGGAGCGGCTAGAATGCTAGAGGTATGTTTGGACCCGGGGCTGCCCTTGCAGGAGACCCCGCAGGGAGGAGACTGCGGGACGGCCTCGTCCTTTCTCCCGCTCGAGCTGTCCAGGAACACAAGCGAGTTCCTCGTGAGACCGAACTTATTTAGCGAATGCGCGCGTGCGTGTGTGTTGGCCTGGACTCCCTCAGCGGTCCTCCCCCCCCCCCCCGAAACATTTTAGAAATCTGAGTTGGCAGTTATGACCACAGAAGTTGATCCACACACACAGATCCTTTTGCGAGCCACACAAATTACTATGTTTACTGTTAAACTTTTCCTTGAGAGGCTCTAAGGTTTCAAAATTTGCAGCGTTTCTTGAGAGGGCTCGGCAGTATGGATGTTCCTAATGTTTACATGTTGTGACACTGAAGTTCGACGCGGGTCCTGTTGGAGCGAGAAAATTCAAAACGGACCAAATGTGAATGGTGGCATCATGCAGACCATGGTTTATCTTCTCATGTGGTCGGAGCGGTATACTACCTTGAAACATGGGGCACCCTCCTATCCTTCCGCAAGAGCCTGGAGACGCTGCAATCCCCCCAAATGGGGGGATTGCACGTTGGAGATGGCAGACTCCACCTCTCATCTTTTTTATTATAATATTGATAAATATATTTAATAATGTCTGCTTAGAGTGGCCCTATGGCAAGATAGGCAGCAAATAAATTTGACAAATAATGTTTTCTCTTTCAATGAGAACTATTGTTAGCAACTAGGAAGAGGCCATCTGCTCTCCACTATCTCAAGTGGCCAGCTGGCTGGCAGGAAAAACTGGAATAAGTACTTGCATCTCCAAAGCAGACCTTAGACATTGGTATGTTCCTAACAATTCATTGCAGAATATTGTTGTAGGCTATACACATGTCTTGTTGGATCGTAAACTACCTATATAGACACCAAGGGTTGCTGAAAAGTAAGACAGATCCCACTACTTAGATATTGTAATATTTTATAATCAGGAATGAATACTTGGTCAGTCATGAATAATAGCAGCATACAAATACAGATGGCTCCAAACAAATCAGTATAGAAAAAAAATATTTTCCCTATATTATAAAATTGTTCCTTAGATAGTTGTATGCCCTACTCAGTAGTACACAGTGTTTATGCAGATCTGATGTATCTGTGCCAGAGGGAACTCTCTTCAAAGTTTAATGCCAAATATGTTGGAAGCCAGGTTTCTTGCAACAAGGTCACATTGAACTAGTTATGAAGTCATTATTTCTACATTTTAAAAACCAAATAGCTACATTCCAACTAATTGGGATAGCTTTGTTGTGGTGTGCTTCATATGGCTCTGAGCATTTAATAAAAGCCAAAGTATTTGACTTTTAAAAAAATAGAAACAATTTGAGGGGCTTGTGAACTTCTGTTTCCATCAGTATCCTGGTCATCAGAGAGGATGTTTTGGAAATTATGACAAGTGATTTATGGGATTATGTTCTGTTAAGAAGATACCAGTTAGTAAAGTCTGGTAATAGTGGTTTGGCCATCTTCTCATTGCTTGATCTGAATCCAACAAGATATGTCTGGTATTGCAGTTCCATCCTGTGAGCTTCAAAAGTCAGGGCAGGGAATGTTCATTGCCTTTTATAGAAAGTGTCCCTCAGATAATCTTAATTTGATTCATTAAACTGCATTGTTTCCAAAGAGTTAGGAAGTTACAGTACACAGTTATCCCAAAATTTCCCAAGTCTGAACAATCTCATGCTTGTATAACTTTGGGCTGCAGTACCTCAAGAGATTGGTCAGTGAGCTGAATGGTTAGAGATAAGAGATTCTCCTAAAACAGCAGGGTGTTTAAAAAATTTGCTGATTTAAGTTTTTGTATCTGCTCTATTTTAATCAGAACCTAATTATTACAGTCGAATTGCACTAAAGCAATATGATTGTGCCCATGATCACAACAATATAGTATTTATTATTAAAACAATATGAGATTGCATTTACCGTATTTTTTGGAGTATAAGACGCACATTTTTTCCTCTAAAAAGAGGCTGAAAATCTGGGTGCATCAAATACAGCATTTTTTTGCCTCCTGGAACCCTACTCCTTCACCAAACTGGCTGTGCCTAGTCTTAGGAGGCTTCCAGAGAGCTCCTGGGGCTGGCGAGGTCAGAAATTAGCCTCAAACGGGCCCGTTTCACCCTCCACCAGCCCCCAGCAGCACTCTATAAGCCTCTATAGGGCTATGCATGCAATTTATTTGACACAAAACTGGCCCGTTTTCGCAATAAATGGGGCAAGTTTTTTGCTCATTTTTGACACACACCCCCGCCCCCCAGGAGCATTCTGCAAGCCCCCCCCCAAAGCTAGTTATGCTTTTTATTTGAAAAAAAACCGGCCCCATTTTCACGGAGAAATTGGTTGTTTTGGAGAGGTTTGAGTGCAAAGGCTCCGGAAGGCTCTTTAACTGTTTCTGTGTCAGCAGAAACAAAGTCTTAAGGTTTGTCAGCGATTTCCTTCTGCAGGACATGGATAAATACACCTAGAAACATCAACCTACCTTCCTAATCTCTCTCTCTCTCTCTCTCTCTCTCTCTCTCCCTACCTACTGTATTTCTCTCTTTCTCTCTCTTTCTATCCTTCTACCTACCTAACTACACACACACACTCTCCCTACCTACTGTATTTCTCTCTCTCTCTCTCTTTCTCTCTCTCTCTCTCTCTCTCTCTCTCTCTCTCTCTCCCCTTCTACCTACCTACCTACTGTATTTCTCTCTATTTCTCTCTCTTACAATAATACAATAGCAGAGTTGGAAGGGACCTTGTAGGTCTTCTAGTCCAACCCCCTGCGTCGGCAGGAACTTTATACCATTTCAGACAAATGGCTATCTAACATCTTCTTAAAAACTTCCAGGGTTGGGGCATTCACAACTTCTGGAGGCAAGCTGTTCCAGAGGTTAATTGTTCTAACTGTCAGGAAATTTCTCCTCAGTTCTAAATTGCTTCTCTCCTTGATTAGTTTCCACCCATTGCTTCTTGTCCTGCCCCCAGGTGCCTTGGAGAATAGTTTGACTCCCTCTTCTTTGTGGCACCCTCTGAGATATCGGAACACTGCTATCATGTCTCTTCATCAAACTAGACATACACAGTTCCTGCAACCGTTCTTCATATGTTTTAGCCTCCAGTCCCCTAATCATCTTGGTTGCTCTTCTCTGCACTCTGTCCAGAATCTCCACGTCTTTTCTACATCATGGCGACCAAAACTGTATGCAGTATTCCAAGCGTGGCCTTACCAAGGCACTATACAGTGGCATTAACACGTCACGTGATCTAGATTCTATCCCTCTGTTTATGCAGCCCAGAACTGTGTTGGCTTTTTTGGCAGCTGCTGCACACTGCTGGCTCATATTTAAATGGTTGTCCACTAGGATTCCAAGATCCCTCTCACAGTTGCTACTATTGAGCAAGGTACCACCTATACTGTACCTGTGCATTTTGTTTTTCTTGCCTAAATGTAGAACCTTACTTTTTTCACAATTGAATTTCATTTTGTTAGATAGTGCCCAATGTTCAAGTTTGTCAAGATCCTTCTGTATCTTAAGCCTATCTTCTGGAGTGTTGGCTATTCCTGCCAACTTGGTGTCGTCTGCAAATTTGATGAGTTCCCCATTTATCCCCTCATCCAAATCATTGATGAAGATGTTGAAGAGTACTGGGCCTAAAACAGAGCCTTGGGGGACTCCACTGCATACTTCCTTCCATGTAGATGCAGTTCCATTGAGGACTACATGTTGAGTGCGGTTGGTCAGCCAGTTGCGAATCCATCTGATGGTGATGCTTTCTAACCCACATTTTTCTACTTTATCTAATAGTAGGTTATGGTCTACTTTGTCAAATGCCTTACTGAAGTCCAAGTAAATTATATCGACAGCATTCCTCTGGTCCACTAATTTTGTCACTTTGTCAAAGAATGCAATTAGATTAGTCTGGCATGATCTGTTTTTGACAAACCCATGTTGGCTTTTGGCTATTACTTTGTTTGCTTCTAGGTATTCGCTTATTTGTTGCTTAATTATCTTTTCCAGAATCTTCCCTGGTATTGAGGTCAGGCTGATGGGTCTATAGTTTCCTGGATCTATTTTTTTCCCTTTTTTGAAGATGGGAACCACATCAGCTCTTTTCCAGTCTTCTGGCAGTTCCCCGGTGCTCCAGGATCTCTGAAAGATATAGCTCAGTGGCTCTGAGATCTCGTCTGTCAGTTCCTTCAGAACCCTGGGGTGTAATCCATCCAGTCCTGGTGATTTGAACTCGTCCAGGGCAGACAGATGCTCACTTACCATTTTCTTCCCTATTTCAACTTGTGTTCCTAATCTGATTTTTGTGGTGCTGTTTTTGATTCTCTCTTGTGGTGCTGTTTTTTATTCTCTCTCTATCCCTTTATGTACCTACCTACCATATTTCTCTTTCTTTCTCTCCCTTTCTCTTCCTCTATCTATCTATCTACCTACTTTTTTTTGTAATTTGCCTCTTCAAAACCTTGGTGCTTCTTATACTCCGGTGCGTCTTATACTCCGAAAAATACAGTAACATACGTGGGATCTTGGGGAGATGGGAAACCAGTGAAGATATGTGGTACATGATGTAAACGCACAAGTGATATATCAATTTCATGACACAACTGACTCCTTTCTCAGGATTACATAAATGGGAAAAGGTGCATTCATAATTAATGTTATCAGAGTGGGTTGAAAGGTTGAGTCTTTTCATTATCTGTAGACATATTACACAATAACTATATGTACTATATTTTTACTGAAACAGAATATGTTGGATGTTGGGAAATGGCCATTATTTGCTCTCCACTCTCAAGAGGAATTGATGTTAATTCGTCAGGTTTGCGTATTTGGCAGTGCTGGCAATGAAGTTCTTTATGCAACTGAAAATGATGAGGTAACTTTTGAAGATATAATAGTTAATAGCTGTTTGTCTTGGTATCGACTTTAACTTCAATTGTTCATGATTCTGTACAAATCTGAAGCTTAACATGCCAAGAATCTTTGCATGCACATTTGTGTTAAGAATTGGAAGGCATGAAATTTATCTCTGCCTTGCTTAATATGTAGCTTTTCCCCAGGCCTATCACAAAAAAGAATAAATATACAATATTGTACATCTGTTAAATAAGCCTCACTTGCATGATGTTTATTATAAATTTTGGCTTTATTGATGTACGTTTTTGGTTTCCTTTAGGGCAGAATACATGGCAGAAATATGACTAAAATATATATCCTCAAATATGTAAACTCAAAATTCACTATAAATGTATTTGGGGTATTTTTAAATATTTAAATTATATACGCTTATAAAAGTATTTTGGTACTGACAGTATCATTGTGTAACAGGTTTTTGCTTTGGGCACTAACTGCAACGGATGTTTGGGAATTGGTGATGTACAGAGCAGCATTGAACCTCGAAGAATAGATATTTTTTGTGGCAAAAAATTAGCTTCCCTTAGTTATGGAAGTGGACCTCATGTTGTTCTGGCTACTACTGGTATGTTATGTGATTCTAACTATGGTTATTTTATTAATATATTCCTTGGCAAGGGTATTTTGTTCTTTCTTTTGAAAACAGCTATTATTAAGAAAGAAAAGCTAAGAAATTCTGGGGAGATACTGAAATTACTTTTCTTGACTTGTACTTAACAAAACTAAACAATGAAATGATTAAATGAGTCACACACTATTGTATTACTTTTATGCTGTAGGTATTAAGAGAATCCAGTTTAACCCATTGACTTGTCAAAAGCCCTTAGAACAGCGATGGCAAACCCCCCATTTTGTGCATGCTCTTTTTGCATGCTCCAGAGGCTTTATAGGAGCCTGGGGAGGGTGAAAACAGCCTCCCCACTCCCCCGGAGGCCCTCCAGAGGCTTCAGTTACCTTCAGGAGGCTTCCCTAAAGCCTCCGGACCACCCAAAATGACGCTCCAAGCAAATTGAACATCACTTCCGGTTTGGCGGCACGTCATTTTGTGTGCTCAGAGGCTTCAGGGAAGTTCATGAAGCCTCGGGAAGGCCTCCGGGGAAGGGGGGAGGCGCTTTTCGCCCTCCCCAGACTCCTCTAAAGCCTCTAAAGCCTGGGGAGGGTGAAAAGAGCATGCAAAAAAGGGCGAATTCAGCTGGCCAGTGCGCTCATGCACGCTGGCCAGCTGACAGGGCATTGCCTCGCATACCCTGACAAATGGCTCCGAAGGCCACCTGTGGCACGCGTGCCATAGGTTCACCATCATGGCCTTAGAAGATCACAAATGACAATCATGTAACCCTAGGAGACTACAGCCATTGTAAATACAGTGGTACCTCGGTTCACGAACGCCTCTGTTCACGACCAATTCGGTTTACGAACAGAAAGGTTCCTCAAAATGTGCTCCGGTTCACGAACTCCGTTTCGGTTCACGAACGGAAAAGTTCATAAAAATATGGTCTGGTTCACGAACTCCGCTTCTGTTCACGAACTCCGCCTCGGTTCACGAACTCCGCCTCGGTTCACGAACTCCGCCTCGGTTCACAACCAATTTGGTTCGTGAACAGAGTCAGTTCAAGAATTAAAACCAAAAGAAAGATCAGAAAGGATTAATTGGATTTACATTAAACCCTATGGGAAACTGTGCCTCTGTTCACGACCAATTCGGTTCGCGAACAGAGTCAGTTCAAGAATAACGACCAAAAAACAAGGTCAGAACGGATTAACCGGATTTACATTAAACCCTATGGGAAATTGTGCCTCGGTTCACGACCAATTCGGTTCGCGACCAGAGTCATTTCACGAATTAAGTTCGTGAACCGAGGTACCACTGTATAATGCTGGCTGCTAAGTACCTTTAATTGTGTGAATGCTGCACAAGTTGTAAGTGTGAGGGCTGGTTATAAAATCATTTTTTTCAACACGTCATAACTTCAAGCAGTCATAAAACAAGTGGTCATAAGCTAAGGACTACTTGTAATAACACTTAGCAATTTACTTTTAAATGTCACATGGCTAAGAAATGTTTAAAATTTGTAATAAAACAGAACTTGGATGACAGGTAAGTTTTCTGAATGTTAGGCTATATTTATTCTATAGCTGAACATATTTTTCATTAAATTTTAGAAAGCATCATGAGAAATGAAATGTGTTTCTATCTCAAAACACATTATCAAAAATCAAGCAAGTCTACAATCTGACTAGGTTCAAAGTTTCAAATTTTGTTTCTGTTTGCCCTTCTGTTTGTTTGGTCAATGGGAGATGCTAAAAATACATTATTTTGTTAAAGTCCCTCTTTATAGATTTATGTAAATTAAATGATATATGAGCTTGGATACAGCAGCAAGGTGGGATATAAACAACAACAATTTATTATCCTGTACCTAATGACACTAGGGAAGCAATTAGGAGGTAGTAGATTGCACTACAAAAACATTAGGGAATGGAAAAAACAATATAGCAGTATTGCATGAAGACAATTTCTTTCTAGAGAATTAAATTTTATCCCAATTTCCTCGGAACATTCTAGAAATGACTTATATTTGGTTGGCTCTGAAAGGTTTCCTCTCAAGATTTACAACAAACAATGAACAGGATCGGTTTATAAGATATTTGTAGTTGCTGAGCTGTGCTTCATTATCTTGATACTGTTCAATTTTAACAGTTATAATAATAGCACTTAAACTTATATACTATATTTTTGGAGTATAAGACACACTTTCCCCCCTTCTAAAATAGGCTGAGAATTTGCGTGCATACTCCGAATGTAGCCCCACCCACCTGCCGGTCCCTAACCCTTCGCGTGTCCTCTTCCTGGCTTCAGAGATTACCATCAACAATGGATTGTGGTTTTGGGCTCCATGTGTTGCCCTTTCAGCCACCAAATGCTCGATGCATGGTGTCCAGAATAGCTACCCGGAATACCTACTGCCTTCTCTTACCCTTCTCTTACCACTTTGCCTGCTTTAGTCACTGGAGCTCCCTCCGACAATCAGCTGTGCTTTAGAAGCACAACCCCCACCATCCCCAATCTCAAAACCAGCGTGCAAACTAATGTGCTGAAGCTGACCAGGGTAAGGACTAGTCAGATGAATACCTGGTAGGCAGAATTCCTTCCCACTATTTTCCTCTCAAAAAACGAAGGTATATTTTATACTCCAAAAAATACAGTATATACTTTATAGTGCTTTACAGCCCTCCCTGAGCAGTTTGCAGACAGAATGTTTTCCTCAACAATCTGGGTCCGCATTTTACTCACCTGGGAAGGATGGAAGGCTGAGTCAGGTTGACTAAACCTTAAGCCCATCAGAATCGAACTCCTAGCTGTGGGCAGAATTCGCCTGCAGTTCTGCATTTGGGCTACTGTGTTATACTTTAAAAAATTAAAAATCTTAAAATGAAATTTCTATTGAGTGATTTAAATTTATTTAGTGACATCTGTGAATAAAGGAGAGATTGTGAAATAATCACTTGTTCTCCAGTCTAGATGATTAATCTAGTTAATGACAACCTAGCCTTCTAAGCTGAATAGTAAATTGCATCTGTTCTAGTTTCATACTATTGCTACCAGTGCATGTAGGATTCATAACATGCTGCCGTTTCCGTTTGCAAAATCTACAGAGATTGGTTTATATTGATTTACATTGATTTGATGGATGCTACTTTCCAGGGGAGGAGATCATCAGAAATTTCTTCATTTTGCAATAAAGGGATTTTGGTTTGAGTTGACAGTATTTGCCTTCCACTGCCTTAGGTCTTTGCATGTTTAATGGGTATTGGCAGTTTTCCTTAACTTGTTTTTACTGACAGCCCCTTGAATGAAGAAGCTATCTGTATCACAGCTACGTTGACTCTACTGGATCACCTGCATATCAAGTATGAGGGGTCACTACTGACCAATTTGCACTACATATTGCCCAAAGTCTCAAATTAGTTCCTTGGTAAATTAACCTGTTCTTATAGATTGATAAAGTACTCATGCCCAGTGCTCTTGAATTGTGACTAATGGCGGTACAATCACTTTGAAACCATTTCCAGAAGTTGAGATTGGACTATATTGTGATGATTATGGATATCCAGGATACCAGTTTTCAGATATAGTCACTGCAGTGTTTATAATATACTTTTCTCCACAAGTTTACCAAGCACTGTTTCATCACACCCACCATTTGTAGAGCAATATGAATCAAAAGCTTCCATTCTTCATGTAAGATCCATTTGTATTCTTAATTCCTGTATCTGGACAAGTTTTGGACCAGACCATTTAGGGAGTGCGTTCCCATACTGTTTCACTATTTGGACAAATGCTATAGGCCATCTGCCCAGTTCCACAATAATAAAATGGTTGTGAAAAGTTGTCACTATTGATTAATTATCATAGTTTTTATTTGGAATAGAGTGAGTTATTTAGTATGGTTACTTATATTTGCAAGTCACAAAAGTATGCGCATAGATATAGTGATCATTCACTTAGCTAAATATTTTCCATCATTATCTGTGGACCTGAACAATGTCACTTGCAAGTTCATAAAATATTCAGTTTTCTGACATATGTCAGAACTATTAGATCAGATGTCAGACTTCATGTGACACTATTGCCTAGATAGGGTGTAGTTAAGGCCTAGTAGTCAGATAATTGCAGCTTACTAGGTATCTATATAAGTGATGTATAGAGAAGTGAAGAACAGGCAGTATATGTGAAATTCTAGTTCTTCAAAATATAAACTTTCTACATTTCCCACTTAAGCATTATGTCTACATTTCCCACTCAAGCATTATATCTAAATTAGAGTTATGATGGTGGCCTTAAGTAACAGAGTAAATCTTTGAGGTATATGCTCCAAAGAAAGAATCTTTTAGGTCTGTCAAATGTAGTTTAGCTCTAGAACATTCTGATTATATCTTTGCAGCTGTTAACAAGCCCTTTGAAGTCAATGTGGGGAAAAGCTTTGATATTTGGATCTTTTTAATAAGAATGAGATAATAAAAGAGAAAACAGATGGTCACATTATTTTGTATACCATGTAAAAGAAATTCCACTTCAAGGATAACAATATTTGAATATTGATTGGTAGACAGACACCATTCCGTTCTCGGCCTGCCATCTACTCTGTTTATTTGCTTCAACCTTTATTATATTGATTAATGTTAGCAAAAGTTTCTTTTTTCATTTATTTGTGATTTATATAATTATTTCACAATGAAGGGAAATCATCTTGTCATTCGTTGTGAAAAAGATAGCTTGTAATGTAACCAGTTTTTATATCAGCTTTTCAAAACTATTTTCTTTTATTATAGAAGGAGAAGTATATGCTTGGGGTCATAATGCTTACAGTCAACTGGGAAATGGAACAACCAGTCATAGCTACATTCCTTGCCAAATCTCCACCAACTTGATAAACCAAAAAGTAATTGAGGTTGCCTGTGGCTCATATCATTCAATGGTATTGACTGCTGATGGTGCGGTGAGAAGAATTATTGTAATTCTGTGCAAGTTGCTTTTGAATTTTGTATCAATTTTATCTATATAAATAAAAATGTAAAATAGTTTGTACGAATTCACTAATCTCAAAAACTACTGAACCGATTTACACCAAACTTTCACACAATGTTCACAAGGACTTCCAATAATAGAATACGTACTCATTTTGTGCCTAGCACACGTGTGTCATGTGCAAGGTACACAAATGTAAAATGTACCCACTAATCAGGTTTTCACCTCCCTGTAACTTCTCCCACCAACAGTCATTTCCTCAGCCCGTATGGAAGCCTCTTAGGGCCAAAAAGGCACTGGGATAGCAAACTCCCAGGTGGCCCATAGAGAGAGAGGGGGGGGGGAAATACAGTTTAATAAAAGAGGGACTAGGGGAGACAGGATAGCAGCCTTCCAATATCTCAGGGGTTGCCACAAAGAAGAGGGCGTCAAGCTATTCTCCAAAGCACCTGAGGGCAGAACAAGAAGCAATGGGTGGAAACTAATCAAAGAGAGAAGCAACTTAGAACTGAGGAGAAAGTTCCTGACAGTTAGAACAATTAACCAGTGGAACAGCTTGCCTCTAGAACTTGTGAATGCCCCAACACTGGAAGTCTTTAAGAAGATGTTGGATAGCCATTTGTCTGAAACGGTATAGGGCTTCCTGCCTAGGCAGGGAGTTGGACTAGATGACCTCCAAGGTCCCTTCCAACTCTGCTATTGTATTATTGTATTACAGTAGGTAGGTAGATAGATAAGGGAATAGAGAGAGAGGGAGAAATACAGTTTAATAAAAGAGGGACTAGGGGACACAGGATAGCAGCCTTCCAATATCTCAGGGGTTGCCACAAAGAAGAGGGAGTCAAACTATTCTCCAAAGCACCTGAGGGCAGAACAAGAAGCAATGGGTGGAAACTAATCAAGGAGAGAAGCAACTTAGAGCTGAGGAGGAATTTCCTGACAGAACAATTAACCAGTGGAACAGAAGTTGCCTCCAGAAGTTGTGAATGCCCCAACACTGCAAGTCTTCAAGAAGATGTTGGATAGTCATTTGTCTGAAATGGTATAGGGCAGTGATGGCTAACCTTTTTTGGCTCGCGTGCCAAAAGCAGGGGGATTGCAGGGCGATGTGCACAGGTGTGCTACATTCATAATGCTATGTGCATGACCCCCTGCATTTGGCATGCTTTTTACGTCCTCCCCAGGCTCCAGAGGCTTTATAGGAGCCTGGGGAGGGTGAAAACAGCCTTCCCCTCCTCCAGAGGGCAAAAAACGGCTTCAAAAGAAGGCCTAAATCAGCTGGCCAGGGCACACATACACACTGAAGCTGACAGGGCAATGCCTCGCGTGGCCTAAGAAATGGTTCCGTGTGCCACCTGTGGCACCCGTGCCATAGGTTTGCCATCATGGGTATAGGGCTTCCTGCCTAGGCAGGGTGTTGGACTAGATGACCTCTAAGGTCCCTTCCAACTCTGCTATTGTATTACAGTAGGTAGGTAGATAGAGGGATAGATAGAGAGGGAGAAATTAGGTAGGTAGGTGGATAGATAGATAGGGAGAAACACAGGTAGGTAGGTAGATAGGCTGATAGAGGGAGAAATACAGTAGGTAGGTAGAGGGAGAAAGGAAGAAATATAGTAGGTAGGTAGGTGGGTGGGTAGGTAGGTAGAGGGTTAGGGAGAAATACAGTTGGTAGGTAGGTAGAGGGAGAAAGGAAGAAATATAGTAGGTAGGTAGGTAGGGGGATAGATAGATAGGGAGAAATACAGTTGGTAGGTAGGTAGAGGGATAGATAGGGAGAAATACAGTAGGTAGGCAGATGGGATAGATAGAGGGAGAAATACAGTAGGTAGGTAGGTAGGTGTATAGATAGATAGCGAGAAATACAGTAGGTAGGTAGGTAGAGGAATAGAGAGAGGGAGAATTACAGTAGGTAGGTAGGTAGAGGGATAGAGAGGGGGAAAATACAGTAGGTAGGTAGGTAGGTAGAGGGAGAATGGAAGAAATACAGTAGGTAGGCTGGTTGGGGGTTATATGGTGGTTGTGTGTAAGTGTGCAGGTGTAGATCAACACACAGATTGGTTGGCCATTTAACCAGACTGGGCCACAGCAACGCGTAGCCGGGTATAGCTAGTTTTTTATATAATTTTTGTTAAAGAACAAAAAGATGTGAAAAGAAGAAAAATCAAAGGAAGAAGAAAAATGTGTTGAAAACAATAGAAAGTGAAAGTAACTTAAAGAGGCTGCTTTCAATCTACATCCATTAGGTTTATTTGATATCATTTCCCCTTTCAAAATAACATAGTGTAATTTTCTTCTCACATATATAGCCCCATTTTAAATGGGTAAATCCAGAAATCACCAGTTAATGTTTTTCCGTTTTTTGGAAAAAAACAAAACGGGGGAGTTTTATATAAAATTTTTAAAGCAGCCAGAATTTAGTGTTAAATTGTGTCCTACTCAAGGGGGAATTACTCATCTCTGTTTCTTAGCTGAGAGAACCAGCGTTCTCCAAAGACGTTTCCGTGGTCATGTGATCAACTTTACTATGTGCCAAAGCACATGGAACACTCTTACCTTCCCACTGAAGTGGTACCTATTTATCTATTTGCATTTGTATGCTTTCAATCTACTAGGTGGGCAGGACCTCAAGCAAATAAGAGCTCGGTGCTTGAGTCTCAAATCCAGACTGTCAGCTTTCTTAGCCATCATAGCCCCACAGTTTAAAACTAATGTCTTCTAATTCCTATAATTATTATTATTATTATTATTATTGGTATTGGTGTTGTTGTTGTTGTTGTTGTTGTTGTTATTATTATTATTATTATTATTATTATTATTATTATTATTTTAATCTTTGGTGAGATTCACAGCCTTTGGGGCTGATTGGTAGCTCAACAGCTCGAGTCCTAACCAAGGACCTAGAAACTGTTAAGGTAACGTCGGAGGATATAAGCTGTTCCAAGCATGGTGGCCCTTTGTAGAGTCAGAATGCTCAAGTCCGGCAAACCTAGAACCTCCACATAGTGAGGCAGCTCCCTATGTATTGCTCCAAGGGCTCCAATCACAATCGGGACAACATACGACTTCCTCCACAGTCGCTCAACTTCAATTTGCAAGTCCCGATATTTTGTGATTTTTTTTCTTCCTGCTTATTTTCAATTCGTGCATCACCAGGTATTGCAATATCAACGAACCATACTTTTTTCTTTTCAATGATTGTTATATCAGGTGTGTTATAGGACAAGTGCCTGTCAGTCTGAATTCTGAAGTCCCACAAGATCTTGACTTTCTCATTCTGTAAAACTTTCTCAACCTGATGTTCCCAGTGGTTTTTGCTGTACTCAAATCCAAGCTGCTGGCACAATTTCCAGTGAATGATCTTAGCAACACGGTCATGGCGTTGTAGGTAGTCAGTTTGTGAAATTTTGCTGCACCCACTGATCAGGTGGTCGACTGTCTCATCTTTCTCATTACAAAGGCAACATTTGCTGTTGGTGGTAACATGTTGAATTTTTGCCTTCATGCAGTTTGTGGCTAAGGCTTGTTCTTGAACTGCCAAAATAAAGCCTTCTGTTTCTTTTTTCAGTACTCCCGATCTTAACCAGTTCCAAGTTAGTTTTTGGTCAGCTTTGCCTTCAATACTTTTAAAGTATTGGCTATGCATAGTTTTGCTTTTCCAATTTTCAGCTCGTTTCTTAGTTACTTCTTTCTTATATTCAGCTTTTGACTTAGTTGTCTTTAAAAGGCCTCCTTTATTCACTTCCTTAATCATTGGTTCTTCACTTTCTGGATGTAATCATTCAAGCTGTGTCTTTCTTCTTCCACAGTCTGCTTTACTTGTAGGAGTCATTGACCACCTTCTGCTCTTGGTAGATATAATCGGTCAACATCACTTTTAGGGTGCAAAGCATGATTCATTGTCATAAGCTTCCTCGTTTGTCTGTCCAAATTGTCCAACTCCATCTGAGTCCAATCAATTATTCCTGTAGAGTATCAAATCACAGGTATAGCCCAGGTATTTATGGCTTTTATGATGTTTCCTCCACTCAATTTAATTTAATATCTTGCGGATTCATCGAATGTACTTGGTTGAAGTTAATTCCTTGACTTTATTATGCAGTACGTCAGAGGCTTCTAAAATCCCCAAGTACTTGTAGCCTTCTTCTGGTTTTACTGCCTTTATCATTTCTTCATTCTCAAGTTCTATTCCATCATCTTCTATGACCTTGCCTGCTTTGGTTGCCATTGTTGCACATTTGTCAATTCCAAACTGCATACCAATGTCTTGGCTAAATTCTTTTGTGCTTTCAATTAATAAACTCAGTTCAGCTTTTGTTTTACCAAACAGCTTCAAATCATCCATGTACATCAAGTGTGAAATTTTCAGTCCTTTCTTTGCAAGTTCGTATCCACAGCTTTCTTATAGCCTATCCAAGCCATGAACAGGTTGGTTTGTCTTTTCTTTGAATTCTTTAGGATTAGTTTGTCAATCAACAGTTGGTCCTTTGTTCCTCTTGAATTTTTGCAGCATCCTTTCTGTTCTACAGGAAGCAAGTTTTTTCTTTCCAAGTATCCATAAATTTGGTTTGCAATAATACCAGTAAGGAGCTTGGATGTTGTTGGCAAACAGGTGATTGGCCTATAGTTTCCAGGGTCCTTTCCTTTTTCTTTATCTTTTTGGATCAAAAATGTCCTTTCAGTTGTCATCCATTCATCATTTTCAGATGTTTTTAAGATCTGGTTCATTTGGGATGCCAATCGTTTGTGCTGATTTTCTCTAAACTGTGAGTTTTCTTTGAACCGAGTTACTCGGTTTTCATACCTTTTAATCTTTTCAGCAATGGCAACAACCCTCTGCTTCAGCTCTTCAATTACTACAGCAATCTCCTTATTCTCTAAATCATATCTTGCTTCCAGGCTGCTTTTGACCTGCTTGTTCTTTAGCTGGCCTTGCCTTAGGTTCTTCAAGTTGCTCAGGTCTCCACGAAATTTTTTGATTTTTAATTCCAATTGAATTTTCCACTTAGGCTTCCTCTTCTTGCCTCTTTGGTTCTTTTGTATTTTCAAACCCAATTCTTTGGTGGTTATGGTGGCAGCTGCATACATCAGCTGGTTTGTTTCAGCCAATGTAGTGGTTTGAATGGTTTGCACAGCCTCATTGACCTTTTTTAGTACCTTTCTCAATTCTTTCTGGTTCACTTGGTTCAGCTTTAGCAAACGTGTTCTTTCAGCATCTTCCATTTGATGCTTTATTTTCTCAGCTAATTGAGCACTATCTGTTGGTGTTTGTTCTTCAGTGCTTCCTTGATCTTTATCTTCATGCACTTCAGCAGTCTCTTCCTCCCTTTCTTCCTCAGTTTGCTTTTGAGTCTGCAAATCATTCTTGATGTTACTCTTCTTTGTTGCTAGACCATTAGTTGCTTTCTCTTTGATTCCTATTAATTCTGCTGTAGTGAAAAATCTGTGGCTTAGAATTACACATCATTGGTCCATGAGCCTTTGTTCATTGATGATGATGACTATTATTATTATTATTGGCTTCTAATTCCTTAATGCTATCATTTTTGTGGTCCTTAATTATCTAAACATTGATTTTTTTAATTCTTTCTGATAAAAATCATCATTGCAACCAATGTTTGCACTCTGTCCCATCTTTAAGTAAATTTAGATGTCAAAAGTCTATTTAAAATAGTCTTTTCCAGGCTGATGGGCTGTTTACTAAATATGAACAAGGTATAACCATTTTTAGCTGTAACCAGGAAAGCAGTATTTTTTTTAACATACTGTGCTGTATTATCTTTACAATATGTAGGAAGGTACTAATAATAATAATCTTTATTGTCATCGTAATAATATTGTAATAAAATTACAATGAAATTGGTTTACTATACAAGCTTATATAATTATAAACCTTTGTACTGTATATGTTCCAGTTCAGTTGCTTCCATATTATAATTCTACAATTCAGCTTTTCTGCTGAAAGTAAAATTGTAAACACACTTCAGGAGACTTACAGTTGTGCTATTTTTAATCTCCATTCTCAGTCATTCCAGATTATTGGAACAATAATTATCATTCTACTTCATAGAATTGGTACTTACTATTCTGTTATTTTGCAGCCACTACATTTCAATTCCATTTTAGATAGACTTTTTATAGGTCTTTTTTCTCCAATGGATCAGCATAAGTGGACTCTTTAAATGTAGGTCAGAATTAGATTTAACCAGATAAACCTATATACTCAAGAAGTATGTGAACTGGAAAATATCTGTATGCAGTTTTTGGAAGAGAAACCTTTGATTTAAGGAGTTGCAAGACTGCTGCTGACTCTGAAGCATCTTGTTGACTTCAAATGTGAAACATTAATAATTAAGCAGCATTAATTTATGTAATTGATTTTTTATAGTAAGTAAAATATTTGAATTTGTGTGACTGAAACATTGGTTGCAAATACTTCTGTATTATTTTTATTTCAATATTTTTTTGTGAAATAATTTTTTTTTGTACTTTAAGACATGATAATTCAATAACATAGTTTATTAGGGAAAAGGTGCTAGAAGTATTGACAGAAATCTGTCCACAAAAAAAGACATGTTTTATTCCATGCACAAAACACAATAGATCTGCATGGAGTTGAATCCATATCAGTTAGCCAATTTTGCTTTCCATTCTTTCTATGTGCTGTTTTTATGAAAACAAGTGTATTTCTAGAATGGCGTGTCAGTCTGTTACTAGTTTATTTTTACAGGTGTATTCGTGGGGTTATAATAATTCAGGACAAATTGGATCTGGTTCAACAGCCAGTCAGCCTATTCCTCGAAGAGTTACTGGCTGCTTACAAAATAAGATAGCAATTAATATTGCTTGTGGACAGATGTGCTCAATGGCTGTGATAGAAAATGGTGAGGTAAGTTATTGTTCTGTATTACAGACCTTTTTTTTTAACATAAAAAGCCTTATGTGCGAAATTGTTCATGGTGTCTGTCTCTTCAATTATTAGCCAATTAAGAAGAATTATATGTCAAACCTATAGGCTCTCAGGAAAAATTCTAATATAGGATAAGAGTGGCTATACTTGCATTTCCTTTGGATGCTTTTGGTTGTATTTTTTCCATCTCTGTTTTTGCTGTCTTTTTCACAGTTCAGACGATGAGCCCAAACTGGCTTCTGAACTGAAACATCCAGCAGTCCTTCTGCCTTTCAAGGGCTGTTTGCTGATATTCTTCCTTTTTTCTATCTCTCGATAACTACTCAAATGTTTGCCTCCCTTCTGTCACAGCCTCAGAACAAAGATATTCAAAAGTCCTAGTCATTATAGCAGCTACATGGTTATGTAAACAAAATTTAGGCAATTGGCCATCCACTCTCAGGACTGATTACAGCACCCCATGATCATGTGATTGTCATTTGCATGCTGGCTTCCCACAATCAAAGTCAGTGGGAAAGGTATCGGGGAAGGTCACAAGTCATTGGAGCAAGACTGTTCTTCCCCTCCTGGCGTTTCTGCACTCTCATACATGCACTGTGCCCTCCTTCACCTCATTACTTTCCACACATGCATTCAATGCACCCACTTTCCCTCCCTTTGATTGCACACACTGCAACCTCCTTCCTGTGCTTATGCCAGACCTTAGCATTCTCTTCACTAACTCACACACAAACTGCCAGGCGTCTCAGAGCCTTCTCCATCCTGCCGGTGGCACCCCCATATGCCCTCTGCTTTCCCTTTAATCACTTGTCTTGGGCTGCAATAGCAACAGGAATTGCTTGGTTTGCTGTCACACTTTACAATCATATCGCAACAGTAGTTCTAATTGCCATTGTTATTCAAGGACTCCCAGAGTACAGAATAAATCATATGTCTTTATCTAAATCATTTGGACAATACCTCTCCTCCACCTTCCCTTATTTTTCTCCTTGTTGTGTAATGTACGCTAGTGACTTTTAAGTTGTGACACATACCTGAACTTTCATGAATCTCTTTGGATTTCAGCAAGGAAGTTTCAACCTTATCAAGAATTAATATAAAGAGAATGTGCTTTGTGCTGCTAAATCTGTCTATTAAATTGGAAAGATGGTTTTAATTGAGATAGTGTAAGCATTTTATCTTGTTATAATTCAATAGAAATAATGAAGGTTAAGTTCTGAATAATTAACTAAAAGTTGTTGTGGACTGGAAATTAAATAGATATATTCTAGGTTTTATTTACCATATTGAGTATATGGAATAAATAGTTTGTTTTTTTTTATATTGAAAAAGTTTTATTGGTTTTACAGTTTTTCAATAGGGTGGGGTAAGGGATACAGAATTTTTTTTTGAGAGCATTCACGTCAAAGTCGTCGGCCCTTCTGGAACTTCAATATAAATCAATAACAAAACATTGTTCATAACACTACAAAGTGAAAACAAGTACATGTTTCTAAGTTCTCAATTCTATGCTGTCAGTCATTTACAAAAATCCAGATACACATGTTATACAATATTACTCAAAAATCAAAGCAAAGTTATTTTTTTGATCTAAGTCTCTTGGCTATTGGGTCTTCTATCTCACCCTCCGGGCCCCCAGCGGGCGGGGCCGTGGCTCCCTCCGTCCCCCCTGAATCTTCCCCCAGAGCAGAGGAGTGTTTTTTAAGAAAGGCTTCTGCCTCAGCAACTGTTTTAATCCTCACTCTTCCTCCTTCCCAGAACACCAGCATCCCTTCGGGCGTCACCCACTTGAACCAGATCCCGTGGTCAAACAACTTTTTGGACAAGAAGGAAAATTTCCTTCTCAATTCTCTAATCTTTCTAGGGATCTGCTTCAAGATGGTAACCTCCTTTTGTTGGTAAATTAACGGACCCCCCCTTTGCACTTTCAGGATTTCCTCTCTGGTCGACCTTCTAACAAATTTAACATGTATCTCTCTAGGTACTTCATTTATCCTGGCATATGCAGAATTTATTCTATAGGCTAGGTCAATGTCCCCCCTAATCTCATCCTTGGGTTTCTGTAAATAGTCTGCTAAAATTGTGCTCATGAGATCAGGGAAACATTCACCAGATTCCTCAGAAACATTCTGAAATCTCAAAAAATATGTCATCCTTTCCATATCCATCCTAGACACATGCCCATTTATTTCCACAACCTCATTTGCGACATTTTTAATCTCTCCCTTAGCCCCCTCCAGCCCCCCTCCAATTCTTCATTCTTCTGTGTGTTCTCCAGCACTTGCTTCCGCGTATCCAATAACTCCTTTTTAAAGTTGATATTTTCTGCCCTCTGAGCCTTGATTTCTTGTACCAAAGTTTGTATAACCGATTCAAGAGAAGCCATCCTTAGTTCTAAGCTTGCCAGTGCTGATTCTTGTGCCATGATTAGCTGTAAAAGTTGGTGCCACTAAAATGGCGTTTTTAGGGTGGAGCTGTTAAGGCAGATCAGGAGCCAAAAGTTCAGTTCAAAGTTGTAAAGTTCAGGAACCAAGAGAGAAACAATTTTCCAAATCAATAAGTATAATAACGAAGGCACTCCAGAAAAGAAATCACAAATCCAAAAAAATTTTTTTTACTTTAGTAACCAGAGGAAGTCCAAGTCACAAAGAGACGCTGGAAATTTTCCATAAGTAAAATAGTCATTCAGGGACAAAGAGAAGCCATCTTCCGCCGTCCAAGCTCAAAGCCCAAAGGGGAGAGTGGTTAAAGAAATTGTTTCAGCCAGACCTAGAAACTCTGTTGCAAATCAAGCCGCAAATCACTTTCCCTTGTACAAACAGTCCGGATTGAAAATATCCGCTTCCTCGCAGCGAGGAGCCATTTTCAAGCGCCGCTTAAATCCGAGGGGGGTTTTTACAAGCAAACACCCCCCCCCTCCAAGTCCTTTCAGCCAGGCTGACAGCAGAAAAAAAAAGTTTTAAATCACTCACTCTCCCCTTCGTAGTCAAAGCCCCAGGCAGCCTTCCGACCCAGGCGATCCTCTCTCTCCATGTTAACGAATGGTGCCGTCTGCCTTTGGCGAAGGGAAATCCCCCCGCAGCATGTCCTCCTTCACCTGAGCCGAAGACAAGGGTCGCTGCCCCACTGCCGTGGGGGGAGCAGCCCAGGCAAGCCGTCCCTACGGAAGACCCCCGAAAAAACGGGGCGTCTCGCCCCCGTGGGGGGGCAGAAAAAGCAACAAAACGGCGAGCGAGCGCTAGGCTCGCCCGTCGCCGCTGGAGCCGGAACCGGAAGTCCAAATAAATAGTTTTGAATTGTCTTGGTTCATCCTTCCACTGTGCTTCTTGAAAACTAATGCTTGCTTACATGTCTGTCTCGGTTGTTAAGTGTATGGCAGGGAGCCTTTGCTTGATGGCAACCAGTGTAAAATACAGCAAATAGTTTATTAAATACACTTATACAGATGTTAGAGATGTTGAATTAGTTTCAAGTTAGATTCCACTAATTCATCATTCAATTTAATACTTTCTTAAACTTAAAAGAGGTCTTGAAGTCATGTGGCAATTTTATTCTTCTGACTCAAACTTCTCATTGGGATGTTCATGAAATCCTGTCTGCTGCACATTATGAAGACCAAAGTTGTTTGTAGACTTGGGCTGCCTCCTATAAGGAAGGACTGTTCTTAGGGAAGCTAGCAAAGATAATTCGCTATCTGGAGCTTTTAAACAGCTATTGACTTATATAGTTATGTATTTTGTTATGCTATGATTGCCTTTATGTCTCTTCCTTATGGGTTTGTTTGTTTTTTAAAAGAGTAGTTGAGAAATGACACCTCTTTTCCTAAGATTCTCATGGCCCATCACTCTTATCTGAAGGACACAAGAGATAATGGGAAGGGAGAACAAGAAAAACCATCCAGCTGCCATTTTCACCGATGCAGTGTTGGAGTTGAAAGTGACTATTTAAAGATAAAACTATTCAAGTTGTTTGTCACTTTGGAATCAGTTGAGATTTCCCTGAGCATGAGACAATTTATCATCTCCTGGTTAAGAAAGGACAGGTGTTTTAATGTTAGCTTGATTTCAAGTATTTTAATATCTCCATAGAGGACAATATTGTTACTGTTTTACATAAATGAAGAGTTAAATATGTAGGTAAAATTGTACATAAAATTACTCTAATTTACAGATCAATTTTAATGAATTCTCTTTGTGTGTGTGTGTGTGTGTGTACATATATATTGCTTATGTGGGCATGTATGCCACATACTAACTAGATTTATCTCCCTTTTAAGGTTTATATTTGGGGTTATAATGGTAATGGTCAGCTTGGATTAGGCAATGGTGGCAATCAGCCGACACCATGCAGAATAGCAGCTTTACAAGGCATCCACGTGCAAAGGGTATGTTTTCTTCAGATCCTAACTGCTAATTACTGGGATTTCTGGTACATCCAAAACACTAGTTACATGCGTGTGCTGACCAGCTGACTTCTGACTTCTTTGAGGCCTGTTTTTCACATGAAAAACCGGCTCTATGGGCAAACCAGAAGTTCAGGAACGGACTCCCAGTTTGCTCATAGGGCTGTTTTTCACTCTCCGGAGGCTTCAGGGAAGCTCCTAAAGCCTCCGGAAGGCCTACGGGGGGAGCGAGGGAGGCTGTTTTCGCCCTCCCCAGGCTCCTAGAAAGCTTCTGGAGCCTGGGGAGGGTGAAAAAAGCAGGCCAAAAGCAGGAAGGAATGTTGGTTCCGCGAAAGGGGAGCATGCAAATGCACACTGTGGTCACACACACATAGTATTATGTGCTATGTGTGCGACCCCAGCATTATCCCTGCATTCCCCCTCCTTTTGCCACGGGAGCCAAAAAAGGTTAGCCATCACTGCCATAGCCTATTGCCAACTCTGCAAGCCCCATTTTCTCTGTTTGCTGCAAGGAGGTAAATTGCTGGTAGGCAGAGGCCAAAGGGTGGGGGCCCATGGTTGGGTGGAACTACATTCGGTGTATAAGACGCACCCAAATTTTCACCCTTTTTTGGGGGGGTGGGGAAGGTCTGTCTTAAACTCCGAAAAATACGATAACTCAAGGCAGTGAACATCTCCAAACAACACCTTCGTCCTCCTATTTCCCCACAACAACAACCCTGTGAGGTGGGTTGTGCTGAGAGAGAGCGCGACTGGTTCAAAATCAACCAGTTGGCTTTCATATCTAAGGCAAGACTTGAAGTTGCATACAACACTCACGTGTAAAACCATTGCAGCATCTCCACAGTCATGTAATAACATGATTCAGCCACTTGGCAGCTGATACTACAAGTTGCAGTACGTTGGGGTACAAAATCAGATTTCAACCTTTTCAGCTGGGTTCCAAAAATGGAGTCAGTGGAGGAAGCTGGATTCATGTAATGACAGTGATTCATTTAGTGACTAGCGAAAAAGATCATAGAATTTGGAACAGTCACATGATTACTCACATTTTGCTTAACAATGGAAGTCCCGAGTCCCAATTGTGGTTGTAAGTCAAGGACTGATCTCTATAGGTAGTCTAGAAAGAACAAAGCTGACACAAATATTTGGTAGATTAATTGCCTCCTAATTCCTGCTCTTCCTCATAATTCTTGATTTCATTCTTGGCCTAGATATTGACCATTTGGCACCTCTTTAGTGCATCTTCCCCAGCATTATGGGAACATCACACTCTGAAATTCATCAAGAAGATGGCCAAAGTTTGTCTTGTTTATTTTGGAGTTAGGGAGGATGGTTGATCTCTCTTAAGTAAAGTTAATGAATCAGCCTACATATTTTATTATCTGCCCATCTGCTTTTGAGACATGGAGCTCAGTGTACCTCACACTTTATTATTATTATTATTATTATTATTATTATTATTATTATTATTATTATTATTATTATTATTATTATTATTATTATTATTTATTTATTTATTTATTTATTTATTTATTTATTTATTTATTTATTTATTTATTTATTTATTTAATTTATATACCGCCCTTCTCCCTCTCGGGACTCGGCGGTGAACAGCCACAATAAAAAGAGGAAATACAAAAGTTAAAACAACAAATTAGTAAATATTAAACAATTTGGTCCATTATTATAAAACCAATACTAAAACCCAATTAAAAGACTATGACAGGCCGGCTGCATGAAATAGGGCCTTCAGGGCCCGACGGAAGAGACGTAGGTCTGCGATCGTGTGTAATTCAGGGGGGAGGTCATTCCAGAGGGCAGGAGCTGCCACAGAGAAGGCTCTCCCCCTGGGGGTCGCCAGCCGACATTGTCTGGCCGACGGCACCCTGAGGAGGCCCTCTCTGTGGGAGCGGACTGGTCGGTGGGAGGTATTTGGCAGCAGGAGGCGGTCTTGCAGATAACCAGGTCCCTTGCCATGGAGCGCTTTAAAGGTGGTCACAAGTATCTTGAAGCGTACCCGGAAAGCCACAGGCAGCCAGTGCAGCTCAAGCAGGAGAGGTGTCACATGGGAGCATCTAGATGCTCCCAAAATCCCCCGCATTCTGAACTAACTGGAGCCTCTGGGTGCATCTCAAGGGAAGCCCCATGTAGAGAGCATTACAGTAGTCCACTTAGCACAGGAGTTATGAGTAACTGATTTTTTTGGAAACGATTCAACTATATTTTTTATTTTGTTTTTCAAAAATTACTTACGTTAAAGAAATGTGGAGGTTTCCCCCCATCTTTTCAGGGAATCAGCAAAAACAACATAATTTCTGAATAAAAGAACGTAATTCTTTTTCTTTTCTAGATTGTCTGCGGCTATGCACATACACTAGTGTTAACAGATGACGGCCATATCTATGCCTGGGGAGCCAATTCTTATGGCCAGCTGGGAACTGGCAATAGGAGTAACCAGTCGTACCCTGTGCTGGTGACAGTACATCAAGACAGGTGCAGTTCTGTTCATCTTAACACTATCGAGCGATTTTTATGCTGTAACAATGCTTCTAGCTTTAAACATTATTAGATAAGGACCTAAGAAAAAACTCGTTACTGAATTGTTTGTCTGTCTGATTCTAAGGCAGCTACAATCACATAAAAGAACTTCTAGCAGACAAAAATGGCCATTCAGTGTTAAGTTATATTTTCTGATAGTTTTCTATGCTTCTCAACTGCTCTGCAGAACCAATTACTAATGCTTGTGAATTAGTTCTGTTTTTAACCCACAAATATGATCCAAAACATAGCTATCTCGATTTGTTAATAAAAAAGATTAAGACAAAAATAAGCAATGCAAATAGTAGTAAATAAAATACAAGTAGTCCTTGAGTTACAACCACAATTGAGCATATATTTTTTGTTGCTAGGTGAGAAATTTGTTAAGTGAATTTTGTCCCATTTTATGACTTTTCTTGCCACATTTGTTAAGTGAATCACTGCAGTTGTTAAATTACTAACATGGTTGTTAAGTGAATCTGATTTCCCCATTGTTTTTACTTGGCATGTTTATTTTGTCATGTTTATGTACTGTATATTGGAGATGACCCTTTGAGAGCTGTATGCAACAAAATTTCATTTGAATGTATGCCAATTAGTGTATATTTAAAGTGACAATAAAGTTGTTCTAAGTTCTAAAATAAGAGTTAGTTGAGGTATTTACAAACTTATTTTCTGAAGTTGAAAAAAAAATCTCTAATGGAAGGAAGGAGTGAGCTCCAAGATCCTGCCTCACCATTGTGACTTGTCCTTAGTTTTCTGAGGGCCATGAGTTTGGTGCGCCCCTCGTTCTCTGCACTCGGAGGCTTGGTGCGCCATCCTCCTGCCACTTTCGCTTTTCTCGGCATCAGCTTTTCGGAGCCACCATTTTGCTGCCTGGTTTAAAATTTTGCACACGCCACGCCTGGAGCCATTGGATGCGGATTGGCCAGCTTGGATTTTGCTGACTGTTACCTTCGGCGCCAGCCAGTCTGGCCAACAGCATCAGCAATTTTAAAGTGCTGAAAGGAGTTCAGGGAATTGATTTCTCAGGAAGTGGACTCTGAACTGCGCAAGTGGTCCAAGCACTTGCAGGTGCCTTCACAGTATCCCCTCTGCCACAGGGGATCCTCCTTCGCCTGCTCATTATACCCAGAGTGAAGAATCAATCTTGGGGGATGAGGAACAGGGTGACCTTGAGTTATCAGACAATGAGGGTGCCCCCCAGATGTCCCCACTCCTGGGGGCCTATTTCGGCCTGCTCTTTTCAAATCTCTGCTTTTCAAAACAAGGTCCACTGCCAACATTGGCAGCAAGGGCACCCTGGTAGAACCTTCCCTAGGTCTAGATTCCATTGAACGCTTATTCTCTGAACCTGTCTTGGAACAGGAAGTCATCCCATCTCCCAAGCTCTTCCTGGATATTATCCAGACACAATGGGCCCAACCTGCCTCAGTTCCCCCACCAAGTCACAATGACAAGAAACATTTTGGCCCGGGCTGGATCTTGAAGGGCTTCTCCAACTGCCTTCGGTAGATCCACCGGTCGCGGCCTTGACATCTCCCGCCATTGTCCCATCTGATGCTTTTGAGGGATTGAAGGCGGAAGACCGCAAAGCAGAGCAAACCTTCCACAAATCGCATCAGGCAGCTGCCTGGGCGATCTGTGTGGCCACATCCACATCCTTTTTCAATAGGACTTCCCTTGTATGGCTCAGTTACAATCCAGATTGGCCCCTGAGGACATGCGCCTTCACCAGGATGTCAACAAATTGGTGGTGGCCCTAGAGTTTTCAGCTGATGCCACCCTAGCGGTGGCCAAATTTGCATCTAGGGCATTAGCAACCACCGTTACTTCCTGCTGCTTGCTCTGGCTCTGCCACTGGCCTGGCAGATATGCACTCTAAATGACGGCTGGCATTAGCCCCCTTCAAGGGGGGGAAGCTCTTTGGGGAGGTCCTTGACCCCATTCTCATACAAAACAAAGACAAAAAGAAGGTGCTCCCCTCCGTGCAACGGTGGGCAGACTGCAGGTCTCAATCGTATTCACACAGGCAGCCCTTTCAGGGCAACTTGGGGTCTTCCGGATCCCAATACCAGAGACCCTATTATCGGGGTTCAGACCATACCCATGATAGAACTGGGTTCAGGGACAGAGGTAGACAACAATAACAGCCCCAGCAGCAACAGCAGTCCCAATCTAGATGCGGAGGCCTGGGCTCCAGATACTGATCCTTCCGTTGGTACCGCTGACTCCCAGGTTGGTATTCCCATTGGTGGGCGTCTCACTTACTTTGTCAGCCAATGGGAACACTCAACCTCAGATGCTTGGGTTCTCCAAACTGTGTGGTTCGGCCTCACTGTCTGTGGATCAGACAGAGTGGCGGCTACACCCAGACTTGTTTCGCAACCTGTCCCGCAGGTTCGGAGCTCCGATAGTAGACCTCTTTGCATCTCTGACCAACGCCCAGCTATCCCGCTTCTTCAGCAGGTTCCAGATGCCCGGGGCGGAGGGGATCGACACCCTTTGCTGCCCCTGGCCCAATGGACTGTTGTATGCGTTTTCTCCGCTGCCCCTCATCTTGAGGGTGATTCGCAAGATCCTGAGGGAGAGAGCGGAGGTGTTGCTGGTCGCCCCCATTGGCCCTGCAGGTCCTGGTTTGCTGACCTGACCAGCCTGTCTGTCCCCCCCCCCCCTTGGAGTATTCCAGACAACAGGATCGCCCTCACTCAAGGAACCTTACACCATCCAGACCCTCAATAGCTCCAGTTGGCCGTTTGGCCATTGAGATGTGACAATTTTTCCGCTCATGTTATCCGCACTATCCAAGCCGCAAGATGCCCGTCTCCCACGTGGGTGTACAACGCTACATGGGCGGCTTTCTGCTGGTGGTGTCGCCCTCTGGGTATTGCCCCATGATCGGCTTCCATTCCCCAGGTCCTGGACTTCCTACAGTATGGCCTGGACAGGCGTCTGGCCCCCAACACCTTGCGTAGACAGTTGGCTGCTCTTTCCACGGTTTTTCATGGCAGTGTGGGCCGTTTCCTGGTGCACCATCTCAGAGTCTGTGCCTTCCTGAGAGGCGCTACCAACCTCAGACATCCTGTGGCCCATCGCTATCCTTCTTGGGAGCTGCCAGTCGTGCTCAAGGCCTTGACATCAGCAGCCCTATCGGTCTGCAGCAACCTCTGTATTTTCCACCCCAACAGAGTGATCCTCAGACTGAACCCTTCCTTCATTCCCAAGATCAACTCCTGGTTTCATGGGGCCCAGGAGTTGGTGTTGCTGGACTTCTGCCCCCATCCGACGCATCCCCGCGAACGGAAGTGGCATCACCTCGATGTACAACGTGTCCTTCGACGTTACATCAAACGCACAGCGTCCTTTCGATGGTCGGATGCCCTCTTTGTCGGTTTCCTTCCCGGTTCCATGAGGCAGAAGGTTTCATCCACCACTATTGGAAGATGGTTAAAAGCATGCATTGCTAAGGCATACGAAGTGCAGGACCGTCCTTCGCCCCGTAACGTCACAGCTTACTCGATGCGCAGCGCAGCCACCACTCATTGAAAAAAAACTGGTGAGCCAAGTGAAAAGGGAGGCGTGGCCAAGTTTCTTCAATTCAGTCCCTAGGCAACCAGACCGATATTAACCATTCCTTTGGATTCTCACGCAACGCACCAAGAACGACCGTTCAGGTAACTACTTCTGCCACTAAAGCAATGCAGTTGTAAAGAATGACCTCACGTGGCTATTCTGCTTAGTGATGATTACCATTGTAAAGGAAATCATTACGGATTTCCGTAAGCAAGGATCTCACATGACCATTACTTCTGACTTCCTGCAGGTTTCACCATTGGCTTTGCTTGTGGGAAGCCAATAGGGAAGGTTGTTAATCGTGGGAGAGAACTGTGACAGCCAGAATTAGGACCGCTCATAACAGATAGTCCTCAACTTATGTTCATAATAAGATCTTGAATTTTGGTTGCTAAGTGATAACAATTGCCAAATGAGTCACAATGTCATTAAATGAATTTAGTTTCCCCAATTAACTTACTCTGTCAGAAGAGGGCTAGCAAGGTTGCAGATTATAACCATATGAAAAACACTAGAGCCACCATAAATTTAAGTTGGTTGCTAGTGCCTGAATTGCAACCATTTGACCATGGGGGTAGTACTACTTTGGTCCTAACTTTGAGGATTGGTCAGAAATCCCCTTTTTTGAGGGTGTGTAATAACTCTAAACTTCCATTGAACGAATAAATCAAGAACTACCTGTTCTACTAATTCAGCACCATTGTAAGTTAAAATTTTTGCTGAACAAGTGATCATTAACCAAGAACCAATTGTACATATAGAATGCTTATTACATTGGAGAGAGATGTTTAAACATATACAGTATCTTGTATTTATTTATTTATTCTATTGCTAAACTGAGAATTTTCTAAATGACACTCTGTGTTTGTGTGTGTGTGTGTGTGTGTGCATGCATACACACATACATGTATGTATGTATGTATATATGTATTCGGGTCTTTTCCCATGTAAGATTGAGATTTTCTTGCCAACATTTTGGTGAGCTCTCACTCTCCATCTTCAGACTGGTGTTTTCACATGGGAAAAGACCCGAATAGAACAAGACCAGCATACCTACACCCGTGAAAATCTATGAAAACATATATATATGTATGTATGTCACATATCAGTGGTGGGTTCCAGACTCTCGCAGCTGGTACGCTGCGCACGGGGCCAGACATCTTAGTCAGGCATCCGCCCTGTGACACCCAGCTGCTTGGCTGCGCGTGCGCAATTAGCTGGTCACATTATAAACAGCAATGGAACATGGGCAGTTGGGTGGGCCAAATGAGCCACTGTACTGCGTACGGTGGCCGCTGCACCCAGCTACTACCGGTACGGCTGTACCAGGCCGTACTGTCCGGAACCCACCACGAACAAATATAATATATACATACGCAACATTAAGATTTTAAAAGTTTTTAAATTAATTCTAAAATTACTTAGAATAAGTAGGCACATTTTGTTTTTATTTCCAAAGTTATCTGTATTGATCTATTGCAGCAAACATCAGAAACTGGCCTCTAAAAATAATAAATTTATTATGGCAAAAAGGGGTTTGGATTATAATCATTGTCCACAGATAAATATAGAATCTTGTACTGTCATAATTTCAAAAATTAAAAACAAAGCATGAAAGAAATAACTTTCCTCAAGAATTTCAGAGCTACTCAACCAACATTGAAAATTGATTACCATCAGAGAGACATTGAACTGAATTTTAGATCATTCTTGAGAATGTTATGCAGTGTTATTGCCCAAATTCAGATGCACTATCTGAATCTGTGATGAGAATTACTTGAAATAGTCAGAAGCCGTATTTTAGCAGAAAGAGACTATTTTGGTGAGTTGTTAGGTATCCCTCTGTAATTGAATCAGGGAAGGAAGCTCTCATGATACATACATAATACAGGTGATAGGTTTTAAATAAACTTCAGCTGGGCAGGTAATCGGTAAATTTATATGTTTCTCAGTGATGATTATTTGTCACTGTAGTATAATCCAAATAGACTTGTCACATTGCTATAACTAGAAATGCTGATTAGAGAGCGAGAAATACAGAGTTGTTAAACCAGAGGCCTAAAAGAAGGCAAAGAAACGAAATCCTCTAATGTTTGGAACGATTGCAAGGCTTCTAGGAACACAAGAGGGAAATCATGCAGCTGATTTGTATTGTGTCAAATGTTTCCAATGGTGAGTCACATCATATTTATTTATTTATGTACCAAATTCAGCTAATGCCCATCTCAATCACAGAGCAACTCTGGATGGTCTACCATTAAAAAGATTAAAAATCATATAAAATATATTTCAATAAAAAGGAGGCAGTTAAAACAATGAAATAATTAAAGTTCAAAAGGGGGAGGGGGCTTCAAGGTAGTAACCAACCTCAAGATTGTGTCTTCCTCTGTGAGCTTCATGCGAGTTAGCAGACCAGGTCTTCAAACGCTCCGAAAGGCCAGAAAGTGAGGACCCACTTCCGGGGTGAGAAGGCTCTCTTCTTGAACCCTATCAGTTGGAATTATTTAATTGATGGGATCCAAAACATGCCTTTCCCCACCTGACTAGGTGGGGTAGGCAGATGTAAGCTTGCTCTGCTGGTAACCTAGCTGTGAATGTTCTTACACTTCTGAAAATTTTATTTTTTTGCTTTTCAAATTTAGAATTGTAGAGATTGCAGCATGTCACTCTTCTCACACCTCTGCTGCTAAAACCCAGGGTAACGATGTGTATATGTGGGGTCAGTGCCGGGGACAATCTGTCCTTCTTCCATTCCTCACCCACTTCTGCTGCACTGATGATGTCTTTGCTTGTTTTGCTACTCCTGCAGTGACTTGGCGTCTCCTTTCAGTAGGTGAGCTTCAAATTAACTTTTTTAAATGCTTGCATTCCTGAATCTGAATTAGATCTTGAAGATGTATAAGTTACCATATTTTAAGTGCAGTACTTATAAGAGTTTGAATCATGATTTGGAGGAAAAGGTCGCATTCTTTTTGGCTCTCAGTAGTGCATCCTACACTAAAGATACAACTCTTTTGTGTGTTCCCCATATTTCTTCTTCATTGCATGTATGCTATAATGACATTAAGGAATAACCACCCATTCTGCACTTTTGACATTTCTTTCAGTCTGGTATTCTGTAGCAGTGGCTCCCAACTTTTCTGGCTGCATGGATAGGCAGCAGTGGTAGTGTGGTGGTGGGGAAGATGGGGTGGCTCCCTCCCACGATTAACAACCTTCCCTACTGGCTTCCCACAAATGAACCATTGTGTGCTCGCCTGCTGATTGTGTGGCCCAGTTCCCAGCGGGCCATGGACCAGTATTGGTCCACTGCCCTGCGGTAGGGGACCCCTGCTGCAGAAGACGTAAAAGTAAATGCATTGGGAGTCAAAAAGTTGGTTATCAAGAGTCAAATGGAGTGATCCTAGAAGAATGAATTTATAAAATTCATTCTTCTTTGGTGTTAGCTATTTCTACCAGTTTAGTGTCTTCAAATCTGATGAATTTGCTGGTTCACTAATTTAGTCACTTTATCAACGAATGAATGACTCGCTCATTATTCCTGAATGATTCTGATACCATAAATTCAAATATATTCGGTAGAGAAAAATGTATCAAAAATATGCTCTTGTTGCTTTGTTTATATCCAGGTTTTTAGTGATTTTATTTGTATAATGAAAAATGTTTGATTTCCATTATTTTCTTTTTTTATGTACTATGAAAGAGATTGAAATAGAAAGTGTTACTGAAAAATATTCATAATATTTTCGTTTCAGAACCTGACAATCACTTAACAATAGCTCAATCAATAAAGAAGGAATTTGACAATCCAGATAATGCTGATTTGAGGTTTCAAGTAGATGGAAAATACATTTATGTTCATAAAGTGCTCCTCAAAATTAGGTATGAAATTATCAATCCTTTCTAATATTTTCATTATCCTCCCTGGGTTTTTTGCCCATATACATAAACATTTTCCAGTACTATTAAAATGCGTATCTGTGATACTAAATTTCATTACTAATATGAGCTTTCATTGCTTTCTATAATAACAGTTGGCATCTTTGCACAGACTTATGACAGCCATTGAACTGGTGTATAGTTGTAGTAAACATATCACTTTTTAAAAGAATGATGCAGTTACAATTGGGAAATACTTGTAAGTTCAGTGTATTATAAAGGGCGATGAGGCAGCCACATACATGGAGTTGTGGCTTTGCATTAATAAGGCATGCTGAGAAAATGCAAAGTATAGATGTGCAAACAACAACTCTTCTACAAGCAGCTTAAAATAAATAGCTTAGTAAAATTCCATGGAGAAGAGGGAATTTAAAAAATTGAAAATACCCTTCATGCTTATTGTCTTCAATTTATATATGTATATCTTCAAGTGAAAGACCTTGTCTTTCTAGCTCCCCACTATGTATCTTATTCCTATTCGGCCAGTTTGATATGTCTAACATGTATGAGCAGCTTCATGAGCAGCAAAATACTATACTGACTACTACATTGTCAAAAATGAAAATAAGTCTCTACAAGATACATAATTCATTTCAAAGCCAGATTAGCATAGCAGTAAGGCACAAAAGACTGTCAATTCTAAAAAAACAAGTAATATGAAGAGGAATGGCTCAGTCCCTCTTAATACATGTTACATTTGCATGGGTTCATCTTTCCCACTTCATTTTCATGTTAACCTTTCAAGTTTTCTGTTACATGGTAAGAATCGAGTTGTTAGTGCTGATGTTATAACTGTTTCCCTTTTATGCCCAGGTGTGAACATTTTCATTCAGTTCTGAACAATGGTACTGAGGAAGTCATAGAAATAAGTGAATTCTCATATCCTGTTTATCGAGCTTTTTTGGAATATCTTTATACAGATAGCATCAGTCTCCCTCCTGAAGGTGCCATAGGTAATTGGAATAAAAGAGCTTAAATTAATTTTACCAGCTAAGGTGTTAATGTATATTTTCATGATATTTATATACATACGAATATATTGACTTGTGTAAACTTACGGTAGATCAGAGCATGAAAGGTGTCAAATATTTTTGACGCCTGTGACAGCTTCATGGGAATGAGCTGCTTTTATTTTAGCTGTTCTTATTTAGTAAGATTTCACTGAATTCCTTACATATAGAATTGCCAAGTAGTCTGCATTTCATTTGCTCTTGTACTGTTTCTTTTGCGGACAATTGCCAGGTGAATTTTTTGTAGTTCCAGTGGGAAATAAGGAATTTTCCCTATACAAAGGTAAGATGATATTATCTTGGACAATATCAGCTTACTTTCGGAGCATATTTATTTTGGTCACCCTTTTTCCTTCCAGAAAGTCATCTATTGAGTTATTCTGTATATTATCCTGTAAATATAACTTGGTGTAATAATCCACAAATGATTTTTTAATCGAGTCCTGTTGATATACCGTTTTCCCTCCATATTCAATTCTGTCAATAATTCTATTATTCGTATTTTTTCTCAAGGTGTAGGCCAACCACCTACCAGGTTTATTCGCATTAGCAAAAGTGTTATGTTTAGCAAATTGTAAGTTGGTTGCTGTTTGTTCTGATATAAGCATTTGAAATTGATCTTTCAACAACTTTATCGCCATCTGGAGTGTCTCATCTTTTGGATTTACTATAAGTAGCTGCTCCTTTTTCTTGATTTCGTTTTCCATTTCCATTCTTTTTTTCTGCCTGCTTTGTTTATGTTTAAAATTCATATGTATCAAAACCCCCCGCATATAAGCTTTACTCGCATCCCATACTATTTCAATAGAGGTACCTTTATTCATGTTAAAACTGAAAAATTCCTTCATGTGTTTTTTAAGTTCTTCAACATTTTTTTCATATCTAAATAAGTTTTCATTTACTCTCCATGACCTTCTTAACCTCTTCCCTAGATCGATCTCTAACCACACCGGGCTATGATCAGTTAATGTCCTGGGGAATATCTTAGTTTTCTTAGCTTTAGGAAGTAAATCCGGTGTTAACAAAAAAAAATCAATCCTTGAAAATATCAGCTTACTTTCAATAAAGGTTAACAGTAGCAAGGCTTAATTTTAATTTATTGCCAATGCCTGAATTTTTTGCTGCTAAAGCTTTTTTCAAGGTGAGACAACTAAGCTATTTAAATCTATATACTGTATTTTTCAGAGTGTAAGACACTTTTTTACCCCAAAAAAGAGGATGAAAATCTGGATGTATCTTATATTCTGAATGTAGTTCCGCCCACCTGGTCCGCGTGTCAGATTTTCAGGTGGTTCCAGGCAGCAGGGATCCTCACTTCCACATGGAGCCTGATTCCTGAAACGGCCCAGGGAATTGCATTGAAAACCTTTTGAAGGCCCCCTCAGGAGCTCCCAAGTGCTTGCCGCCCCTCTGACACCCACTGAGCCTCCTCCCACCACAGACGCACCTTCTCTTTTCCCCTGGCCAGATCTGCCACCTGAAACGTGAGGATCATGGAGGAAACAACTTTCAGGCAGCTTCTTCCGCACGCACCATTTTTGGAATTGAAGAAGAGGATCTGCTGCCTGAAAATGCTTTCCTCCATGATCCTTACGGATGTCAGATGGGTGGCAAGGACTTGGCGACTCCTGAGGGGTTTGAGCAACGTCATCACCCTGTAGGCATCGCTGGCAGCTGCTTCCCGCAGCTCAGGAGGCTCAGGAGTTCAAAGAAGGCTTTGAATCAAGCTTGATTGTACCCCATTCCAGGTTTTTAACTTCCCGATCTAGCGTCCAGAGAAATCTAGCATCTCTGAGGCACCTCTCATTTGCAGGAGGAGGCGGCCGGCCTATACAAAAGCGTCTTGTGCAATTTTCTTTCCAATTTCTATTATTTGCAAGAGGGAAAAAGCGACCAGATGCCCCATACATTTGCTAAAAACTTGAAGCAAATTTCAACTTTTCCCAATGCTTAGTAGAAAAAAAGACAGAATCTCCCTGATTGTGATGGTCTCTTTAACTCAAAAGCAAAGGAGCCACTCTATGGTGGAAAAGACAGACGGGGGAACCTGAAACTATTCCATCTTGTCAGGTTTGAGCCAAAGCTGAAGCTGATTCCTCCCCATCCACATGTATATAATAATAATAATAATAATAATAATAATAATAATAATAATAATAATAATAATAATAATAATAATAATAATAATAATAATAATTTTAATTTATAACCCGCTCTCTCTCCCCGAAGGGACTCGAGGCGGGCACAGGGAATTAAAAATACAATTAAAACCACAAACAGAATACAAAGTTAAAAACGAATTAAACTGACCCTGCGCTAAAAACCCATATAAAACTAAAACTATCCCTAAAAACCCCTAAAAACAGTTTAAAAACAATTTAAATTACCCTAGGCCGGCCAAGCAGAAGAAGTGTGTTTTTAGTTTCTGCCGGAAGGAGCGAAGGTCCGTGGTTGTTCTAATTTCGGGGGGAAGGTCGTTCCAGAGGGTCGGGCCCGCCACAGAGAAGGCCCTTCCCCTGGGCGTCGCCCGCTGGCATAGCCTAGTGGACGGCACCTGGAGAAGTCCCTCTCTGTGGGAGCGAATTGGCCACAGGGATGTATGGGGCAGGATGCGATCCCGCAGATAGCTAGGTCCCGTGCCATGGAACGCTTTGAAGATGATAACCAACACCTTGAAGCGCACCCGAAAGACGACAGGCAGCCAATGCAGCTTGCGCAGGAGCGGTGTTACATGGGAAAACCTAGAGGTTCCCATAACTGATCCAATAGGGGACGCAACTGGCGGACCAGGCGAACCTGGTAAAACGCCCTCCTGGCCACGGCCGTCACTTGATCTTCCATGGACAGCTGTGTATCAAGGAGGACGCCCAAGTTGCGTGCCCCATCCACAGGGGTTAGATGTTCATCCCCTATGGCCAGTGATGGAGTCAACTGGTTGTACCGGGATGCCGGGAACCACAGCCACGGGTTGAATCTGTTACTTCCCATCCAGGCCCGCATGGCTTCCAGGCACTGGCACATCACCTCTACGGCATCGTTGGGGTGGTTTGGGGTAGATATATACAGCTGTGTATCATCAGCGTAGAGGTGGTACTCTACCCCAAAACCACGGATGATCTCACCCAACGGCTTCATATATGTGTTGAACAGGAGTGGCGAGAGGACCTACCCCTGAGGCACCCCATGAGTGAGGGGTCTAGAAGTCGACCTCTGCCCTTCTGCCAACACAAATTGCGATCGACCGGAGAGGTAGGAGAACCACCGCAACACGGTGCCCCTCACCCCCAACCCCTCCAGCCGATGCAATAGGATACCATGGTCGATGGTATCAAAAGCCGCTGAGAGGTCTAATAGGACCAGGATGGAGGAACAACCCCCATCTCTGGCCCTCCAGAGATCATCCACCAATGCGACCAATGGCGTCTCGGTGCTGTACCCGGGCTGGAAGCCGGACTGGCGCGGGTCCAGATAATCAATTTCCTCCAGATGACGGGGGAACTGTTGTGCCACCACACTCTCTACAACCTTCGCCAGAAAGTGAAGGTTGGAGACCGGACGGTAATTTACCAATAATGCTGGGTCCAGAGAGGGCTTCTTGAGGAGGGGTCTCACCACCGCCTCTTTAAGGGAGGCCGGCAAGAACCCCTCACTCAGTGAAGCGTTGACCACCTCCTGGAGCCAGCCTCATGTGACCTCCCAGGATGCCAGTACAAGCCAAGAGGGACACGGGTCCAATAAACATGTGGTAGCTCGCAGTCGCCCACGTAACCTGTCCATATCTTCGGAAGTAACAGAGTCAAACTCTTCCCACAAAACTGTCTCAAGAACTGCCTCGGGGCATCCCGCTGGGCCACTTTTGATGGAGGCCAACTCGCTCCGAATCTGAGCGATTTTATCCTGCAGATATTCCCCAAATTCCTCTGCTCTGCCCTGCAAAGGGGCTTCCCGCGCCCTCTGTTGAAGGAGGGAGCGGGTCACCCTAAACAGGGCGGCAGGGCGGTTATCTGCGGATGCGATGAGGGTGGCGCAATGATGATGTTTGGCCACTCTCAACGCCACAAGGTAAGTGGGCTCTCACCTGTGTTCGGTCAGATTCAGACCGTGTGGATCTCCACCTCCTCTCTAGGCGTCTCTTGTGGCGCTTCATCTCCCTCAGCTCCTCGGTAAACCAAGGAGCCTGGGTGACGTCGCCGCAAGAGAGGCCGCAAGGGCGCGACCCGATCCAAGGCCCCCGTGGCCGCGATATTCCACGCGGCCACCAGGTCCTCTGTCGGGGCGTGGGTCAAGGACACAGGTAATGGCTCAAGCACCGTCTGGAACCTATCCGAGTCCATCAGGCGCTTGGGGCGGAACAATATAGGTGAATCCGGTTCTGCCTCCCCGCGGTGGGGTGTAGCGATTGGAGAATATGAGTGGCTTTCCTCGACAAGGAGGACTTCCGGGGTTAAATCATACGGAAGCGGAAGAGAAGGGCTGTCTGCTGTTCACCTGGCTCTCCGCGGAATGGCGGCGGCGGCGGCGGGTGGCGGCGGTGGAGGTTCCGGGGCTGCCCCTCTCAACTGGTGGCCCGAGCGCCGCTGGACTCCGCGTCATCTCGACCATTGTTCCCCGCTTCAGCCCGGGCGGGTCGGAGAGCGAGGGACCGCGGGCAGGGTCAGTGCCAGCAAAAGGGCGCGAAGGGAGCCGGGGGTGCGAATGGAAGTTCACTCAGGCTACTTCCAGGGGTGAGGCTCGCCCGCCCGCCCGTTCGCTCAGGCTACTTCCAGGGGTGAGAAGGCCTTCCCCATCCCTATTTCGAGCGAGCGAGCGGGCGAGCCGGGCTACTTCCGGCTCCCTGCCCGCGGAGCCTCTGCAGCGAACGAGTGTGGCGGGCGTGCCAGGCTAAGGCGAGCAAGTGAGTAAGCGTGGCGGGCTTGGTTGAGGAGGCTCCGCGGGGGGTGGGGGGGCAGACAGACAGACAGACAGAGAGAGAGACAGGGAGGGAGAGGGGAATCAGAGAGTGACGGACACAGAGAGACAGGGAGAGACAGGGAGGAAGGGAGGGAGAGAAAGATAGACAGAGACACAGAAAGAAAGAAAGAAAGAAAGAAAGAAAGAAAGAAAGAAAGAAAGAAAGAGAGAAAGAGAGAAAGAGAGAGAGAAAGAAAGAAAGAAAGAAAGAAAGAAAGAGAAAGAGAAATGGAGAAAGAGAGAGAGAGACAGAAAAAGAGAAAAAAAGAGAGAGAAAGAGAAACAGAAAGAAAAAGAAAGAGAGAGAGAGAGACAGAAAGAAAGAGAAAAAGAAAGAGAGAGAAAGAGAAATGGAGAAAGAGAGAGAGACAGAAAGAAAGAGAAAAAGGGAAAGAGAGAGAGAAATGTAGAAAGAGAGAGAGAGAGTGACAGAAAGAAAGAGAGAAAGAGGAAGAAAGAAAGAGAGAAAGAGAGAGAGAAAGGAAAGAAAGAAAGAAAGGACTTATGACCACAATTGAGCCTAAAAGTTTGGTTGCTAACCAAGACCGTCGTTAAGTGAGTTTCACCACATTTTCCAAGTTGGCCACGCCCACTCAGTCACCTGACCGCTGAGCCACTCCCACAAAACAGGCCACACCTTCCGGCTCTCAAAAGAAATTTCAATCGTGGTATTGACAACCAGTTGACTCCATCACTGGCCATAGGGGACGAACATCTTACCCCTGTGGATGGGGCGCGCAACTTGGGCGTCCTCCTGGATACCCGGCTGTCCATGGAAGATCAAGTGACAGCCGTGGCCAGGAGGGTGTTTTACCAGGTTTGCCTGGTACGCCAGTTGCGCCCCCTATTGGATCGGGATGCCCTCTGCACAGTCACTCATGCCCTCGTGACATCCCGACTGGACTACTGCAATTCTCTCTACATGGGGCTCCCCTTGAGGTGCACCCGAAGACTTCAGCTTGTCCAGAATGCAGCCGCGCGAGCAATAATGGGAACCTCAAGGTTTACCCACGTAACACCGCTCTTGCGCGAGCTGCACTGGCTACCTGTCGTCTTTCGGGTGCGCTTCAAGGTGTTAGTTATCATCTTTAAAGCACTCCATGGCACGGGACCTAGTTATCTGCGGGATCGGATTCTGCCCCATACATCCCTGCGGCCGATTCGCTCCCACAGAGAGGGACTTCTCCGGGTGCCGTCCACTAGGCTATGCCAGAGGGCGACGCCCAGGGGAAGGGCCTTCTCTGTGGCGGGCCCAGCCCTCTGGAACAACCTTCCCCCCGAAATTAGAACAACTACGGACCTCCGCTCCTTCCGTCAAAAACTCAAAACACACTTTTTCTGCTTGGCCGGCCTAGGTTAGTCTCCCGTCTTTTAATAGGGCTTAGGGGATTTTAGTTAATTTTAAAAATTGGGGATTTTAGCGCAGGGATAATCATTGTTTAATTTGCCTTTTATTTAATTTATTTGTATATTTATTGGATTTTTTAATTTTCCCTGTGCACCGTTCCGAGTCCCTTTGGGGAGAGGAAGCGGTCTATAAATAAATTTATTATTGTTGTTGTTGTTGTTGTTGTTGATATTTGGCTCTGTTGACTAATGAGTTTGCCCACCACTGACCTAGCTAATATTCTATCAAGGCTCCAACCGAAATCTCCTCTACTCCTTCCTCAACCCCCTTTTGTTTGCCCATGTGCTTGAGTCTTCTTTACTTCTGCTCTCACTTTCTGCCTTTCTTTGCATAGATATCAGGGATTTGTTTTTGCTTTGTTACAAACCTAGAAGTAAATTGTAATATGAAAGATTAAGGATTCATATTTTGTGTTATATTTAACAGAGAATCCATTAATTATGAACAATTCCAACTGCACTCATTCTGTCCCTTTTGAGCTGATGCTTAAAGATTCCTGCCACTGAAACTTAATTGGTGCCCCATCTACTCTGTTGTACACAATCTGTCTGAGCTTGTAAATGTACAATGATTGATTTAGGCAATAAGATGATTGAATACATACTAATGTAATGTTCTCTTGTTTTGCTGCTTCACTAATTTTTTTCCACATTTGGGATTGTCATCATTCTCCGGAGTAGCTTGTGGGAGGAGTCACTGATAGTTATTCTCGCGTCCAATCTGCCCAGAGACTGAGATTAAAATTGAAGCCATTCCCCTCTACTTCCTCTGCCTGGCTCCAGTTTAATCTCAGTTTCGGCCCATTAGAGTACTGTTTTTGCTTGGCTCTTCTGATTGGACTTGTGTGAACTGTTTCCAATCTTTGACTTCTCCCACCTCTTCCCCTATCGTCTTCCCTATGTGATTGTTGCTGGTCATAAGATGGGCTTTGCCAGGAGCTTTGGAGCAGCCAAGACTGCTGGTGGTCATTGAAGGGGCTTCTGAAGTCACACGCCAAGAGGCGCCTTGTGGCGTTGCAACCCCATTCCATCGGAGGGTTGCTGGAGCTCTGCCGGTTTGTTGGAGGTGCTTTTCGAGACAGAGCTCCTGGAACTTCGGGCCGCATGGTCGGCGGCCGCATTTTGGAAGAGGCGGCGGCTTCCAGGAACGCAAGGATTGGTGCTCTCTCCATTTCGCTGCAGGCGCTTTTCGGGGCCAATGTGAGTGTCGGAGGGGCATGGGAGAGGTAAAGCGCCTCCGTGCACCGGGAACAGCCTCCTGCTGCGCTCTCGAACATAGAAGATCGAGCTGTGGATGACCGGTGGAGGCACGGGCCTTGTCGAGCCACTAGCCAGTCCTAGCCAGCTGATTGGGGCTAGGAGGTGGTGCGACAAGGCTGCCATGAGTACTTGCGGAGTGGGGGAGCAGGACAAAATAGCGGACGCCATGAGGCGCATTGGAGCAGCTGCTCTAGGCTCCCCAGAGGCTTCTGATTCCAGTGAGGGAACTTCGAGGGGGACTGCCACTTCGGGACAAGAGACAGCCCCAGGTAGGAACAAGCATCTCCAAGTCTTCCAGGAAGGAGAGTGCTCAGAAGCAGCCAACGGCTGGGAAGAGGACCACCAGGGCTGCTGAAAGGAGGGATAGAGATAGCCATCTCGGTCTCATTCATCCCGCAGACGATCACTGGTGGCTGGGTCCCCTCCTTGGTCTCCAGGCTCTCCCAGGGGAGACATCTCCCTGTCCCCTTTTCTTTCGCCCGAATATCCAGGGGGTCATCTGGAGTATCTTTTTGGCTGGCAGGCAGCTGGAACTAGTAGACCAAGATTGGCTCCCCAGTCAGCCGGCACTAGGCCACACCTGGAGCCTCCCATCCTTTCACCAGCATTCCCAGACATTCCGGAGAGTTTCCAGAATGTTATTGCCCAGACTATTGCACAAGCCATTGCAGCAGGGATGCAGCAGAAGTCTTAGCCTTCTAGGAGGAGGTCGTCTGTGGGACACCACAAGGTCATCCAAACCAACCCTGATCCTCAACTGCTCAGGAGCAACAGTTGGGTTCCCCTTCTACAGATGGTGAGAGGTCTTGCTTAGATGAGGAAGGTCAAAAGGATGTTGATTTTTCTGAGGATGAGGATTCTCCAATTCCAGAGGCTTCTGTGGTCATGGGGCTTTTTCTCCCTTCTTTGTTCGGGTCACTTTTGTGGAAGGCCAAGGCCTCTGCTGACCTAGGGGGTACACCTGCCACTGCTGAAACCCCTGCCGCTTCGTCAGCGAGTAGTAGGCCTAAAGGCTCTTTCCACAAGCTGCAGGTGGAGAAGGAGGAAATTCCAACTCCACCGATGTTTTTTTTTTTTTTTTGTAACAATAATTTTATTGGTTTTACAAATTTTTAAAGGGAAAAAGGGTACATAGGATATACATAGAAATATTTTAGGGCTTCCATGTCGGAGGTGGTGGCCGCCTCCGAGACTTCATACAAAATTTTTCAATATAAGGTGGAAAGAGATACATACATGTCATATCATAAATTCGATGCAATCAATCATTTGTTTCTATTAGCATCCGTTAGGAATTACAATGTATTTAAAAAAAATCATTTTTGTGATCTGAGTCTTTTTGCTATTGTGTCTTCTTCTTCCTTTCCGCCAGTGGGCGGAGCCATGGTCCCTCCCGTTCCCCCATTTTCATCCTCCAGGATTGAAGAGTGTTTTTTAAGAAAGGCTTCCGCCTCTTCAACTGTTTTGATTCTTACTCTTCCCCCCTCCCAGAACACCAACATTCCTTCAGGCATTGACCATTTGAACCACACCCCTTTTTTATACAGCTTTTTGGATAAGAAGGAATATTTCCTTCTAATCTCACGAATCTTTTTCGGGATCTGCTTCAAAATAACAATTTCTTTCTGCTGATATATCAATGGGCTCTGTGCTCTCAGAATCTCATCCCTTGTTGACCTTCTTACAAATTTAATTTGTATCTCTCTGGGTACATCATTTATTCTGGCATATGCTGAATTAATTCTATAAATCAGGTCAATGTCCCCCCAGATATATTCTTTGTTCTTTTTAGTGTAGTCTGCTAAAATTGTAGACATTAAATCTCTTAAATTTTCTGAATCTGACTCGGGAACATTTTGAAACCTTAAAAAATAAGACATTCTTTCAAAATCCATTCTAGACATAAAACCAGTAAGATCCACAATTTCTTTTTGTGTTTCCCTCACCTCCTCCCCCACCTCGGCTGCCCCCCCTCCAGCCCATCAATTTTTTGTTTATTTTCCACTAATGCTCTCTGCGTTTCCAGAAGCTCCAACCTTGAACTTATCATGTCTCTGCGTATTTCTTTTATTTCTTTCATTATATTTTGAAGAGTTTCCTCAATTGATGATTGTTGAGTGTCCTCTCCAGCCACTTCTTTTTGTAGCATTGTGGTGATCTTAGTTATCTGTGGAGTAGGACTGGCTTTTGTAGAAGCTGGCGCAGACCAGGATTTGCCAGATGGGGGCTTTTTTGCTGCCATAGTAAAAGTTTTAAGTTTTTGTGTCTGGTGGGTAGACAATCCGTGAGGTCGAAGAAAAGGGAAAAGTCTGTGTCCAATTTTAAAATAGAACTTGTATAAAATCCAGGGAGAAATTTCTACAAATACAATCCAATAAAAAAGAAGGCACACAATGGGAGAAATCCCAAGAGTCACTTGAGTTGGCTTGTATATAAATTTTAGAGTCTTATTAAGTTGAAGGAATGTTCACTTTTCAAAAGAGAAAGTTTCTTGCTGGGAATAAAGAAGTGCCATTTTTCCGCCTCTTTGGTGGTCGTGAAGAGTTAGTATCAATCCATTTCTGCTGCTACAAGCCTCAGATACATTGTTTCCATCGCAATTCCATATAAAGTAATACTTTCACTTTTTCAATAGTTATAATCGGATGTTACTTTCTCTGCCTCCCCGAGCCCCGGGAACATTTTAAAGCGGCGCTTATTTCTGAGGGGAGGTTTTTGCAGACTCTCCCCTCTAATCTTCCTTTTTTAAGAGATTGAAAGCATCAAAATTGAAAAAATAAACTCACAAGCCACTCAATTGCAATGGAACCTCGGCGCCTCTTCCAGCTCCGGCTTTTCAGCCCACACTTCAATAGCTGCTGTTCCGGCATTCCTTCGGCGAGAGGAAGGCTTCCCCCCGCATCTCATTCTCCGGCTCCTAGAGCGAAGCGGGAACAGCTCCCCCGACTGCTGTCGAGGTGGGGGTTGCACCGCAAGCCGCTGTTACGGTGGGGGCTCCCTACAACAGCCCCCATGCCCCCGAAGGTGCCACTGGAGAAAACAAGCGGTGGACATCCGTCGCCTCTGGAAAGCGGAAACGGAAGTCTCCACCGATGTTTCTTGAGATGCTCAAGAATCAATGTGTCCAACCTGGGGCTTTTCCCACTCTGGACAGGAATTACTGTAGTTTTTAAAACCTTGAGGCCAGTTTTTCCCAAGCTTTGCAGATGTCTATGGTGGATGCTCCTGTGGCCACACTGGCATCTTCTTCAGCCCTCGTGCCAAGTGACATCACCAACAACCTCAAGATGTAGGATAAAACGGCAGAACTGACCTTGCGCAAGACCTTCTAGGCTGCAACCTGGGCAATCAATGCAGCGGCTGCTGTTTCCCTCTTCAAGAGGAATACTCTTCTTTGGCTGACTCAGATACAAGAGACAGCCTTGTCAGAGGTGCGGCTCCTGCAAGACATCAAGAAGCTCACAACGGCTACCCAGTTTTCAGGGGATGCCACGCTCGACATGGTCAAATATGCCTCAAGGGCCCTCTTCTTGTGGGTGGCCTCTAGGCGACGTCTGTGGCTGCGTGGATGGCAGGCGAATGCCCAATCTCAGTGGAACATGGCGACAGCTGAATATTCTGGCAAGAAGCTGTTTGGCGCCTTACTGGACCTTATTTTAGTAGAGAATAAAAATAATCGCAGGGTCCTCCCTACTGCGTCTAAGCGCTCTAAGCAACGGCCGGTTCCCTACCAGAGGAGGCCTTCCTGTCGACCTCCCGATCAGGACTTACAAAAGCAGAGGTATTCCTCTTCCAGATACCCTAGACAAGGAGACAGGCAGTATTATAGGACTAGGTACCAGCAGCCTAGTAAACGGCCCTTTTGGGGGCGGAGGGGGAGGCAGCAGTCCCTACCGCAGAAGTGACTCCAGCTTGGATCACCCCCTGGGTGGCCACCTTGCCCTATTTGAGGATCGCTGGGACCTCATCACTACTGATGAGTGGGTCCTTCAGACTATCAGGTTTGGTTTACATTTGGAGTTCCTCTCTTACCCCTTGACTAATTTTTGGCTCTTCTTTTCTAGGAACCAGGTCAAATGTAAGCTCATGCATAAGGCAATTCAGCACTTGCTAGATATCCAGGCTGTTGAGCTGGTTCCAGAGGATCAAAAGGTTCTGGGTTCTACTCCAATTTGTTTCTAGTCCGGAAGAGCTGAGGGGGATGGAGAGCGATCCTTGATTTGAAATTGTTACTGGAAGTTTAAGATGGCTTCCTTAAGATCTATCCTCAAGGGGATTAGACAAGGTGATTTCTTGGCCTCCATAGACCTTACAGAGGCCTACCTACATATGATTTCCCCATGACCACCGGAAATTCCTTAGATTTTCATATGGGGTGGTCCATTATTAATACAGGGCTTTCCCCTTTGGACTGGCGTTGGCACCTCGAACCTTTACTAAGGTGCTGGCTGTAATTGTGGGCCATCTCCGATCTGGTCCAGTCCGGTCCACCTCCAGTGCTACCTGGACAATATCCTCGTTCAGGCAGCGACACGTAGCAGGGCCAAGAGGGATCTTGGGCTCACGATTAGGATGTTACAGACTCTTGGATTCTTGATCAACTTCGAGAAGAGTCATCTGGGACCCACTACTAGGCATTTAGGGGCAGTTATTGACATAGTGGAGAGCGAGGTGTTCCTGTCACAGGATCGTAGAGACAGCATAATTCAGCAGATTCTCAGGGCATGTTCTGTTCTCGTAATTCTTCTCTTTAGACTCCTTGGCAAGTGTATTTTGTGCATTGTGATCGTTCCATGGGCCCGCCTCTATGCCAGGGAGCTGCCTTACCAGAGCATCAATGCAACCTTCAAAATCCATGTGCCGCCCCAGGTCCTCCTCTCCTTTCGTTGGTGGACATCTCCAGCCCTGGCCAAGGGCCCCCTGTTGAGGGAACTGGACAGATTGGTGCTAACAACTGATGCTAGTCTCTTCGGATGGGGGGGCACACACTCTGGCCCTTTGAAACGAAGTTGGGGAACTGGGCGGAATGGCATCTCCTGTCGCTGAGGGCAGAACATATATCGGGAGTGGAAAACCAACAAGCTGACTGGCTCAGCAGGGTGATGGTGAACCACGTGGAGTGGCAGCTGCATCCCAGAGTCTTCCCCGAGATTTGCCAGAGGTTCGGCAGGCTGGTCGTAGACCTGTTCACCACACCATCGAACACACAGGTCCAGAGGTTCATCTCTCAGTTCCCATCTCAGGAAGCAGATAACATTGACGCCCTGAAGTGCAGATGGCCAGAGGGACTCCTCTATGTCTTTCCCCCCCTTCCCCTCATTCCCGGGGTCCTGAGGAAGTTGGGGGTGGAGGTGATCGTAGTGGCTCCCTACTGGCCCCGATGGCCTTGGTTCGTGGATCTGATAGACCTGTCCATATCCCCCCATTGGAGGATTCCACAGGGGGAAGTGATTCTGTGTCAGGGGGCCCTGAGTCATCTGGAGCCCCAATGGCTTCAGTTGACCACCTGGTGCTTGAGCGGGAACAGTTGAGGGCGACCAATTTTTTGGCCAGAGTAATCAGGACCATTGAGGCATCTTGGAGACAATCCACCACCTGCATTTACAATGCTGCATGGTCCTCCTTTGTGTCCTGGTGCCAGTTCATGCAGGTGGCACCGGTGTTTGCTTCAGCACCACAGGTGCCGGAGTTCCTTCAGAATGGACTTGAGAAGGGTCTTTCCCACAGTCCCCTTCAGAGGCAAATTGCGGCCTTTGCAACTGTCCTCAGGGGGGTGGGCTCTCGTTCCCTAGCACAACACCCAGTTATTAAGAGGTTTCTTTGGGGGGCGGCAAAACTTAGGCCCCTGTGATTCATCGATTTCCCACATGGGACCTGCCCACTGTTCTTCAGGCACTTACCGAAGCTCCCTTCGAACCTTTGAGAATGGTAAGCCTTCAATTCCTAACCCTTAAGGTTGTTTTTCTGGTGGTGATTACTTCTGCCAGGGCAATCTCTGAACTCAGCACAGTCATCGAGGACATTTCACCACAACAGGGTCATTCTCAGACTGGATCCTGCGTCCTTTCATTGGACTCAGGAGGTGATTCTCCTGGACTTCTCTCCGGCGCCTTCCAGGAAGAGGGAACATTCCTGGCATCGACTGGATGTCAGGAGGGCTCTGTGTATCTATCTGAAACGCACCTCCTTCTGGAGGTCTGAGGCGATCTTCAGTTTCTTCCAGCCCTCTACCCTAGGGGCGAGGGTGTCACCTTCTACCATTAGCAGGTGGATTAGGTTAGCGATCACTAGGGCATATGAGGCACACAGGCTTCCGGTGCCAGGTGGCATTATGGAACACTTCACTAGGAGCACGGCCACATCTGCGACCTGGTTGACTCAGGCACCTATAGAGGATATTTGTAGAGTGGCCACCTGGGCTTCACCATCATCCTTCATTAAACACTACTGGCTGGATGCTTATGCTTCAGCTGAGGCCTCTTTTGGTAGGAGGGTACTGCAGAGTGTGCTGGACACTCGAGGGGCTCAGGCCAATTGATTCCCTCCCATGAACACTAGCTTTGGTATCTACCATCAGTGACTCCTCCCACAAGCTACTCTGGAGAATGACAGTTGGTCTTACCTGAACTGCATTTCTCGGAGTCTTGTGGGATGAGTCTTGTGGGATGAGTCACTTCCCACCCTAGTTGGGAAGTACATGCATACATGAGGGGTCCTGAGCCAGGTTATGGTGGCTGTTCTAGTCAGTCAAGGTCCTGGGGTTGGGGTGCTGTCTTTCCTTTCCCCTTCCTTCCCAGGTTCTTCCTTGGAGCACTGACCTTTCAATTAAACTGGAGCCAGGCAGAAGAAGTAGAAGGGAGTGGCTTCAACTTTAACCTCAGTCTCTGGAGAGATTGGACATTAGAATAACCATCAGTGACTCATCCCACAAGACTCCGAGAAATGCAGTTCAGGTAAGACCAACTGTCATTTTCTGAGCTTAGAACTGCTATCAAAAGTTATCATCTAGAACAGGGGTCCCCAACCTTTGCAACTTTAAGTCTGAAGGACTTCAGCTCCCAGAATTCTTTGCTGGCTGGAGAATTCTGGGAGCTGAAGTCCTTCAGACTTAAAGTTGCAAAGATTGGGGACCCCTGATCTAGAACACATATTAAATTTGCAGATAACTATGTTTAAAACACTGGCTTTTCATGTGACATTACTAGGGAAAAATTTACTCCAGAAGTATTTTATAGTTACTGTGTTACTAAAGGTTCCTTCTAGCCTGTGTATAGACTTTATTTTCCCCCTCCCCCCATCTTTTGACAGGCCTGTTAGACTTGGCAAGGTTCTATAAAGACAACCGACTAAAGAAGCTTTGCCAACAAACAATTAAGCAGGGCATTTCTGAAGAGAATGCAATTGCTCTTCTATCAACTGCAGTCAAGTATGAAGCAAAGGTATGGAAAATGTTCTGAGTTGCTACTGACTGAGGGTTCTTGTTCTACATTGAGCTATGAGCTTGAATTTTCCTGTGCAATTAACATATTGAGTAGTGTTAGTCAAGGAACACTTGGAATACTACTACACTTGGCCTATCTTCTGAGGTCTTGTGAAAATTAGAAGCAGTTCTGGTATGTGAAGTACTTTGAAGAAGTGAAACCATTGGGCAAATGCTAAAAATTTGCTGTTAAAAATCACATTTTTTGTAGTTTTCAAGATAATCAGAGCAATTTCACAACTTGTTGGGAAGGATATGTTTGGCTGCACGAAGCATCTAGAGAACTTCATAAAAGAGGTGAATAAAGGAAGTATTTTGAACTCTGTGAAACTACAGTAGCTTCTTAAACTCTCAATCACTAACTAGGTCATAGTTGTCTCAAAGGTGTTTTTCCAAAAGGCAACTGGACTTTCTTGGTTTTTTCCCTTGAAAATGTTTTGCTTCTCATCCAAGAATTTTTTGAGTCCTAACAGTCAATTGCCATATTTGTTTTAGATCTCCGGATTTAGTTAGGGTGTGACCAAACTACACTGCTCAAAAAAATAAAGGGAACACAAAAATAAGACATCCTAGATCTGAATGAATGGAATATTCTTATTAAATACTTTGTTCATTATATAGTTGAATGTGCTGCCAACAAAATCACACAAAAATTATCAAATTGAGCAACCCATGGAGGTCTGGATTTGGAGTTACACTCAAAATTAAAGTGGAAAAAAACCACTACAGGCTGATCCAACTTTGATGTAATGTCCTTAAAACAAGTCAAAATGAGGCTCAGTAGTGTGTGTGGCCTCCACGTGCCTGTATGACCTCCCTACAATGCCTGGGCATGCTCCTGATGAGGTGGCGGATGGTCTCCTGAAGGATCTCCTCCCACACCTGGACTAAAGCATGCCCCAACTCCTGGACAGTCTGTGGTGCAACGTGGCATTGGTGGATGGAGCGAGACATTATGTCCCAGATGTGCTCAATTGGATTCAGGTCTGGGGAACGGGCGGGCCAGTCCATAGCATCAATACCTTCATCTTGCAGGAACTACTGGCACACTCATTGTAGCATTGTCTTGCATTAGGAGGAACCCAGGGCCAACCGCACCAGCATATGGTCTCACAAGGGGTCTAAGGATCTTATCTCGGTACCTAATGGCTGTCAGGCTACCTCTGGTGAGCACATGGAGGGCTGTGCGGCCCCCTAAAGAAATGCCACCCCACACCATTACTGACCAAACCGGTCATGCTGGAGGATGTTGCAGGCAGCAGAACGTTCTCCATGGCGTCTCCAGACTCTGTCACGTCTGTCACATGTGCTCAGTGTGAATCTGCTTTCATCTGTGAAGAGCACAGGGCGCCAGTGGTGAAGTTGCCAATCTTGGTGTTCTCTGGCAAATGCCAAACATCCTGCACGGTGTTGGGCTGTAAGCACAACCCCCACCTGTGGATGTCAGGCCCTCATACCACCCTCATGGAATCTGTCTCTGACCGTTTGAGCAGCCACATGCACATTTGTGGCCCACTGGAGGTCATTTTGCAGTGCTCTGGCAGTGCTCCTCCTGTCCCTCCTTGCACAAAGGCGAAAGTAGTGGCCCTGCTGCTGGGTTGTTGCCCTCCTACGGCCTCCTCCACGTCTCCTGATGTACTGGCCTGTCTCCTGGTAGTGCCTCCATGCTCTGGACACTGACAGACACAGCAAACCGTCTTGCCACAGCACACATTGATGTACCATCCTGGATGAGCTGCACTACCTGAGCCACTTGGGTGGGTTGTAGACTTCTTCTCATGCTACCACTAGAGTGAAAGCACCGCCAGCTTTCAAAAGTGACCAAACCATCAGCCAGAAAGCATAGGAACTGAGAAGTGGTCTGTGGTCACCACCTGCAGAACCCAAATGGGGATGTCTTGCTAACTGCCTATGCTTTCCACCTGTTGTCTATTCCCTTTGCCCAACAGCAGGTGGAATTGATTGCCAATCAGTGCTGCTACCTAAGTGGGCAGTTTGATTTCACAGAAGTGTGATTGACTTGGAGTTACATTGTGGTGTTTAAGTGTTCCCTTTATTTTTTTGAGCAGTGTATATTTAAGTGATATGGAAAACTGTAGAATGGGGGAGGACCCAAGACAGAGGTGTAAGTTAGAGCTTAGGAAAGCGGTCTAATTAAAAGCCTATTGGGTCATTTCATTGTGATGGAGAAATGGGAATCTGCTCTTCACTGATTGGGAAGGCAAGGACTCAGGAGGAGAGTATGATTTGATACTTTATCATGATTTTTTTACTTATTTCCTATTTTATAGGATTGTTGAAATAGTTTTCTGGGTTTTTTTATATGAAGATTACTTTCATTCCATTTTCTTTACCCTCAGAGCAAAATTTTCATGAGTGGGAAAATGGTTAGCTATGAGATGCAACAAGATGACTTTTAGTAAGTGGAAGGGATTGTGATGGCTGTTTTTCTGTTCCCAGATTTCATTTCCCATTTTAGGGTTGTTGTTTTTTTCGAGCACTGACCTGCCACCTATAGTGATTATGCGGAACAATATAACACATTATTAGTAGTGTGTATTAATATGTAAACACTCCATTTCTAGGAGTTAGAGGAATTTTGCTTCCGGTTTTGCATCAACCACCTGACTGTCGTTACTCAGTCTCCAGGTTTTGCAGAAATGGACCATGACCTCATGAAGGACTTCATAAGCAAAGCCAGTCGAGTTGGAGCATTTAAAAACTGAAGTAGAACCCTTGCCTAATAATGAAGATAGTTTCGTTGTTAGTTGTATTTCTGATGTGATAATAATTTTCTCATAAACATAATTTTAAAAAAGCATTATGCATTCTGGCGCCATACTACTGTGACAACTAAACTTAGAAATTAAGAAAACACCAAAACAACCGTTTTCACTAAAAGCTAAGTAATTAAATTTTGATACAGCTAAACTACTTTAAATATTTGGGAATAATCTTCCATGCTTCAGGAAAAGCCTGCCCACAGATATTGTATCTGTAGACAGTTGCTACAGTATCCCAATATGAACGCAACAATTTTTTCTTAACAATAGCTGAAGTTGCTAACCTATTAATAGAAATATGAGCTTTGAAAAATTAGAAGAGAAGGGGAAGCCCACAAAAGATTAAACCTCTGGAACACCATAGCAATTATGAAAATATTAAAGAGTTTTTAATAATATTAAAACTATGCTAGATAACGTTGTGTCATGCCTTCCCTAAAGCCAACTTGTACATCATCTAGAAATTTCTCTTGTCCCAGCCAAACCAATCTTGCAAAAGAGAAAGTGTCTACCTAGCTTACTGGAATGCTACTGGGTGATAATTAGGCTAGTTAATACAGTTGCCTTTCTTGAAAAGTAGGATGGTAAAAGAACAGTTTCAGCCTTCAGGTATTTGGAATGCATTATTGATATGTGAATAAAGAAGCAGATGGAGAACTCACCAATCAATATTTTTTAATAACAAGTTGGCCGACATTGGGTCACTGTTGGAGGCTTTCCTAGTTTTTAATTGATTGATTAATTTAACAATTTTGAAACTGGGACTGATGGCCAGGAGGAACACTTATTTTTTAGAATACAGGTTCGGGCAACAGGCTGATAGAGGAAAAGTCATATATCTTGCTGTAAAATTATTCACCTCTCTTAGGCAGAATCTTTTTTCCAGTCAGACCATCTCCCACAGTGCTAATGTTAGTTATCTTCTAAAAGACAGTGACATGGCTATCCTTTGCAGAATAAAGATATGATTGATACAAATATTTACTTCCTTCCATTGAGGTGTTTAGAGTTTAAGAGCAAGTAACTAATTCTAATAGTAGAACAATTGCTGGATATGTAACATTGGAAACTAAATCTGCTTTGATTTATATATAGTACTGGTCAAACCATCAGAGATTCTGCTTGAGGTGGGAGGTTTTGCTCATGAGATACTGAAGAGTCGATGGTGAAGACTATACAGAGTGGCTAGAGCTTCTAAGAATTTAAGTTCTCAAACAGGAGCTTGGGAAGCTCAAGGGGCATGCCTGATGGTTACAGTCTAATCCTGGAACAGCTAAACCTACCTCATTGTCCCTAGTCAATTAAAGTTGTGTATGAAATAAATAGGAGGTCACTATTTGGCTTTTTGGTCACAACCCAAACTTTCAATGAAATAACCTGATTAAAAAAACCATATTAAGACTATAAGAATGAGAATGATTCCACACATTAATGTTCTTTTATGATCTTTCTGAAATTTTAAATGAAAATGTAAATATATATATGTGTGTGTTTCTTCATGACATTTATTGCAAATAAATTCAGATAAGGAGAGAAATAATTGTTTTGTGGAAGAATTTGTTTACACTAATGAAAAGATTCATAAAACAACGAACAACATAGATGCTAAACTAAAATCTGAAATATCAAAGGTTTTGAATTTGAGCTTAAATAGTATATTTCATAAGGTGCCACATTTAAACATTAAGGTGCTTATTTTCTTAAAGTTTCTTATACTTACTGGGAAAACACAGATTCATAGAATGTAGAGAATGTGGATTGCATTCCATCAGCCAGTTTTCCAGATTTAAGTTCACTGTATGAAATATTTCTGAAAGTTTAATTGTTTTCTATTTCATGTTTACTAAATTATAGCTAGCAAGCCAATAAACTAAATTATATTGGTGACTCAACTTCAGGATAAAAAATATTAAATATAATTTCCATTGTATATTATTAATGATTCTCATTCTTATTTTTAAAATTATTTTATTAATCTTTAATTTTTATTAGAATACAGAATATTTCTATGTCAATTTGTCAAAATACATTGTTATGATAGTTTAGGTTAGCCAGCTCTTAATAGTTACTGTTAATAAAATTTCAGAACTTTATTTTCATAGTCTATATTGAGTTTACAATCTGACTACTGATCATTACAAAACTAACAGACTAAAGAGTGACAGCTACAGAATTACACTTCTCTGCTCAGGAGACAGATAAGTGTGCACACAGATAGGTGTTTTGTTGCAGTCATTGTGGTTTGCTGAAATAAAATAATAAAATTCAACCAGGCTGCCAAATTTTCTAATTTGTGTCTGAGTTATCTAAGATGGAAAAAAAGATAAAAATGTTAGCAAGGTATATGATTTAACAGAGAGATCTAATGTATTGGATCTAGACACTATACTTAAATGCACTGTCCAGGAGAGTTGGGGGGGGGGGGGGGGAGGCATCCAGAACTAATGACTGTAAATCCAATTGCATAAATTATTATAGAACTCTGTCCTGCAGGCGGTTCTTGGATACAGTGCTGGGTGTTCCTTGGAAAGGGACCTCAAACATATAAATAGTGCATTAAGTCTAACATTAAAATAACAATTCTTAATAAAATACTAGTGCATTTTGTATATTGAACCCGAATATCGAACAGTAGTTCAATAAAAACTGAAAAGGTAATATAATTCAACAACAATGCACTGGGAAATCAATTTTACTGAAAACTAATATGTATAAATTAACGCTTAAACGGATAATACATATGCTATGTCATAGCATGAAACACTAAAAAACAGGAAATTCAACTAAATTAAATTAGCTAGGCAATATATTCAAAACAATATAGCAGAAATCAAAGCTACAGTGCAGATCCTGGGTCTCGAGAGCAGTTCACTTCTATACAGTATCTGAAACTTCAGCACCATCATTCAGTTTCTGGTTTTGTATTCTAGTCCTAGTAGATGCTAGAGAAACAAAACAGTACTGCCTTTTAAAATGTGTTAGTATAAACTGTTAAATAAGACATTTGCAGAATAAAATAGAAGACATGCAAGCAGCTAATCTCGGATCTGTAAATCAAAAACAATCCTCATGAAATGCAGGTACCTAGATTTTCATTACATCTTGGGGATTTTGATATTCTTTCAGCAGATTACAATAATGTACAATTAAAGACAAGGCACAATAAACATTTGAAACTATTCCAAACATATGAAATCTCATAAGTAATACTGGTTGACCTTTGATTTGGGATTCATAAAATTATTGACGCATGAACTGAAAAGTAGCCAAAATATGGAGTGAAATGGGATTCTTCTCTTTTGGACACAGACCAAAATGGAGATGACTTTGGGTAGGAAAAACCAAGGTTGATGGATTTCCTGGGGAAGAGGAAAAGTAAAGGTGCTGGAAAGCTAAAGAACAGGCCAAATGATACTGAAGGTTGATTAGAATCCAAATGGTACTTTAGATGCATGGAGATTCCTTTTACATTAGCTATTTATAGTGATTAGCTGAACTTGTTTAATTATATCATGTCACTTTATGTGCTTGGGAACCACTACCCCCAAGCCCAGTAAATACATGGCACTAGTGAGGAACTTTCCCATTATTGTAGAAGACCACCTCAATTGTCCCAGTAGTAATTTATAATTATTCTCATGCAGTATAAAAACTTACTCATTTCTGCAAGCTTTTGTTGGAATTTTGACTCTCCAGAAAGATGTTCCCTGTAGATAAGGGAAGATAAATTCTACATTTTATACAGTTCCGATTTCAAAGTGTGTTGCACATAAATTGTGACTTCAGACCAGGGGCAGGCAATACATTTTATCAAGGGGCTACATGAGAAAGTAGAATTGTTGTGAAGAGCTGCTGCCCCACCCCCTGCCACCCTGTCCTTGCAGCAGCATCATTGCCCCATCACCACCATGGACCACTCTGGGACCATCTGCAAACCAGATGTGTCTGTGGGCCATAAAATGCCCAGGTCTGCTCTAGTCAGCTCAAGTCAGTAAATGGGAATTCACACCAGAATACTTAAAGTGACCAAACTGATTAATTCTCCTTCAAATACATATCTGCCACATGTGGAAACTTTGAATAAATCAAGGTTATCTTATTCTTCTGCTTGGGGAACATGCCTTCTCTATGCAGGTGTACTTTGAAAAGTAAGACTATATTCTCAATAGAGGTAAAGATAGCATCCATCCATGGGTTGACACTGTCTGCTCTCTGATTGGACTAAGTCTGATTAATAATTAATTAATATCCTTTATAACCTGCCCTTGTGAGTAGCTCCACCCAGCTTTCGACTCAGTCCACTCCGAGGGCAGACACGTTATCCTATTGCTCTACTATAGATTGTTTTTTCTACTTTAAATTAGGCTTTGCATCTAAATGGACTGTGAGTATTGTTGTTATAGTAGATAAATGGACTGATACCTGTTGCTGGGATTCTGGCCACGTTAGGCCACACGGCCTAGGTCTAACAGACCCACACCTCGCTGAGGCACTAACATCGGGTCTCTCGGTGGAGGAAAGCAGACGTCCAGCAGGCTGTGGCAATCGCTCTCCCTGAAGTTCAGCAATTTTGCCTAATTGACTCTTCACCAAGGTGTTTGGCAGCGGCTTCATTAGCCGTAGCTACAAGGCTTCTCCGCCCACTTTGTCTCTTGTCAGGAGCTTCTGAGCCGCAGGAGCAAGTGAGAGTGCAAGTGGGAGCGTGATTGGCCCGATTTCATTGTCGCCAGGGTGCTGACAGCCATGCTGTGGCAGCAGGACTTGACAGATTACTTCAGAACCGCAGGCGCCAATGAGGGTGCAAGCAGGGGCACGACTGGCTCAATTTCATTTCCATCAGGGTGCTGACATCCACGCCATGGCGGCAGGACTTGATGGCTTGCCTTTGCTGCCAGGAGAGCACTGCGGTCCGTGGACAGAGCGCCTCTGCCCTAGCAGTCATTCCTGCAGCTTCTGAGGCATTTGGGTGCAGCAGGAGAGAGTGAAAAGTGTGTAGAAGTGCCATCTTTGACAGCAGGGCGGCTGCAGAGGAGGTGCAATTGCCATTTTGTTTCCAGCACTCCACACCAATCCAAAATGGTAGACAGCAGCATACCTGGGCCCTTCCCTGATGCAGACAGAGACTGTCAGGCACCGGGACCAGGCTTGTTGGCAGTAGCACAGGCCTTCTACTTCTCAAGGGGGAGAGGGAGCCAGGAGGCCTCCAAGGCCAGCAAGAGCTCCATGCCTAAGAAGAGTTCAAAGTTGGCTGCAAAGGTCAAGCATCTCAACACTGACCAGCAGCGCCATTCCTCTTCTTCCCAGCTGGACTGTGCCCAGTCAGTAAGCTCCTGCCTAGGTCACTGGTCTCTGCTGCGCCTAGACTCGTATTCGGGGCCATTCAGCCCAATGTTGCCGATTAACATAGCCAGCCATTGGGGCAGTGGCCCAGGAGCTCCCAGTCCAGCTACATCTAGAGCACAGGCCAGATGTGCAGAGGCCTCCTTCACTCCCACCATAGCCGATCTCCATCTTGACTGGCAAGTGCCTGCCCTGACTTCCATTCCTGCCATGCTTTCTGGGGGCCCCAATTTACAGGACATCATTACGGAGGCCATAAAGCAAGGCATTGCGGCTGGACTGCAGGAACGGTTTCAGACACCTTCGGGGCTCCCTCGGGTTCTTCCACAAAAGGAGGCAATTCCAGCAGGGGTCAAGGACTGGTCACCAGTTCGGTCTCCCCGCAGTCCATCCCCTGTTTCTGAAGAAGGGGAAATAAGGGAGGCAGACTTACCTGAGGAGGAAGGTGTGGCCCCCGACAAGCCTACCTCTATGGGACTTTTTCCACCTGCCCTGTTCAAACCATTGTTGGGCAAGGCTAAGGCCACATCGGATCTGGGGGGCCAAATGGATGCTCCCACAACTCCTGCTCTAATCACTTGTCAGTGCTTGGTTCACAGAGCATGTGTTGGAGGCTGACACCATACCACCCCCGCAGCTGTTCGTGAACACAGTTCAGAGGCAATGGACTACATCTGACCCACCACCGACAGGCATTTCTATAATGTAGTGGAGGGGCTTGATCAGTTGCTCCAATGGCCCACCGTGGACACCCCAATAGCAGCTCTCTATTCCAATACCACGCTGCCTGGTTTGCAAGAGGAGGTCCTCAAGCCCGAAGACAAAAGAGCTGACCAGACCCTTCAGCGGGGAAAACAGGCAGCAGCCTGGGCTCCCCATGCCTTGATAGCCACATCTTTTTTCTCTAGGTCCAGCCTCTTCTGGCTACAGCAGCTCCAGGAGAGGATCCCGGCCAGTGATTCCAGAGCTCACCAAGATCTCAATAAGATCGTAGCCGCTGTTCAATTCTCTTCAGACACCACTCTTAGCGCCACGAGGTTCACCTTCCGGGCCATGACCTCCTCGGTGACCTCACACAGACTTCTGTGGCAGACTGACATGAGGCATAAGTGGCGAATGACAGCTGAGCCCTACAAAGGGGAGGGCTATTCAGGGACGCCCTCACACCATTATTGAGGGAAAAGACAAACATAAGATTTTGCCCTCAAACAGTAAGAAAGGATTCTCCCGCCCTATCCCAGAAGGCAGCAGTTTAGGCAACAGGAGTATGGGGGAGCTCGGATTACAACCCCACAGGGTTTCGATCACAGGGTAGCTTTGGCGAGCCCCAATGTCAGTAAGCTTATAGACAGCAGAGGGGCAATCAGGCCAAACGGCCCTTTTGGGGCGGGGGGAACTGATACTACCATAAACCATAAGTAGTCACAGGATCGGTTCCCCATTGGTGGCTGTTTGCTACATTTTGCAGATCAGTGGGATTCCACCACTTCTGACAGTTGGGTTAGATCCACAGTTAGGCCAGGTTTAGCCCTTGAGTTCATCTCCACCCACCAAGGTTTTTTATTAGTTCCTGTTTCCCGCAATCCACAAAGACAACACCTGATGCTCTCGGCTATCCAGCATCTTTTGGACATCCCGGAGGGTGTCCTTAGGCATCCATAATGATAGCCATTGATACCCTTGTTCTCCATGGACTCGTCTAATCCTTTCTTAAAGGTGTCGAGGCTGACAGCTGTCACCACTTCTAGCAGGGAGTTCCATACACCAGTGATCCTCTGGGTGAAAAAGTACTTCCTCTTATTTGTTTGAGGTCTAGCTGTCAAAAGTTTCATGGAGTGCCCCCTAGTTTTAGTGTTGTGCGATAGGGAAAACAGTTTTTCCTTTTCTACTTTGTCCACACCGTGCATGATTTTATAGACTTCAATCAGGTCACCTCTCAGGCGCCGTTGTTCTAGAGTGAAGAGGCCCAGCCGTTGCAGCCTCAGATGGTAAGGAAGGTGTTCCAGCCCCCTAATCATTCTGGTTGCCCTCCTCTGCACCTTTTCCATTTCCATAATATCCTTCTGAAGGTATGGTGACCAGAACTGTACACAATACTCCAGATGGGGCCTCACCATAGATTTATAGAGGCAAAATGACATTTGCTGACTTATTTTCTATACCCTTCTTAATGATCCCTAGCAATGAGTTTGCTTTTTTCACTGCTGCAGCACACTGGGTTGACACCGTCATTGAGCTGTCCACCAGGACACCAAGGTCCCTTTCCTGATTAGTTGCAAGGAGTTCAGACCCCATCAGTTTATAGATGTAGTTGGGGTTTTTTGCCCCAACGTGCATCACTCTGCACTTACTAATGTTGAAGCTCATTTGCCACTGGTTTGCCCACTCCCCCAGTGTCAAGAGATCCCTCTGGAGCTCCTCACACTCTCTCTCTGTTTTTACTACCCTGTATAATTTAGTGTCGTCGGCGAATTTGGCTACCTTGCTGTTTACTCCTACTTCTAGATCATTTATGAAAAGGTTGAAAAGCAGGAGTCCCAGTACTGAATCTTGGGGGACCCCATTCTTTACCTCCCTCCACCTGGAGAAGTGTCCATTTAATGCTACTCTCTGCTTCCTGTCCCTTAGCCAGTTGCTAATCCAGGACAAATCCTGTCCCTTTATTCCATGACTGGCAAGTTTATTTAAGAACCTTTGGTGCAGGACCTTGTCAAAGGCCTTCTGAAAGTCCAGATAAACAATGTCAACTGGATCTCCCTTGTCCACCTGCTTGTTGACACTCTCAAAAAATTCCAGCAGATTAGTGAGGCATGATTTGCCCTTGCAAAAGCCATGTTGGCTCTCCTTCAGCAGCGCCTTCTCTTCTACGTGCCTATTAATTTTATCTTTTAAGATGGTTTCCATCACTTTACCTAGGACACTTGTCAAGCTGACCGGTCGGTAATTTCCTGGATCATCTCTGGATCCTTTTTTGAAGATTGGTGTTGTATTCGCTACCTTCCAGTCATCCGGCACAAGGCCTAATTTGAGGGAAAGATTATATATTTTGGCAAGGACATCAGCAATTTCATCTTTAAGTTCCTTGAGAACTCGTGGATGGATGCCATCTGGTCCTGGTGATTTGTTAGTGTTTAGTTTAACAAGATATGCAAGGACCTCCTCCCTGGTTATTTCTATCTGGGTTGGTGGATGATCTCTGGAGGGCCAGAGATGGGGGTTGTTCCTCCATCCTGGTCCTATTAGACCTCTCAGCGGCTTTTGATACCATCGACCATGGTATCCTATTGCATCGGGTGGGGGGGGCGGTTGGGGGTGGGAGGCACCGTTTTACGGTGGTTCTCCTCCTACCTCTCTGGTCGATCGCAATTTGTGTTGGCAGGAGAGCAGAGGTCGACCTCGAGACCCCTCACATGTGGGGTGCCTCAGGGGTCGGTCCTCTCGCCTCTCCTGTTCAACGCATATATGAAGCCGCTGGGCGAGATCATCCATGGTTTTGGGGTAGAGTATCACCTCTACGCTGATGATACGCAGTTGTATATATCTACCCCAAACCACCCCAACGATGCCGTAGCGGTGATGTGCCAGTGCCTGGAAGCTGTGCGGATCTGGATGGGAAGTAACAGACTCAGGCTCAACCCGGCCAAGACCGAGTGGCTGTGGTTTCCGGCTGCCCGATTCAACCAGTTGACTCCATCACTGGCCATAGGGGGCGACCACCTTGCCCCTGTGGATGGGGCGCGCAACCTGGGTGTCCTCCTGGATACCCGGCTGTCCATGGAAGATCAAGTGACAGCCGTGGCCAGGAGGGCGTTTTACCAGGTTCGCCTGGTACGCCTGTTGCGCCCCCTATTGGATCGGGATGCCCTTTGCACAGTCACTCATGCTCTCGTGACATCCCGACTGGACTATTGTAACTCTCTCTACATGGGGCTCCCCTTGAGGTGCACCCGAAGACTTCAGCTGGTCGAGAATGCAGCCGCGCGAGCAATAATGGGGACCGCAAGGTATACCCACATAACACCGCTCTTGCGCGAGCTGCACTGGCTGCCTGTCGTCTTTCGGGTGCGCTTCAAGGTGCTAGTTATCATCTTCAAAGCGCTCCATGGCTCGGGACCTAGCTATCTGCAGGATCGGATCCTGCCCCATACATCCTCACGGCTGATTCGCTCCCACAGAGAGGGACTTCTCCGGGTGCCGTCCACTAGACTTTGTCAGCGGGCGACGTCCAGGGGAAGGGCCTTCTCTGTGGCGGGCCCAGCCCTCTGGAACGACCTTCCCCCCGACATTAGAACAACCACGGACCTCCGCTCCTTCCGTCAGAAATTAAAAACACACTTTTTCCGTTTGGCCGACCTTTTGATACCATCGACCTTTAGGGTTTGGGATTATTAGTTTTAATTAATGGGAATTATAGTGCAGGGACAATTGAATTGAGTTTAATTTGGTTTTTAACTTAGTGTATTTATTGTATATGTATTTTATGCGTTTTAATTTTTTCCCTGTACACCGCTCCGAGTCCCCGTCGGGAGAGGACGCGGTTTATAAAAATAAAATTATAATTATTATAATAATAATAATAATAATAATAATAATAATAATAATAATAATAATAATAATAATAATAATAATAATTATTATTATTATTATTATTATTATTATTATTAATTCCTCAGTTTCCCTCCCTACGAAGATAGGCTCTGTTTTGGGCATGTGATCTCTGTCTTCTTCAGTGAATACTGAAGCAAAGAATTCATTGAGTCTCTCTGCAATCTCTGTTTCCTCCTTAATAATCCCTTGCCTTCCATTGTCATCTAATCGTCCAATGGCCTTCCCAGTTGGGTTCTTACTTCTAATGTACTTAAAGAAGTCCTTGTTATTTCTTTGAGTGTTTTTAGCTAAACGCTCCTCAAAGTCTTGCTTTGCTTTCCTGATTGTTGCCTTGCATTTGTTCTGCCAGAATTTATGTTTCTGTCTGTTGTCCTCATTTGGAGAATCCTTCCATCTTTTAAAGGAGCTTTTCTTGCTTTTGATCACTTCCCGAACAGCTCCTGTAAGCCACATCGGAGTCCTCTTGAACCTGGCGGTGCCCTTTTTCCTTTTAGGTTGGGCCTCTGTTATTGTTTTTGTGAGCAGCCTCCATGCCTCATGGAGCGTTTGGACTTTCTCAACTCTCCCTTTCAGCTTCTTTTTTACTAGTTTCCTCATCTTCGGGAAATTTCCTTTATGAAAATTTAAGCTCTCTGTGTTAGATTTTATCGGTGATTTGCAGTCTATGATTGTTAAAAATAATTGTGTTGTGGTCACTGTTCCCTATTGGATCAGTCACATTAACATTTTGCACCAGATCCTGTATATTGCTCAGAACCAAGTCAAGGATTCTTTTACCTCTAGTTGGGTCTTCAACCATCTGTTCCAGGGAACAATCATTTAGCATATCTAGGAACTTTATCTCTGTCGTGTGCTGAACAACAGTTCGCCCAGTCTATGTGAGGGTCATTGAAATCCCCCATTATAACCAGGTTTCCCTTTTTTGATGCCTCCTTTACAACGTTCTCCAACTGCCAGTCTCTCTCAGGGGCTTGGGTCGGAGGCCGATAACGTATGCCTACCGTTAGACCATTCTTTTGGCCTGATAGAGTTTCTAGTGGTGACTCTAAATCACCTCGATATGCCAATTCGTATGACACCATCGCCTCATCCACGCATTGAGGCTTCTGAGCTCTGCCTGCCTGGTAGGTCCTGCACGAGGAACAAGCAGCACTTCTGAAAATGCTACCTTGGAAGTCCGGGACTTCAATTTTCTTGCTCTTCTTGAGATCCCTTGCTCTTCTATTTCTTTGAGTGACATTTCTCCATGGATCTACCTCTTGAGTTAGTGAAATGACTTCTTCCTGAGAGCTGTGCCCTGTCTCTTCATTGTCCAGGATAGTCTGCTCTGTTCTGTCCAAGAACAGAGCATTTGCTGATGGTTAGATATACGTGCCTCCAGCTGCTGGACCTTCTCTTCTAGCAGTGCAACCAGCTTGCACTTACTGCAGGTGTAGTAGGGTGGAGATTAGAGTCACGATTACTACAGACGCGAGTCTCCATGGCTGGGGGGCACACCTTGAGCGACATATAGCACAGGACCAGTGGAGCACGGAGGAGGCAGCAGAGCATTAATCTGCTGGAGCTCAGAGCCATTCGCCTGTCCCTCCAGAGCTTCACCCACTTCATCAGAGGTCAACATGTCTTAATCCTGACTGATAACATGACCGCTAAAGCACATGTGAACAGGCAGGGGGGCACTAGATGGAAGCAGCTAATGAGGGAGGCCAGTGAACTAGGTTGCTGGGTGGAGGATAACCAATTTTTCATTACAGCTGAGCACATCTCTGGGGTAGACAATGTTTGAGCCGATTGGCTCAGTAGGTCCTCAGTTGACCAGGCCGAATGGAGACTGCACCCTTATCTCTTCCAGGAGATCACATGGCACTTCGCGATTCCGGTCATGGGCCAGTTTGCCTCCCCAACCAATTCACAGCTGCCCAGGTACTTTACAAGGTTCCATATGCCAGGTGCAGAGGAGGTGGACGCCCTTCGTTATCCCTGGCCCCGGGGACTTTCCACTGATTGCAATGATAGTCAGAGTCATCCACAAATTCATCTCCGTCAGGGTGGAAATCATCTTACTTGCCCTTCACTGGCTGCGGTGGCTTGCCAACCTACAAGTGGTTTGCCAACCTACAAGTCTTGTCCATGGAGCAACCCTGGAGAATCCCGCCGGACACAGCATCCCTCAGTCAGGGGTCACTAGAGTATCTGGACCCTCAGTGGCTCCAGCTGACCGCCTGGCTTTAAGACAAAACAGTTTTTCTTCCAGGGTCATTGACATGATCCAGGCCTCTAGGAGGCCCTTGACGGACCATATTTATAATGCAACATAGAGGACTTTCTGTATCTGGTGCTCGACCAGGGACATCATGCCTTCCACTGCATTGTTCCTCAGGTCCTAGAGTTCCTCCAGGATGGACTGGAGAAGGGTTATCCCCTAATACTATTAGGAGACAGGTAGCAGCTCTGGCTATAATATTGCCCAGTGGGATGCCACGAGGCCGATATTGTTTGGGAGGAATTTGACTCCGTTGCTTCCGAGGATATGGACAGGTTACGTGGACGACTGCGAGCCACCACATGTTTATTGGACCCGTGTCCCTCCTGGCTTGTACTGGCATCCTGGGAGGTGACACGAGGCTGGCTCCAAGAGGTTGTCAACGCTTCTTTAAGTGAGGGTTCCTTGCCTGCTTCCCTAAAAGAGGCTATGGTGAGGCCCCTCCTTAAGAAGCCCTCTTTGGACCCAGCTCTTTTAACCAACTATCGTCCCGTCTCCAACCTTCCCTTTCTGGCGAAGGTTGTTGAGAGTGTGGTGGCACAACAGTTTCCCCGTCACCTGGAGGAAGTTGATTATCTAGACCCGCGCCAGTCCGGCTTTCGGCCCGGGCATAGCACCGAGACGGCATTGGTCGCGTTGGTGGATGATCTCTGGAGGGCCAGGGATGGGGGTTGTTCCTCCATCCTGGTCCTATTAGACCTCTCGGCGGCTTTCGATACCATCGACCATGGTATCCTATTGCATCGGCTGGGGGGGTTGGGGGTGGGAGGCACCGTTTTACGGTGGTTCTCCTCCTACCTCTCTGGCCGATCGCAATTTGTGTTGGCAGGAGAGCAGAGGTCGACCCCGAGACCCCTCACATGTGGGGTGCCTCAGGGGTCGGTCCTCTCGCCTCTCTTGTTTAATGCATACATGAAGCCGCTGGGTGAGATCATCCATGGTTTTGGGGTAGAGTACCATCTCTACGCTGATGACACTCAGCTGTATATATCTACCCCAAACCACCCCAACGATGCCGTAGCGGTGATGTGCCAGTGCCTGGAAGCCGTGCAGATCTGGATGGGAAGTAACGGACTCAGGCTCAACCCGACCAAGACCGAGTGGCTGTGGTTTCCGGCTGCCCGATTCAACCAGCTTTCTCCAACGCTGGCCATAGGGGGCGAACATCTTGCCCCTGTGGATGGGGCGCGCAATTTGGGAGTCCTCCTGGATACCCGGCTGTCTATGGAAGAGCAAGTGACAGCCGTGGCCAGGAGGGCGTTTTACCAGGTTCGCCTGGTTCGCCAATTGCGCCCCCTATTGGATCGGGACGCCCTCCGCACAGTCACTCATGCCCTCGTGACATCCCGACTGGACTACTGTAACTCCCTCTACATGGGGCTCCCCTTGAGGTGCACCCGGATGCTTCAGTTAGTTCAGAATGCAGCCGCGCGAGCAATTATGGGAACCACTAGGTTTACCCATGTAACACCGCTCTTGCGCGAGCTGCACTGGCTGCCTGTCGTCTTCCGGGTGCGCTTCAAGGTGTTGGTTATCATCTTTAAAGCGCTCCATGGCTCGGGACCTAGCTACCTGCGGGATCGGATCCTGCCTCACACATCCTCACGGCCGATTCGCTCCCACAGAGAGGGACTTCTCCGGGTGCCGTCCACTAGACTTTGTCAGCGGGCTCTCGGCCGATTCGCTCCCACAGAGAGGGACTTCTCCGGGTGCCGTCCACTAGACTTTGTCAGAAGGGCTCTCTCGGTGGCGGGCCCGGCCCTCTGGAACGACCTTCCCCCCGATATTAGAACGACCACGGACCTCCGCTCCTTCCGCCTGAAACTAAAGACACATCTTTTCCGCCTGGCCGGCCTAGGGTAGTCTCTCTCTCTATGGGTTTTTTAATTGTTTATTTATATTTAGTGGGGATTTTTAGTTAATGGGATTTTAGCACAGGAATTTGTTTAATCTGTTTTAAATTGTATGTATTTTGTATATTTATTGTTTTTATTCTCCCTGTGCACCGCCCCGAGTCCTTAATAAATTCAACATTATTATTATTATTATTATTATTATTATTATTATTATTATTATTATTATTATTATTATTATTATTATTATTGACCTGGGGAGGCGGTCAGTTCCTATCTCACCACCCCACTGTATGTCGGGTCTTAAAAGTGGCCACCAACCTCAGTCCACCAGCAGTTCACAGATATCCCACATGGGATTTGTCAAAGGTACTCACTGCCCTCACCAAGCCACCATTCGAGCCACTCCGTACTATCTCACTGCAGCTTCTCACCCTGAAGGTATCGTCCCTGGTGGCTGTCACCTCTGCCAGGAGGATCTTGGAACTATCTGTTAGAGAGATCTTATGTACCTTCCATGGGGACAGGGTAGTGCTCACGTTACATCTCTCCTTTCTACCAAAAGTTAGTACATGGTTCCACGGGGCGCAAGAGGTGATCTTACCTAACATCTGTCCGTCCCCGACATGGCTGTTAGAAAGACAGTGGTACAAGCTCGATGTACATCATGCTCATCTACAATCACTGGACATCAGAATTCTGATGGTCCGAGACTCTTTTTATCTCTTTCCAGCCCACTTCCCTGGGTAGGAAGGTATCAGTTTCTATCATAGATAGATGGGTCAGGAAATGTATAGCTGCTGCTTAAGAAGCTAATCAGGAGTCGATCCCTCAGGGAGTCACCGCTCACTCAACAAGGAGTGTTGCCACAACAGCTGCTTGGTCCACGTAGGCTTCCCTAGAGGAAATTTGCAGGGCGGCCGCAGGGGCATCACCTTTGCCCCTCATAAATCATTATAAATTAGACAAATTTGCACTAGCTGACGTGGCATTTGACCATAGGGTTTTGTGATCGTTCCATTCTGACAGATAATTCGTACTAGTCTTCTCCCTCCCGTGAGGACAGTCCAGCTTGGGTATGTCCCATGCATGGATGCTATCTCCACCTCTATTGAGAAAGAGTGTTGGTACTTACCTGATACGCCTATTCTAATAAGGTGGAGTTAGCATCCAACCCCACCCTGAGGGACGACTGGTCCTCATTACTGTATAAGGAGAAGGGTTGCCTTTTGTCTGTATAAGGGCAGTTATAATTGAATTTGATATTGTAGTGAGTCACTGAAAGGTTTACATTTCTTTGTTACTAAAGTTTTTGATTTCCTGGATAACACACTGAGTTTGTGTATGTTTTCTTCACCGAAAGCTGAGTGGAGCTACTCACAAGAGCGGGTTATAAAGGGTATTAATTAACTATTAATCAGACTCAGTCCAATCAGAGAGGGCACAGTGTCAGCCCATGCATGGATGCTATCTCCACCTTATTAGAAAAGACGTATCAGTTAAGTACCAGTGCTCTCTTTCATTTTTATATAATCCTGACTTTAAAACTTAAAATTCAAATTTCATTCCCCCCCCCAAAAATAACAAATTGTATAGAATTTCCAATTTCAGCACAACAACCCTATTTCAGATGATTCTCTGCCATCATTAATTAGTATAACTAAAATAAACCTAACACTATGTCTAACTAAGTTACTATCAATATTATTACTAAGTTGCTAAGAGAGCAACCATTTTTGAAGTGGGGAACCTGCAAACTAATAGGTTAATAAACTACCAATAAATGGTATATGTGTATGCAGAAAACAGTTCAAGGAGCAGTCCAGTTGAGCTGGAAAGTTCCCCATGTGGAGGGCAAGAAAATCACCAAAGCCCAGCAGCCAGAACCACCAAGGAGGACAGGGAGAAATTGTTAAAGAGAGATATCAGTGTTCAAATTCAATTTTTAGTTTCTACATACTGCTTTTACTAAAAATAAAATTTGAAGAAATTGCAAATAAACAATTTACGGACTAGCTTTCTAGCTAGTCCGTAAATTGTTTATTTGCAATTTCTTCAAATTTTATTTTTCTAAAAAGAGTGCCCAGTGAATTAGACACGTATAATCTATAACAAGCATGTCCAGGTCACAGGCCACATGCAACCCTGCACAGTAGTAATACGGCCCAAGATTTTATTTTTTAAAATTTTAAAATGAAGGAAATTTGTTATTTATATACATACAAAAGAAAACAAAGGTAGTACCAATAGTAATAAGCCACGTGGTGCAATCCCAAAACAACTAGAGCACCATCTGAACGCCATCAGCATTGACAAACTCACCATCAGTCAATTGTAAAAGGCAGTTTACCCTTAACTCTTGTCCTGCAATACCTCTAATACCATGAAACATCAACATTTTCCTACCCCAGGCTACTGGGAAGAACTCGATGGATAAATAAAATGCCAAATCCAGTATCAACATTTGGCCAACTGTGCAATGAACTATTTTATATGCGGCCCAGGACAATTCCCCTTCACTCAATACAGCCCAGGCAAGCCAAATGTTGAACATACCTGGTTTATAGCAATATTATGCTAATAGTATAAATTATATCATTTGTACCCATCTGATATCAATATGTAAATAGAATAAATGATGAAAATAATAGAGAAATTTGTCCACTGCATCCAACTGGACTAAACTGAAATTTTTCTAATAAATATATAACAAATATCCTATCTAATTCTATTTTCTACATCATGTCAACCTAAAGATATAAACCTAGTTAAAATCAATCCTGGGGATGTCCCATTGCTTAGTACAAAGATGCATGGGAATATCTGCCTGTCCACATATGCTTGGGTATGTCAAAAGACAGACTTCAGGCAGGCCAGGTCTAATAGCATTAGCTAATTAAAATAATCCATTTTATAAAATCAACTGATCCCCCCCTCAATCTACATATCCCAACCATTCTCTTATGCACAAATCATTGCAATACAATAAAATGCAGAGACATGAATCAAAAACTAAAGTTTATTATATTGAGTTCACATATAAATTTAATGAAAATTAAACTATTCTGATGACTTTGTAATCATGTCTCTTTTTTCATCATAATTTCATTAAAAATTACAACATTTCTACCATAGTCTAGATGGCAGAGATGGGTTTCCACATAGTAAGCCAAAACTCTACATGAATGAACCTAGATACTGAGATTGGGCCACTAATACAGACCTGCATTATTTTATTCAGAAATCAGCTCACCTTCCATCAGCTTCATCCTGTCCTTCTATATCAAAACGCAATCTCTTCAAAGGCTTAGGAGTGGTGCTTAGTTCAGCGCTCCGTTTGAGATGACGATCACTGTTACACACCATCTTGTTTATCTTTTGAAACTTTTCAGAACTCTAGAATACCAGGAAGATAATTTAAAATGTAATTTAAAAAATAATTTATTTTTACATATGGATGGATATTAAGTGGAATTCCTTGAAAAGAAAATATGAAGGGGGTTCTTAAAACAAATTGACTGCATATTCCAAGCCTCTTCGCATGCTCCTGTTCAGAATGCCGAGCAACCAAGAGTAACAGTTTTATAATTTTTTAAATGTCCCTGGCAGAAAGAAGGAATTAATTTTGATTAATCAGCGGAATGACATGCCTCCAACACTCAAGGTTTTTAAAAAGAGATTGGACAACTGTTTGAAATGGTATAGGGTTTCCTGCTTGAGCAAAAGGTTGGACTAGAAGATCTCCAAGGTCCCTTCCACTTCTGTTATTCTGATATTCTGTTAAGGTAGGAGAAGCCATCTTACTCCCAGCCCACACAGATCTTGCTCTACTCTATTGCGTAGCAATAAAAAGGTGAAGCTTAGCACTGTTTCCCCTCCAAAGACGGCTATTTCTGGCTGCATCTTAAAAGCGGGGTTGGGAGCCACTAGGCTTAAAGAAATGGCAACTTTTTATATCATTCCAGAATATCCCTGATAAAGGGATCCCACACAAAGTACCATATTTTTCGGAGTATAAGACGCACCTTTTTTCCTCTAAAAAGAGGCTGAAAATCTAGGTGCGTCTTATACATCGAATACAGCATTTTTTTGCCTCCTGGAAGCCCACCCCCTTCACCAAACTGGCTGTGCCTAGTCTTATGGAGGCTTCCAGAGAGCTCCTGGGGGCTGGGGAGGACAGAAATTAGCCTCAAACGGACCGTTTCCCCCTCCCCCAGCAGCACTCTATAAGCCTCCATAGGGCTATGCATGCAATTTATTTGACCCCAAAATGGCCCGTTTTCGCGATAAATGGGGCGATTTTTTGCCCCACCCCCACCCCCCAGGAGCATTCTGCAAGCCCCCCCAAGGCTAGTCATGCTTTTTATTTGAAGAAAACCGGGCCCGTTTTCGCGGAGAAAGAGCAGTTTGCAGGAAGTATGCAAAGCGCAAAAAAACCCTTTTTGCCTCCTGGAACCCCGCCCCCTTCACCAAACTGGCTGTGGCGAGCCTTATGGAGGCAGCTCCTGGGTAAGCGGGGCTGGTTTTTTGCTCATTTTTCACCCCCTCCCCCCAGGAGCACTCTGCAAGCCCCCCAAGGCTACTTATGCTTTTTATTTTTAAAAAAAACAGCCTCATTTTCACGGAGAAATGGGCTGTTTTGGAAGTTTGCTGAGTGCAAACGCCCCCCCCCCCCACCTTTCGGAAGGCTCTTTTTCTGAGCAAGCAGAAACGAAGTTTTAAGGTTTGTCTGCGATTTCCTTCTGCAGGACAGATAAATACACCTGAGAACATCAACCTACCTAATCTCTCTCTCTCTCTCTCTCTCTATATATATATATATATATACTACCTACACACACTCTCTCTCTCTTCCATTCTACCTACTGTATTTCACTATTTCTCTCTGATCCTTCTACCTACCTACCTACAGTACACACACACATTCCCCCTCTCCCCCTACATACCTATTGTATTTCTCTCTTTCTATTTCTCTCTATCCTTCTACTTACCTACCTACACACACACTCTCTCTCCCTACCTACTGTATTTATCTCTCTTTCTATTTCTCTATCTTTCTACCTACCTACCTACACACACACACATTCTCCCTCTTCCCCTACATACCTACTGTATTTCTCTTTCCCCTTTTATCTACCTACCTACACAGACACTCTCTCCCTACCAACCTACTGTATTTCTCTCTCCCTCTCTATTTCTCTCTCTTTATATCCCTTTACCTACCTACCTACTCTCTCTCCCTACCTACCTATTGTATTTCTCTATTTCTCTCTCTCTCTCTATCCCTTTATCTATCTACCTTATGTATTTATCTTTCTTTCTCTCCCTCTCTCTCCCTCTATCTACCTACCTACCTACCTACTTTTTTTTGTAATTTGCCTGTTCAAAACCTTGGTGCGTCTTATACTCTGGTGCGTCTTATACTCCGAAAAATACGGTATATATATAGTTCTGGAGTCTGGGAAAGGCTCTGATGGATGCTCAGCGTTGGACACAGAGATAGAGCCAGGTCCATCCAGCATTTCCCAGGCAGAGAGGCAGCTGCCTTTGGAGTCAGAGATGAGTGAGAAGAGGGGACAGGTGGAGCCTCTTCCAGATGCACATATGTGCACAGCAGATAGGAGAGGTGAACAAGGAAGACAGCTCAGGAAGCAAAACAAATGTGGATGCTGAATGGCCCCTCCCTGGCTGGGGAATAAATAGGAGGAAAGGGGAGTGGTTTGCTTATTGCAGACAACCATTTGCATTTCTGGAAAGTTCGCTCGTGTTGACAGAGACTACCTTGCCAGAACTGAGGTTTGTCTATTTCTGTGTTTGAACTGACTTAATTTGCAGCCTCCCAGCTGAGAGCTCACAACCTTGCATTTATCATAATGAGCTGATAAGGACTATTGTTTCAATTAACTTCTTGCAGGACTCTTGCCTGGACTTTCTGTTGGTGAATGCAGTTAATTCCCAATGTCTGCATAAAGAGGGAATCTGTTTCTTGCTTCTGTGAAGGCTGCTGTCAGAATTGATCTCTAAGCATCCCAAAGAACGATATTTTTCGGAGTAGGTTTTGAAGAGACAATTTTTTAAAAAAAGTAGGTAGGTAGATAGAGGGATAGAGAGGGAGAGAAAGAGAGAGAAATACAGTAGGTAGGGAGAGAGCGAGAGCGAGAGTAGTTAGGTAGATAGGTAGATAAAGGGATAGAGAGAAAGAGAAAGAGAGAGAAATACAGTAGGTATATGGGGGAGGGGGAGAGAGCGAGAAGGTAGGTAGGTATATAGGTAGATAGAGGGGAGAGAGAGAGAAATACAGTAGGTAGGGAGAGAGAGTGTAGGTAGGTAGGTAGAAGGATAGAGGGGGGAAAATAGAGAAGTACAGTAGATAGGTAATGGGAGAGAGAGAGAAGGTAGGTAGGTATATAGGTAGATAGATGGGGGTGGAGAGAAATACAGTAGGTAAGTAGGTAGCTATTTCCAAGTGTATTTACCCATGTGCTAGAGAAGGAAATCGCTGTGGCACCTAAAACTTTGTTTCTGCTGGCACAGCACTTGATCAATGTAATTCTCATCAATCCCTCTAACTCAGGGGTTCCCAAACTTGGCAACTTTAAGACTTGTGACTTCAATTCCCAGAATTCTCCAGCCAGCTATGTCTACAAGCAATCTGGCTGGAGAATTCTGGGAGTTGAAGTCCACAAGTCTTAAAGTTGCAAGTAACTAAACAGCCTTCTGAAAGGGGGGGGGGGGGGAGTTTTTTGCATTTTGCAAACCTCCCCAAAACGGTCCATTTTTTGCGAAAACGGGCCCATTTTCCCCCCCAATAAAAGGCATGAATAGCATTGGGGGGGGCAGAGTGCTCGGGGGAGGGGCAAAAATGAACAAAAAAAAGGCCATTTTTCACGAAAACCTTCATGTCAAAAAAATTACATGCATAGCCTTATGGAGGTTATAAAGTGCTGCTGGGGGCTGGAAGCCCGTTTTAAGCTCATTTCTGCCCTCCCCAGCCCCCAGGAGCTCTCTGGAAGCCTCCATAAGGCTATGCACAGCCATTTTGGTGAAGGGGGTGGAGTTTCGGGAGGCAAAGAAATGCTGTATTCAATGTATAAGATGCACCCAGATTTTCAGCCTCTTTTTAGAGGAAAAAAGGTATGTTTTATACTCCGAAAAATACTGTAATTAAAAGAAATTAGGACTGAACTTTTAAGACTGTTCAAATTAATGATATATCCTGTTTTTAACAGATAATTCTGTTAAGAGATTTGGGGAATGATATAGATACAAATAATCTTGATTTCAGCAAAAGATTTGGCAAAACACCCCATTCCATTCTGATTACCACACTTCTTCAATGTTCGCAATTAAATGGAAATTTAAAATCTTGATAATCTGAGTCATAATTCAAAGTTTTATCAATGATTTATGCCACATCTGGAATCGATAGCACTCCCACAAATGCAATTCAAAAATGGATCAGATATGTAGATGACACTGTCACCATAATGAAAAAGGGTCAATTAGAGAACACCCATAAAACCATCAACATCTTTAAAGGAATCCAATTCACCAGAGAAAAAGAAAATGAAAGAAAGCAACGACGCTCAGAGAACATCAAGAACTCTTTGCTTCATTCCTGAACTATAAATATTGTCCTTTATTGACATGCACTTTTATGCTCACAAATTATTTTTGCTCCAATTCCTATGGAAGTGAACTGACATTGCTAATATGGGCAGTTGTCATCCCTCTGAAGTAAGCAGAAGCAGTAGGGATTGCAGGAATGCCCTTTACTATTGCAGAATAGGATAACCAGAACCTGGAAAGCCTGTCAAGAGGTTCTCTTTGCCTCATCTCACATTACAATAAAACTGAGACGTTATTATCTTGAGTTTCTTTCTCACCCTTTCCACTTTCTCAGGACAATTTCCATTTTCCCTTCCCCAAAGCCAGATCCACAATCTTTTGCACAACCATTACCTATGGTCCCATTTGAACCCTTTTCTTACTAATGAATGTTCTTTACTAAAAGGTGGAAATAAAACATCTGGTAATTTTGGAACAGAAAAACAGGCAAGAAGATACCTAGTGTCATGGAATTGTGACTGTCCGATAGAGATAGGACGTTTAGAGAAGCCAGGGGCTGAAGACAATCCTGTCCCAGGTCCCTAAGGCATGGAGGGGTGGGGGTGTTGTCAACCAGATGGAGAGCTACCTGTTCTCATAGACACAGGGGAGGATTGACTGTTGACAAACAGCGGTGCTGATAAGCAACAGATTTCCCTCTAATGAGGAACAGCTGCCTCCCCTCCTCCCTCTCAATCCAAGGGCACGAGGGCCTGAGCAGAGCATAGGCAGGCTCGAAGAACGGCTGTGAGGCTACTCAGGAGAAGGTTGCCCCACCTCTCCATCACAAAAAACACCTGGAATGGATTGATTTAAGGAGAAGCTATGGGGATTTAATCTTTGCCAGGAACAATTGTTCCTCCAGCCTTGACTCCCCGGCCTTGACTCCCCGGCCTTGACTTGTACCTTTGCCTTACACTGAGGACTGCCTTTTGTCTCGTGCCTTGTGGAGTACAGTGTGTCTTGTGAACTCGCTTAGCTGGATGGATTCTTGGGACCCTGGAACTCACATTGTGAGTGTGCTTCTACTCTGTGGACTTTTTTGTTATATATGGATTGTTGTTTGGGGGAAGAGAGGGTGGCTTTCTTCAGGGTAGTGTGGGGTGGAGCCTTACCAGTTGTTAGAGGGCTGTTTGTTGAAACTTATAGCAATAAAGGACTCTCTAGAGGCCTGCTTTGCCTTGACCATCTGGGTCATAAAACCTTGCACCTTGTTTTTTCTTCCAGTGTCAACTATGACTTTAGATTGTGTTTCATCAAAAAATATCAGGAGAAACATAAAACCCCAGCTAAATGTATATATTTAATTTAAATAATTACTCAAAACAGGAAACTTACCCCAAAGGATTCACCAATTGAAACCAATATTCTGTAGGACAAGATAAAAAATATAATATTTTTTCTAGAAATTATGTTTGAGACTAGACACTATATAGACATGAAAGCTATATTAATATAAAGCAATTTATATAATATTGTCCAGTTGAATTACTACCCATGTTTTCCCAAAAATAAGACCAGGTCTTATATTCTCTGAGGCCCCAAAATAAGCACTAGGGCTTATTTTGGGGGGGTGTCTCCCCCCCCCCCCCAATGTATAGGAGGCCCACTTCTTCTGCTTGCTTGTGGTGGAGCAGGAGGCCTTGCGGTATGCTAGTGTGTTGACCGTGAGATGGGGGGGGGGGGGCTGGAGCTGCTCCATTCCCCCCAGATCAGTTTACCTCAGAGCCTCCGGACCCAGCCCATCTACACCCCGACACCTGCCTCATCTCTCAGCTGTGGCATTGGCACACCACTAAGTCTCTTCATTGCAGCCATGAGCAAGCAGAAAAAGTGGGTGGGCTTCTGCATATCGGTGATGGTGCTGCCACTGCAAGGCAAGTACTGGGGCAAGCAGCTCCAACCTTTCCGCCTTGCGGCCAAGGCACTACAAACAACCAGAGAGAATGGGCAACCACGCAGCTGCGCAGCCTCTTAAGTAAGACTTATTTTAGGGATAGGGCTTATATATAGGTGCAAGCATTAAAAAACATGCTAGTACTTATTTTTGTAATAGGGCTTACTTTTAGGAAAAACAGGGTATATAGATAATATTAATATCTATCTTTCTATTCCCAATGCCACATCAGGATCCACTTTCTGAAGACAGAAAAGCCAAAAGGAAATATTCTAAAAAGAAGTTGCACTCATTAAATTTTGTTTATGCAAGTCAAAAGCCCATTCAGAAATTATTCAAACATGTAGATAAATTAATCTGGATTTGATTTTTGCCCCAATTTTTGGACATTCATAAAGATAAATTTTGAGTGTTATTGATCCAAAATCTTTTTAGAATTAATCATGATTTTCAGCTTGAGATGCAATAGATGCCTTCTCTGACAAAAAATCTAAATGGTAATTCTAAATACTCAAACCATATTCATGAGGCTTAACTTTAAACATAATTGAACCTGAAATGTTTTTTTCTTCCTAATAATCAGAAAAATACATGAAAGTTCTGTGAAACAGTGTTCTCATTCATGTTTTGCCACACATGTACTTTCTAGGAAAATATTAAAGCCTCTACAGGTTTTACTAGAAGGATACTTTGGGAATGTAAAGGTCCATAAATTTAAAGGTCCTTTAAAATAAGCTTCCCTGGTCAGTCAGTGAGTTTATCTGCCAGAATGCCCTAAAACCTGCCCAGAAGCAGTCAGTGGGAAGCACTTGCTGCTTATTTACACATCTTTTGCGGAGAGGGGAAGGGCAGATTCCCTTTCAAACAACAACTCCATCTTCTTTGCTCCATCTGGTGCCCTACAGTTTCTCTAGCCCTTGTGTTGAATAATGTCCTATTAGCATTAGGACAATGTAGCTCTGTTTTTTATTTCTTTGGGGCAGGCTCTCTTTCAGCCCAGTGTTAATGTGTTTCTGTGAGCACTATTTTTCACTGCTTTCGGGTTTTGATTTTTTTTAGCATTTTTTCAGAAAAACTATATTTCACAATAAAATATGAGTACAAAAAGAAGCAAAATAAGGGGTTGTTGGTCGATGGAAACTTGACCCCCCTCTAACCAAGAATGGGCGCTGCTGTTCACATCAGCAATTGAGGCCAGCTACGTGAATGTCAGAGTGGCAAAATAGCAATTACTAGTAAGCAGCACGGGCGGCAGTAAGCAAGCCAAGAGAAAGGGAGATAGAACTGATCACTTCTCCCTATTAGCTATTTGAATCTATGGTTCCCCTGCCCTCATTAGAAGTCCCCCATAGACAGCTCAAGATGAAAGTCCACATGAGGCTCTATTAACCCATTAACAAATACATTAAAGTCTAGAAAACTATGAATGCCATTCACATTACATCCAGAATGTCTATATAGAATTTATATAGAATCTTTGGGATCAAGGTTTCTTTTGAGGGTGAGGGTATGCAGATTGTACAAACAATTTATTATGTCTAATCAAATAGATATTTCCTACAATGGAAGACAAGCAGAATGTGATCACTTCTATTAAAACTGAAATATATATATATATATCTAGCTTAGGTTGGTGTTTGATTTAGTTGCTTAAAGGAATAGTTCACTAACCTTGTTCTGGGTGTCATTTTTGTGGGTGACAATAGCCCTTCAGAAAATTTGCTGGGATTCTTCAAAGGTGAGACATAGATGTTATTTCCAGCAGAAACACGTAAAGGAGAATTAGAAAACTTATAAGGGCTCTGTAGAATGTGAGGAATGGGTGTTAATGTTGGAGGCTGGAAGATGAAATTTTAAATTAGCGCTATGGGGATTTGTCAATTTTTATTGAGAAATATTCATTAGAGGATAGATGCATAATTACTTACCCTATTGGAAGCATATTGCAAAATATTAGTTTTCAGTCTTTGCATAAATACCATGTTGTAGAAGACTATAATAGAATCATATTGTCCTTCCCTGATCAACACACACTTGAATGTCTAGATGAAATTGATTAGAAATTTAAGCATCAGCCTTCTATAACAACTTCTTCCAGTAGCTATATCTGTTTGTGATATCTCTGTTATACTTAATTTGTACAGGATTTTCCTTCTTTGGAAAATTCTTATGCTCCCACTCCCTCCCCCAACAATGTTAGCTGCCTTAATCTGATGATATTTTATTCAGAAAATGTTTGGTCCTGAATGAATTTAAAATATAATGAATAATTACTATTCAGTGAATTTCACCTTTTTTTGAATCATCCTTTTCAAATGATCCTTTTAGACAGGTGGTATGATGAATAAAATGTGAGGGAAGTATTTTTAACTGGCATCTCATGCTTGGGTATAGTGATATACTGATTAATGTTGACATTATACTTAATTTTTGACTACATATTCATTTGGAATTTTGAGAACAATTTTGTGGCATTCTTGCAAAATGATAATCTGGCGAATGTTTCTGACTGCTAGCAGAAAGGCAAGTGAATAAAATTGTTTCCTGCCACAACTGCTAGAAGATCCATAAATCAGTGATGTATAAAAGCTTCTGTTAGTACCTGTTGAGTACTTTTGCAATTATTGTTGCAAAGGTACTCAAGACAAAATAAGAGTTTTAATACAAATAATGCTAAAAAGTGTCCCATACCTCTTGATTTGCATTGTTGAGTTCCTTGTATGCTGTCACAATAGTTTTAAACCTGAGATCAATATTCTTCACCTTACATATGCCATACATGGAACACATCATAATCTGTTTAAAAGCAGAGAGGAGCCTTCAAAATTCATCATTAAAAAAAGTTCAGCCCTGACTTTTCAAGAATGGAAAAAGCTTTCAGACATTAGCTATTGGAGCTAATTTAATTTAATTTTAAAAATATGTAAAGTTTATTTAAATAGTTGAAATAAACATAACAAGGTAATAAAAATCTAAGAATAATAAATCTATGTAATATTAAATACCATTTTAACAAAAAAAATCCAACAAAATCCTTTAAACATTGTACTCCCAAATAGTTGGGGCACTAGCCTGAGAAAGGTTCATGTAGATATTTAACATGAGAAATAGATATGGAACCCCAATTTTATGCCAAATTTGGGGATGATATTGAATCCTTTACTTCCTAAATTTACCACTCTAAATAGGGATACTAGCTTTCAACAATAAATAATCCTGAGGGAACATAGTGGATTCATACTCCCACTAATCTTGTCTTACCATTTGTGTGTTACTGCTTGTTTCTCACATACTTTGGCCATGTCATGCGGGGGAATTCACTGAAGAAAGCAATTATGTTTGGAAGAGTTAGCAATAAAAGGAAACCTAGCTGTCAAAAGGAAACGATTGCTGGATACCATCAAAGCTGTCAGCAGCGAGAGCACAGAAAAGCCCAAAGCAGTCCAAGATTGAAAGATGTGCAGAGATCTGGCCCATAGAACTGCCAAGAGTCAAACATGACTGAAGGGATAACATTATCATTTCTTTTTGCTTGCCTATCATCAAGTTTCTGATAGGCCTAAAGCAATGTAATGTAACATAATGTTATGTAAAATTGCCATCGTTTAAGCATGGAAAAATCTAAATTAAAAAAAAAAAAAAAGTAAATAAGCCCATCCAGTCAAATATATTACCTGGTCTAAGTGTCTATCTTTCATCAGTTCATATTCATTTTGCAGTGTGTGATGGAAAAGGGTCCATATCAAATGTTCAAGTTCAGGATGGTCAGGCAGAAGACGCAAACATAAGTTATTTAATCGTCTATAAGCCAAGCAATACACTGGAGGAGAGATTTGTTTATAAATTACAAACAAGGTCAAATCAATATTTATATTAATAGAGACACAGGTCGATAATGTAATATAATGTACAGAATATATTTAAGAGTTTACTCCAGGAATGTAACAAGGTATTATTTTAATCACATCAAAAATTATATTAGCTTGTACAAAGTCAGCATATTTAGAGACAGTCACTTTTGAGAATGGTATAGAAGCTCTTCTTTTCTAATAACTCTGCTGTGATTTCAGCAGAAGTGTTTTTAGTAAAATCTGAAATCATTGCTTGAATTTGCAGAAACATATTAGGAATTAGTAATGTATAATAATGAAATAATGTTTTAATTTGGTAAAACTATATGTAAGAAAATTGTGTGAATCATATGTCATGGGCAAGTAATTACAGAAGATATCAAGAAATGCATTAAAATGTTTAAGAAATATTGATAATTTACATATTGATACAATTAAAATATACTTCAGGACTATTTTTAAATTGCAAAAAAAGCTAGCGGTAAAGAGAGGCAATGCATTAACTTAGAACCGAAACATGCCTTAAATATCTGTTCCGTCTCCAGTCCTTCTCTCCACCCAGAAGTGGCTTTTGCCAGGCAAAAAAGACTGGCACAGGAGACTTTCTTGTGCAGTTGGCTCATCTGCCTCCTCACCTGCTATCTTCATGATTTACTCTAGATCAGGGATGCCCAACCTGGCAACTTTAAGGCTGTTGGATCTCAACTCCTAGAATTCTGAGAGTTAAGGTCCACTAGTCTTAAAGTTGCCAGGATTGGACATTCCAGTCTAGATTCAACAAGAGATAATGTTGAAAAATAGCTTTTAAAATCCACCTACCTTTTTTATAGAAATATGACAAAGAAATAGATTTATGAGGTTTCTGACATTGATTTAGCCCCACAGCCTGCGACTCTGGAGAAGAATATACAAAAGTGGAAGAAACTTTTTTCTTAGGGGACTTCATGGGAGAGAGGTACCTTAAAAAGGATACAGAGATACAGAGTAAAAAGGGTAATATGGGTAATAATATTCTAGATCACAAGCCTATTTTTCAAAATGGCTGAGTATAAGGTTGGGCTACCTCCTTCTCCATTAATTGCTTTCCAATCCATCTCTCAATGACTGTTACTAATAAGACAGCTCACACAGCTAGAAAAATTGCAGACAAAACATAATACAGGATCTCTTTCCTGCTGCACCTTGTTTGTTTACTGTCTTACCCTACTTACATTTTAATTCAAGCTAAACTTGCATTTGCTGTAAACTTCCTTAGATGCCAATATGTCTCAAAGATAGTAATATACAGAATAAAAATAGCAGAAAGTAGCACTGTTCAAACAGATAAGAGGATGGTCAAGGATGTTGCAAAGTGCAAGATACGGAATAATGGATTTAAACTGCAGGCTATCTGCATCTATAGGGGGAAGCAGATCGACAAAAACAGCCTTGCATTAGGAAAAAGCCTGCTCACTCTTTTCTGCATTAGAATGATGTCTGGCTGCCCCCCAAAAAGCAAAGCTTGCAACACAACAGCAGAACACTACTTTCATGATTTTGACAAAATCAGCAAGTACTGAAGTTTATGATTACAGGAAAGCAATATTAGGGAAATTCTTAAGAGAAAGTACCACTTGACAATGGTAGTTACCCAAATAGGTAGCAAGCTTCCGTTTCCTGTTGCATTATATTCAAGGAGATGCTACACAACCATCTATCAGCAATCTTTTAATCTGGATTCCCATAGAGGCTAGCTCTGTATAAAAGTGGAAAATATTTCCTTTGAGGACCATCTTACTTACAAATCTGCAGCACTGTGATTATGTTGAAGAGGCTGACTAAAATAGTTGGCAGGTTCGGGCTCATCAGCCTGCCCCTCACGGTTTTTTGACTGCTTTATCAGTTCAAATAATGGTGAATTCTATAAAAGACACCAAACAATAATTACATTTCTTATTTAAATTCTTAATCATAACATAATAGTCTATTTTAGAAGTGCCATTTATGACTACTCAGAATGGAAGCTAACTTTCATATATGTTTCAAACATTTGTCAATACAGCTTTTAACAGCAAGGAATTTAGCAACCATAATACATATATGAAGTATATATGCATATAGAAAGCTGCATGTTAAGTTATTTAAATAATTATGTTAGTAAATCACAAATTATGAAATATATAAAGAAATCAATGAGATATAATAAGCATACACAAATTTGTAAGAGTTTCATACTATCCTGCTTTATTTTAATTTGTGTCGCAAATAAGATTGATTTCCACATTAATAATACTATGTAAAAATGTGCTATACTGAGTCCCAATAAGGTTCAATTGTACAAGCTTATAATATTGGATGGACAGGCCTTCTAAATCTTGCACTGCCAATTCTGGATGCCAATGAAAAAAAGGGCAGTGCTGCAGAGTACCACAACAGCATCCAAGTCCTGAAACTTCCTACAGGTCTCTTATTCAAGTACTATGTAGGTATGATTTAAAGGAATACCTCTTATTTAACCCAGGAATGAAGGCCATATAAAGGAAAATGCCCAAGAAATATGTAGTAAAACAATTCCCAAATATCATACATTAGAATAACAATATTGCACAATGTTATCAAAAAGGCAATCTGTGATATAAACTTTTTCAAAATGTTGGTAAGAACCAAGCATGCTCAGGTGTGATGAAATATTCTCTAAAAGTTCGGAGGGAACCAAAATCATAGCTGAAATTGAATGAAATAACCTCAAGGCTCATAGAATGCTGCACTTGTTTACCTCAATTATCAACATCTGATTTAAAAACAATCAAAGTAGCTTTTATTATTTCTAGCTTAAGTCATTGTACTATGGAGGCTCCCAAAATTAAACTCTTTATTCTGTTGGAAATTTTGCAAATAATTTATTCTATTGCTAAGAATCAAATATGAGAAATTATGTAGCGAGTGAAATGGATATATTAAAGTACTTAAAAAGTGCAACCAATTTATACTATTCTTTCCAACTCTGTACACAGAAATTCATTTATATTAAGTAATAGTGTAAGTTTCTTTATTCTCTATAAGTCAACTTTTGTGATAAACGACAACTAGTTGAATAACCAAAACTACCAAAATAGTGACAGAGCATGACACACACAGAACCTCTTCAGAAATGCTGTAGTACTAGTTCTCAAAGTAGGCAAACTGCTTTGTCTTTTATCTAGAATTTTATTAACATAATAAAGAAGTAATAAAAAGCGGCACCCAAGTAAAACAACTATGTTACTTTTCTGGTGGAAAACCCCATCTACTAAAACCCCCACCTACTACTACTATTAAGATAACTGTGCATTATATTTTTAGAAATTCATTTACACATTTCCTCAGAAGTTTTAAAAGATAATAGCATGTTTACAGAAAATGCCATATCACTTTTTCTAGGTAAAATATAGCACAATTCCACCACTAAGTGGTGCTTGGCTATAAGTTTCATAAATGGCTTTTAAAGTAGTACAAACATACATATCTATAGTATTTATGATCAAAGACAAATTTATAAAACGCTTAAAATCTAACAAGAGTCCTTTCCATCCAATGTATGATCAATAAACTGTTGTCATATTTTTGGAATGGTCACACAAGAAATAAGATGCCATAAAATTCATATGAATTCGCTTGATCTGTTCAGACTATAGAGCATTATAGAGTTGAATGTTAAAGGAACGTTACTAAGCACAGCCACACCCTACATCTAGAACTTTGTACCTTCTTTCAGTTTTATCTAGGGAAAATATTTAGATAATCACATCTCTACATAAAGTTACAATATATTAAATTCTGTCCCATTAAGCATCCTATATTCAGTTACATATAGATGTATTGGAAATCAAGGTGAAACATTAATTAAGGCTTTCATAAAATAAAGACTGGCTTCAAAGTAGTTCAACTCTAAAGCTCATTTGAATCAACAAGGAAATGCCAGCTCAGAAAATACAGCAGTTTAAGGCAAAAAAAAATGTCTTGAAAAATCTATAAGAACATAGCACAGCAAAAATATTCTTATTTATAGACTTTGCCTGCACACTGCTCCTGGGGGTGCAGCAGGCAAACACTGTCTGTGCAGCTCCTGGCAGTGTGGGGTATCAAAAGGTAGTGGTGCACAGTGGGGGTGGGGGCAGCCAAACTCCCCATTCGGCATCAAGCAAGCAGGAGCAGGGGAGAGGCAGTAGCCAAACTGCCTTAGGTGTCAGGCCAAAGTCCAGCTGCGGAGGCAATGGTGGGGGTGAAAATGGGAAGGGGGTGAAAGTAGGAAGCCAGAGGCGCATTGGTCAGGGAGAATCGCTGGGGGAGGGCTAGCGGAGGAGGAAAGCTGGCTGTAAATGGGCTGAGGCAGGTGGCTGTAGGTAAAGGAGGCGCGGCCAAGGGTTGGGAGCCTGAAGGTCCCATTCCGTACTTCATTGCCTGAATGTGGCAAACAAATGCCTTTACAACAAGCTTTAAATGACATATATGTACTAGGTTTACTACAGAAAAACACTTATGTTTAAGACTAATAAAGTTTAAGTCTCTAAAATAAGTTCAGTCTAGCAAAGAGAGTTAAAGTTTTGATTATCACACTGAGTTATATGCATACTTTCCAATACAAATATTTGTGACTAAAATATTTTCAACTAAACACCTTAAAGCAGAATTGAAAACTGAAACCTTTTGTAGCTCAGCCCCTTCTTCCTGTGATGTTATCATGTAAGTTGAGTAAGCATGGGTAGGGCTTTTTGTTTAATCTTCTCTGAAGACGGAAACGCATAATAGCAGAGTAGCATCTGAGGAAGGAGCTGAAATTCAGCAAGAAAGGACATGCTTCGGAATTTTATTCCATCGTACAGTTCAACGACAAGAAGATTGAAAACTGCAACACAGTGATGAAACCTGGACGTCTATTTTGCTAGGAGTTTCAAAGTTACTTCATTTAAGTTTACAAAGGATTTATTTGTAATATTTTTTTATTTCCAATATTTTTTCCAGTGAATGAGAAGGAGCAATCTCAACATTTGAAGAAATTATATTTTGGATTTTAATTAATTTGAAGGACAATGTTCCTTATTTCTGAAATTTACTACTGTCTAGATTTGTGAACATGAACAACTAACATTTTTGGAAGAAAGGAATGACATATTGATAAGTAGAACTCATTTATTGAACTATGAAAATTTCAAATAATGTGGACCCAAGTGAAGGGAAAGACTAGATTTATAAACCATCTGAGGATTTACTACAGCTATAACAAGGTACAGATATACGGAGGAATTTTGTACATAAATAATTGTCATTATGGTGGCAAATGCCAACTGTACTATTCAAGACTCCTTTAAATATACTTTATATGGCTGTGTGTTTAGTATGGTATTTGTCCTTGGTTTAATATCAAACTGTGTTGCTATTTACATCTTTACGTGCACACTAAAAATCAGAAATGAAACTACAACTTACATGCTTAATTTAGCAATATCCGATCTCCTTTTTGTGTTTACATTACCATTCAGAATTTACTCTTTTGCATCAAAAGACTGGCCATTTGGAGATGTACTGTGCAAGATTTCTGTCACACTGTTTTATACAAACATGTATGGGAGCATTTTGTTTTTAACCAGTATCAGTGTTGACCGTTTTTTAGCAATTGTATATCCATTTTGGTCAAAGACAATCAGAACAAAAAGAAATGCAAAGATCATCTGCATTATAATTTGGATAATTGTGACAACAGGAAGCATACCAGCAAGTTTCTTTCAATCCACCAATGCTCGTGTTAGTACTGAAGGACGGACACACAATACATGTTTTGAACACTTTTCTGAAAAAACTTGGAAAACCTACCTTTCAAGAATTATTATTTTCATTGAAACAGTAGGCTTTTTTATTCCTCTCATACTGAATGTGACATGCTCTGCAATAGTTATAAGGACATTAAATAAGCCAATTACACTGACCAGGAATAAATTAAGTAAAAAAAAAGTTCTACGAATGATACTTGTTCACTTACTGATTTTCTGTTTCTGTTTTGTTCCTTATAACATCACCCTAATATTTTATGCCCTCATGAGAACCCAAGCATGGATTAATTGTTCAATTGTGACTGCTGTTAGAGTTATGTATCCAATCACTCTGTGTATTGCTGTTTCAAACTGTTGTTTTGACCCTATAATATATTATTTTATTTCAACCAGTATTCAAAATTCAATAAAAATGAAAACTTCATCAACTAGAAGACAGAGATTTTCTGAAACTCAGGTTTCTGATACTCAAGTTCGATCCCAAGCATTAAAAGCAAGAGTACTGGACATTGAATCTACTATATAAATGATGTTGACAAGAGTTAGAAAATAGAATGTTTAAGCTATAAATATTATTTTTTCTACAAATATACATAGTTGTATTGAATTTAAAAATTGTGAATTCTAAACACTATTTTTAATCTGTAAGATGTTGTTTCGTGAAATTTATATTATCAAATTAGAAAAATATTTCATCTATGTGGATTCAAAAGAAAATCTTTTAATATTTTAGGAAAAGGAGGTGTTATAATAAAATGCTAATAGCTTTCATTATCCAATAAATTGTTTTCTTTCTTATGTTACTAGTTTCAATATTAACATCATTGACAATTTAATATTTCATTCAAAGGTAATTCACTATTGAAAAGACTGGAACTGTTTAATAAATTCTACCATGTAAAAGTGAAGAGAAATAGTTTATGGTGATTGTTTACCAACTCAACTTTGGTAAAATTGTTTATTTGAATTATGAAGTATTAAATATAATTTTCAACTATCACATGGAATTAACAAATTCTAAGTGATATATTATTATCTCCAAAATTTTGGTGACAGTTGAAAAAATTCCTACTGTGAATGAGAAAATATTTGTATAGCCTTCAGACAGAATATTATGAGATTTTCAGATACATTTTTGGGATGTTAGTTAATTGCTGCAAAAAAATGGAATTACATTATACCTTAGAAGAGGGATCCTCAACCTCTGGGCTATGGCTCACTACTGTGCCATGGCCTATTCATAATTTGGCCGGGAGTGGTTGGCCTGAGTGTGCATGCACGCAAATCAATTTGTGTGAGTGATGGGCTGGCCAGCAATGCGCGCCGCCCTGCATCTCAAACAACTGGAGCTGCGCATGCATATGCTGCCCTGCCATTCATGCTATCCAGTTCCCCTCTCCCCCCCCCCCCCCAACCAGGCTGCCAAACAACAAAGGTTGGGGACTACTGCCTAAGAAAGACACATAAATGCATCTTTCTAAGTAGATAACGATCTTTTTAATTATTTTAGATAGTAATAATAGGGAATAAGTAATGCACTGTTCACAATATAAGATACTATTCATTTACTTTTAGCTTAAAATATGAACCTAGCTGTATTATACAGGTAGTTCTCAACTAATGATCACAATTGACTCCAAGATTTTTGTTGCTAAGTTATGTGAGTTTTGTTAAGTGAGTTTTTCCCCATTTTATGACCTTTCTTGCCACAGTTATTAAGTGATTCACTACAGTTGTTAAGTCAATAACACAGTTGAGAAATGAATCTGGCTTCCCTATTGACTTTGCTTGCCAGAGTGTTGCAAAACACTGCAACCATCAAACACATGCCAGTTGCCAAGTGTCTGAATTTTGACTATGTGATAAATGGGGATGCCGCAAAGGTCTTAAGTGTAAAAAAACCTGTCATAAGTCACTTTTTCCAGTGCTGTTGCAACTTCAAATGGTCACTAAATGAATGGTTATAAGTTGAGGACTATCTGTAGTGATATATCTATACAATTTTTGATTTATAAACTTTACAACTTAGGGTTTTTTGAGTACCTGGCTAATTGTGGCTTATTGAGCAATCCATAGTTTTAAAAAATGATATAAATGAGTAAACTATGGTGAGATTTCAATATTTTTTTCTTCTGGTCTATACTTTACACATTTGATCCCTTTAATTTTACTGTTTCGTTTGATTAGTCTTTAAAAGATAGCTGAGAGCTCAGATGGATTTTTATATATTGCGTGTGAGGTAACACATCCTGTAAATTTCACAATTTCATTTGGAAACTACTATCTTGAGCAGCCATTAATTTTGCTCAGCAACTTTTACAAGAAAAATAAACTACTTCACCTTAAATTACTGTACAGATCAATAATCAGTTGGTTTTATATTCTAAGTGATTTTAAAGGCTCAGTATCTTACAGAAAATTTTACAATAATCAAATCATAATCAAATTAATACTTCTACAGTAATAGTATGAAAAAAAACCTGCATCAGTAATAACGGCAAGTAAAATTGGTACATAACTCTCAACTGGAGAAAGGCACTTCTGGTTACAATCAATATCAAAACATAGTAAATCACAAATATATCAATAATCCTTATTCAAAAGCAAAATGTGCAAGAAATCATCTTCACTGTAACGCTATGACTAAGGCTGAGTAAAGCATTCAAAAGAGATGTTTCCAACATGTAGAAACACATGACTCTTTAATTAAATAAAGCAACCATTTTATTTACAAGGTCCACACAATTCTTTTGGAAGCTACACCCAGTTGTCTCTGCATGTATGTGCATGCAAAGTCACTTCTCATTTAGGAGCAACTAGAGCATTCAACCTTAAGAGCTGGCCTCCAGCAATCTGCCATTTTAATTCCACATAACCCTCTGGGGCCTCACAGGAACCAACATATTTCTTAGAAAATAAATATAATACGTGGTAATGAGCCAGACCTTTCTCTGAAATATTTCTAGTTACGTGATTATGGAAAAGGTTAGAGTAATTATAACAAACTACCACAGGAAAACTTTGGGTTGGACAATGCTACAACTATTTTGTAGAAGTCACAATGTGTGTTTGTTTATATAAACATTAAGGTAGCTTCAGTAAGCAACTTTAATTATTTCTTGTTCCTTGTATTTTACTAATTATTTATTTGGAGACTTTAGGATTCTAAATATGATTTCTTTCCTGTGCATGTCATTTTTTTCCCTATGATTCAATTCACCAGAACTGGGAACTTCTCCAGTTCATCATGCTGGTTGGGGAATTCTGGGAATTGGAAGTCCACATATTTTAAAATTGCCAAGTTTGAGAAACACTGACTTAAAGCAAGTATTAATTTGTCTCTACTAATAAGTATTATTGCAAATTCTAAGAAGTATCTTGTAAATAATGTTCCAAAATATGCAATTTAAATTCATTCATTCATGGGGTTTTTAATCTGTTATTCTAAAAAACTAATTTTTTTCTCAGTATACAATAGCAGAGATTGAAATATTTAACATACCTAAAGATAATTTCTATCTAACTTTCTGTATGTCCATGTCCATTTAAATATATAAAATTATTTCATGCATATACACATACAAGCACACACATTTATCAGAAACTAATTCCCCACGTTCTATTATTTTTAAGTCAGTTTTCTAGTAACTTTGTATCCTATTATCTGTATTCATGGAGTTTTAATCCTTGTTTGGACTCGTCTTCTTCCAAATTGACTAACATAAGAACCACTTGAGGCAGTTGCACCACTAAGGCAGAACTAAAATGAACTCCAAGTTTCCAAGATTGGCAAGGATATGAACTAGTTCTGCACAAGATAATATCAAGCATCTCAGAGAAATGACGTATCCTCAGAAAAATTAAAGAGGTAGTTGCAATAGAAATTCAAAGAGGAAAAGATTATGAACTTTCGGAATAACTGTAACTTGGTTAGCTACAGGAAACATGGTTTTCTATAACATCTTGCTGTTGAAGACTATTACAGGTAGTCCCCAACTTATAACCACAATTAAACCCAAAATTGCTGTTGCTAAGTGAGACATTTGTGAAGTGAGTTTTGTCCTATTTTACTTTTTATTGTCACAATTGTTAAGTGAATTACTATCATTTAGTAATATGGAGATGGGAGGAGCCTGCATCACCATGATACAACGTTTGATTCTGCTGCTGCAAGATCATCATTGATTCTTTTGCCGCTGGACGGTCCAATCGTACCTAAACTGTCCTGTAGGGACAGCGAAGACGAAGACGAAACTTTGCTGATCACAGGGATATTGCAAAGTCCCTGTTTGATCCAAAGGAAGGGCTTCAAATCCGTGGTAAACAGACAGCCGCCCCCTCCCCAGGCTTTCTGACGGCTCCAGAAAGAAAGAGATTCTAGCTGATGGAATGTTTATGGTCTTAAAGAGACAGCTGCAAAAGAGTTGCCTGTAAAAACCTTTTAAACCAAGCTGAAACTTAAAAAATAAAAAATAAATAAGCGGTAGAATTAAGCACTGGAGGACTTGGTCAGTTGGTTATCACAACCTCTCTAATTGATATTTCAAACGGAACCTATGAAGAAGTCTTAAAAGATACAGAGTAAGTTTTTTTTCCCTCTTCTATATTTTTTTCCTGTCTACAATCTTGAACTAAATCTCTTCCTTTTCATTAATATGTGTGACTTTTAAAGAAGAGACTTTTTCTCTTCTTTCTACTACACTTAAGAATACCTAAGAATTTGATTTTTTTTTAAACTACTAAGATATAAAAAAAACAAGAAAAATTGTACTGATTAAAACAACAGAAGGGAAAATGACGCTGCTGCTTGCAAGTTAAAATAGGTGGATGTGTTCAAAGAACTACAGTTTGCTTAAAAGTGAAAGGAGAATTTTTTTTTCTTTACAAATGCTTTTTTGAAGACTAATTTTAACTAGAGATTTGATTGTGAATTTGAGTTTGTTAAAAGCATTCCCTAAGCTAGGGTAGCAGCCATTTTCTTTTCATCAACAATTGGAGACAATGGCGTGTACTAAACAACAACAAAATGTTACCTTGCAAGAAATGATGGATGCAATATAGCAATATTCAAATTCATTTGAAAAAAAATAGAACATTTAATTGGAGAATATGAGGAAAAGGATGGAGTTACATATCAAATGAAAAAAAAAACAGAGGTTGGTTCCTTAAAGCACTAAAAAGGAAAATAACCACAAAGAAACTAAAATGGCTGATCCTTTCGATGAATGGCTTATGTCCGGCAATGGGAAAAGTGGAACATGGAAAGATGAATCAGATGGATGGAACTCCACCTCAGATGGCAAGATATAAAAGAAGAAACAACAAAATAACCTATGATATTAAAGAAACTTTACTAGTAATACCACTGGTAACAACCCTGACACTTAAAATTAAACCGACTAAGGAAGAAGAAGAAGAAGAAGGGATCCAAAATGACAGGAAAGAATTTACAAATGATGGACTGCAAAGAAAAGTCCACACAAATTGGATTAAGGATATGTTCAGAAGAATTATGCCACAAGTGGCAGAAGATGTGATATTGTTTTATTACTGGAAGGATACAGGCTAATAGATAAAAAATTAACCTAAAACCAGTTGTGATTAGGGAAACTTAGCGATAACAGACATAGTTAGATAAGTAATTGAAAGTGATAATAAATGTATATATATGCACAGTTATAAGTGGTAATTGGAAATGAATACTGAATAGTATTTATTAAAGAAGATGAGTAAATATTATTGATGTTTGGTTAAAATAGGTTACAAGGAATAATGATTTTGGAGGATAGTAGAATTAATAAATATGATGCCACTATGTGGCTATGTTCTAAGTTTTTATTGGTATGTTTTAAAATGAAGGACGTGTAATACAATTATAATTAATTAAGGAAGGCATGAAAAAGGTAAGGTTTATAAATATATTTGATGTGATGTACTTGAAACAATATGAAATAATATGAAATATTGAAGAGATATATGAAAATATTTTGTAACCAGCAGATACACTTTCTATAACATGTGAGATGAAGGATTTTATGTTGTGTTTAAAAATAAAATAAATAAATAAATTTGATTATTAAAAAAAAGTTAGTACAAATATGGTTGTTAAGTGAATCTGGTTTGCCCATTGACTTTCTTGTCAATGGGGAAGGTCAGACAAGGTAATCCATGACCCCAAGACACTGCAACCGTCATAAATATGAGGCACTTGCCTAAGCATCTGAATTTTTATCACATTACCATGAGGATGCCACAATGGTTGTAAGTGTGAAAATGGTCATAAGTTACCTTTTACAGTGCTGTTTAATACTGAATCATCATTAAATGAACTGTTGTAAGTCAGGGACTACCTATACTTACATTAGCAAAATCATTTTCCAGATGTGTAAGTGTACCCCTCTAGATTTATCTGCCTGCTTTATCATTGGAAGCAAGATTCCTTTATTGCAAGTGGCAATAAGAATTTTAATAGGGTCTAGTAACATGAAGATTCCTTATTTAATCTGTCCCATCATCGGATGTGAATACATTTAAGAACAAAATCCGTACAGAAGACAGGCCTGTATCTCAGCATCTTGGGCATTTAGAAAAGTAGGTAGGTATCTAATACTTAAAAGTTATATAAACTATAAATAAAATTAAGCTTTCTTAGGAAACACTAAAAGAGAGAGAAACACTGAATACCACTTATGAAAGCTGAGAATGTTCTTGATTAAATGTTACAAATCAGCTTCTGGAAAAGGATGATTAAGTAGGCCTTCTACATTGAAAAGAAGCTTAAATTAGGCTAAGAGACGGGAGATATAACAAGATCTGTAGGATGGTTTTATCAATATAGTAGTGGCTAAGGTTTAGTTGCATAATTAAAAACACTTGTGAGTACAGATAAATCTTGATATATTCTGTGGAAATCACTCAGAGTCCATTTTTGTTACTACAGCTTTGATTGGAGTTAAAATAATATTTGATCATCAGGACTATCTGAATGCATTTGGACTGAACACTTTCAGAAGCAATTAAACACAGTATAAAATTTGTAAATTGAAAACTTATAATACTGTTATTAGCATAAAATAAGTCTTTGAAACAGTAGACCAGCAGTCTCCAACATTTCTGGTTTTGTGGACCAGTGTAGGGGGAGGAAAGAGGATGGTTCCATGCAAGCGGCGGGCGAACACAGGCAGCTCCATTTGTGCAAGGAGCAGGCACGTATGCCCACAGCTCACACAAATCGAGCTGCATGCACATGCTCATCCACCGTGGTCACCCACCACTTTCACAGCTTGGCTTTGAAAAGGATGCGGCCCAGGGGTTGGGGACCCCTGCAGTAGACCACTATGAAAAGAGTAAGGTTTTATTTAATACTAGCTATACCCGGCCACGCGTTGCTGTGGCCCAGTCTGGTTAAATGGCCAACCAATCTGTGTGTAGATCTACACCTGCACACATACACCCAACCACCATATAAGCCCCAACCTACCTACCTACTGTATTTCTATCTATCTATCTATCTATCTATCTATCTATCTATCTATCTATCTATCTATCTATCTATCTATCTATCTATCTATCTATCCCTCTACCTGCCTACCTACTGTATTTCTCCCTCTCTGTCTATCCCTCTACCTACCTATCTACTGTATTTCGCCCTATCTATCTATCCATCCCCCTACCTATGTACCTACCTACTATATTTCTTCCTTTCTCACTCTACCTACCTACCTACCTACCTACCTACCTACCTACCTACCTACCTACTGTCTCTTTCTTTCTTTCTTTCTTTCTTTCTTTCTTTCTTTCTTTCTTTCTTTCTTTCTTTCTTTCTTTCTTTCCTCTTTCTTTCTTTCTTTGTATCTATCTGTCTATCTATCTATCTATCTATCTTTCTATCCACCTACCTACCTACCTACATACCTACCTACATACCTACCTTATTTCTGCCTCTCTATCTATCCCTTGGGGGTCATCTAGTCCAACTCCCTGCTAGGCAGGAAGCCCTATACCCATGATGGCAAACCTATGGCACGGGTGCCACAGGTGGCACACGGAACCATTTCTTAGGCCACTCGAGGCATTGCCTTGTCAGCTTCAGTGTGTATGTGTGCCCTGGCCAGCTGATTTAGGCCTTCTTTTGAGGCCATTTTTTGCCCTCTGGAGGTGGGAGAAAGCTGTTTTCACCCTCCCCAGGCTCCTATAAACCCTCTGGAGCCTGGGGATGACGTAAAAAGCATGCCAAATGCAGGGGGTCATGCACATAGCATTATGGATGTGGCACACCTGTGCACATCGCCCCTGCACTCCCCCTGCTATTGACACATGAGCCAAAAAAGGTTAGCCATCACTGCCCTATACCATTTCAGACTAATGGCTATCCAACATCTTCTTGAAGACTTCCAGTGTTGGGGCATTCACAACTTCTGGAGGCAAGTTGTTCCACTGATTAATTGTTCTAACTGTCAGGAAATTTCTCCTCAGTTCTAGGTTGCTTCTCTCCTTGATTAGTTTCCACCCATTGCTTCTTGTTCTGCCCTCAGGTGCCTTGGTGAATAGCTTGACTCCCTCTTCTTTGGGGCAACCCCTGAGATATTGGAAGGCTGCTATCATGTCTTCCCTAGTCCCTCTTTTATGAAACTGTATTTGCTGTCAGATGGGTGATTCTTTGTTACAGTTTGGTTCAGTTCGTATTAAACAGTTTAAAGCAGCTGCCTGCCTCCGTTTTTTTACCTCAGAGAACAGTCCTGAGCAGAATTCCCCCCCCCCCTCTCTATGGGCCACCTGGGAGTTTGCTATCCTCTGTGCCTTTTTGGCCCCAAGAGGCCGCCGTATGAAGCCTCTTCCAACACTGACAGTTGAAAAGCAGTTTGATGGGCGTGGCTACAGGGATGTTAAATCACATTTCAGTGGGTACATTTTTTTGTGTGTAATTTGTACACAACACATGCGTGCTAGGCACAAAATGAGTAGCTATTCTATTATCGGAAATCCTTGGCTACATTGTCTGAAAGTTTGGTGTAAATCGGCCCAGTAGTTTTTGAGATTAGTGGATTCGTACAAACTATTTTACATTTTTATTTATATAGATTTGTTTATTTGTTTATTTAATCTTATTTACTTCTTAGGATCCAAGACTTCCAATGCTAATTGCAAAATGCTGAATTTATCTTCTTAATCATTTTGGTCCCCTTCCAGGTAAAACAGTCATCTTTTGACTGCTTTGATGCTTAAGTAGAAAATGAAAAACTCATGTTTTGTACTTCATTTAGTGATGCTGGTCTATGACAAAAATGGATTTATTTCTTCCTTTAGTTTACAGGTGGTCCTCAACTTACAACAGTTCATTTAGTGACCGTTCAAAGTTACAACGGTGCTGAAAAAAGTGACATGACCATTTTTCAGAGTTATAATCCTTGAGCAATCCCTATGATCATGTGATAAAAATTCAGGTGCCTGGCAACTGGTTCATACTTACAACTATTGCAGTGTAGCAGGTTCATGTGATCACCTTTTCCAACTTTCTGACAAGTAAAGTCAACGGGGAAGCCAAATTCACTTAACAACTGGGTTACTAACTAAACAACTGCAATGATTCACTTAATAACTGTGGCAGGAAATGTCATAAAATGGGGCAAAACTTACTTAACAAATGTCTCACTTAACAAACATTTTGGGTTCAATCATGGTTGCAAGTCGAGGACTACCTGTACTACTAAAAAAACAAAAAAACCAAGGTTCATTGCCCCTTTATTATTAGATAAGCAGAGATATTCTATGTATAAAGGTAGGTGGAGTTGACCACAATTTTCATTTTTCAATATTATTTAAACAACCCAATACCAATTTCTACAATTTTCAAAACAATACATTAAAATTAAAGAACAAAGCTTACATTTGATTTTTTTAGTCATGGTCTTTGAAATCTAATGAAGGTATTTTTCTTTTCCCCCTTTACATCCTTTTTTAATTCAAATTATGTGTAACTGTCTGATAGGGAGTGGAGGGAGTATGTACAATAGGTAAGATGCCCCAAAGAAGACCAATGCTGAACTGACAAGAGACTCCTGAGACAAATACTTTTGTCCTGCTTAAGTTGCTACCTTTTTTTAGTAATTCAATCCCAATTCACTTTAAGAACCCAAGAACTAATCTGTTTCAAACACTGTAGAGAAGCAAAACTATCATAAAGAAATAGAAAATGCTTTGGGATGTATGTAGGTCTTCAAACTAGTCTTCACAACTTAAGAAAGTATGCGTGTTCTATTGAGGAAATAGGTATCACTTTAACTCCTACTTTACTTGGATTATACGTTTATAAAATTGTTCTAATGTAAATTCAGAGTTCACCCAATAAACTATACAATCAAAATAATTTTATGGAACATAGACATACAATACCATGTTATTATATGCTTAGGAAACAACTTACTGATTGCCACGCAAGCGATTCCATAATTTTGTGTTCACAGCATTCTAGGTGTTTTATCATCTCTCTGGTCAAGCTTGGTTCTGCTTTAATGAAGCTTTCAACAATCATGTATAATTCAAAGGCTTTCAAATCCAGGATGTTGATGATCCATGGAAAAGACAAGTCTGTCTCTACGTTCATGCTCTGTGAAGCATTTCTTGAGGCTTAGGAGAACACAACTGATTAATGTAGAGCAACAAAGTCATGTACAAAATTAGTTGCTATGCTGAGTTATTACAAGACTTTACATTTAAAATAACATTTTAAAGATGGTAGATCCCCTATCACAGAAAATGCTTGGGAAAATAAGTTTGTCCCAGGAATGACTGCTTGATAATGCTTCTAGTTAATTTGAACTTACTGCCATATGTAGCCATGACTAGTTCAAGAGCACAAGCCAGTAGAGAGACATGGAAGACATCATTATTTAAAAGTTTGCTGTAAAAAAAAAAAAAACCTCATTAGCAACTTTTTATCATATAAGCATTCTAAAACAGTTTTACAAAGTAGAGGTATCTAAAGAATATTTTAGCAAACATACCTGAAATTATGAACTGACAGACGTTTTTCTTCCTGTAACAGATATATATGACAACTAAAAATTTAGCATAGCATTTTATAAAACTAATGTATAGAGTATTATAAAGAATAATATACTGAAAACATACCGACTTTAATAAGGATTCCATTACTCGATAGTATAACCTTACTCCAATTTTGTACCTCTGAAATAGCAAATAAAATATTATTTTTCAAGTGAAACATAATAGCAATAGCACTCAGATTTATATACTGCTTTACAGCCCTCTCTTAAGCAGTTTTAAAGCATATTGCCCCCAACAATCTAGGTCCGTGATGGCAAGCCTATGGCATAGGTGGCACGTGGAGCCATTTCTGAGAGCATGTGAGGCGTTGCTCTATAGGCTCCAGTGTGCATGCACACGCTGGCCAACTGAATTTAGGCCATTTTTCACCCTCAGCTGCATTCTGCACCAATTGTAGTTTCTGATTGCTCATTAGGGGTAACTCCACGTACAGCACATTGCAGTTATCTAAATAAGAGGTTACAAGGGCATGGGGAACAGTGAGCAGGACCTCCCAGTTCAGGAATGGGCAAAGCTAGTTCACCACCCAAAGGTATACAAAAGCTCTCCTAGGCATGGTCACTAGGAGGTGTGAGTCTAGGATGACCCCCATATCAGGCATTGGGTCTATCTGGAGCTACCCATCCAGAACTAAAAATGTCTCCAGAGGACACAAATACCACAACTACCTAATCTTGCTAGGATTGAGTTGGAGCCCATCTAATCCCCAACTGCCTCCAGATACTGAAATGGGACATCCATGACATCGGTCAAGGGGCCTTGGTAGATATATAAAACTGGGTGTCAATTCATATTGTTATCTCATAAATACTACTTTGTCTATTATTATCTTCAGTTTATGTCAGAAACACTTCAACATCCATGTGTTTCTCAGGTTTTTTCATACTAGAAATATTGTTGTTCTTAAAATCATAGGCCTGGCTAGCTATCTGAGCAATTTCTGTGATTTGATAAATCTTTAGACAGTTTATTAATTATTTCAGACATTATTTTAACATTAAACTAAACATTATTTTACAGAAGGATTTCTCTTGTTTAAAATATTTAATTAAATGCTTGATGTTACATTACTCTTTATAGTGCTAAAACAGCCAAAACTGTAGGCCTCATCTCAGCCTCATTTTGTTTTCCACTTGAATAATGCCAATAGTTGGCTTTTTGTCTCTTTGCAGTTTGTTTCGATCTCCTTCTTCTGAAACACCTCTTCTACACATTTTGCATTTCTTAATTGCTTTAGAAGAGAATTTAGTGAAGATGAGCAACCAATAATAATTGATAGCCACCCAGTCACTTTATTGGTGAGATGGATGGCATATAAATTTAATAAATAAAAATAAATAAATATCAGGCTGAGGGCAAGTAAGACATTTAGCAGGCCATCTTCAGCAATGCTCCAATTCTAATTATTATAGTACCTCAAATGCCATTCATTCCAATACATTTATAGGCAACATTGTTTTTTATTTCATTTCTATATTGTACTAACAAATGTTTTCTTTGAGTTCTAGATTACATAATGTTTTGATAATAAAATAGAACTGACATTAAAAACTAAGCTGTTAAAATCAGCTTGCTTTACAGCAGGGGTCCCCAACCCCCGGGCCGCGGACCGGTGCCGGTCCGTGGCTGGGTAGAAGCTGGGCCGCAGGGTCGGAGAGGAGGAGGAGGGGGCAGCCCCCTGGGCAGAGCGTGCAGGAGAGCGCAGGCGGGGCTTTTCGCGCGGTTGGGGTGAGCCTCTTCCTCTACCTTTGTCGACAGTGGGACTCCTGCGCGCCGCAGCAACAGCCCTCCCTACCACCCGCGGATTCCCTTCTTCCCTGCCCCCCCAGAGCTTCCCCAACCGGCATGCCACCCACTCGTCTTCTTCCAGGGGCTGCGGAGGTTCCTCACCCCCACCCCCACCCCACGGAGCCTTCTCAGCTCCTGGAAGGAGCCTGACCGAGCGCACGAGGGACCAAGCGCGGCAGCAGCAGGGCAGGCTAAGGCTAGTGAACGAGTCGAGCCGGGCTGAGGAAGCTCCGCGGTGGGGGGGGGGGGACGGGACGACGACAGACCGACAGAGAGAGGCATAGACACAGAGAGAGACAGGGTGGGAGGGAATCAGAGAGAATGAGACACACACACACACATACGGAGGGAGGGAGGGAGAGAAAGATAGACAGAGGCACAGAATGAGTGATTAAGTGCCTGAATGCGAGACAGACAGACACACACACACACACACAGAGTTACAGAGATGGGCGGACAAAGGAGAGAGAGACAGAAAGAAAAAGAGAGAAAGAGAAAGAAAGAAAAAGAAAGTGGGAGAGAGAGAGAAAGTAAGAGAGAGAGAAAGAAAGACAGACAGAGAAAAAGAGAAAGAAAGAGACAAAGGAAAGAAAGAGAAAAATAAAGAAAGAGAAAGAGGGAAAGAAAGAAAAAGACAGAAAGAGAAAGAAAGAGAGGGAGAGAGAAAGAGGGAAAGAGAGAGAAAGAAAGAAATAAAGAGAGAGAAAGGGAAAGAAAGAAAAAATGAGAGAGAGAAAGAGAGAAAGAGGGAGAGAAAGAGAGAAAGAAAGAAAGAGAAAGAAAGAAAGAGAGAAAGAAAGAAAGAAAGAGAGAGAAAGAAAGAGAAAGAAAGAGGGAAGGAAAGAAAGAGACAGAGAAAGAGAGAGAGAGAAAGAAAGACAGACAGAAGGAAAGAAAGAGAGAGAGAGAGAGAGAGAGAGAGAGTGAGAGAGAGAACTTATGACCACAATTGAGCCCAAAAGTTTGGTTGCTAACCAAGACCATTGTTAAGTGAGTTTCACATTTTCCAAATTGGCCACGCCCACAGTCACATGACTGCTGAGCCACTCAGCCGGTCCGCAGAGTTTTCTTTAAAATGAAACCGGTCCCTGGTGCAAAAAAGGTTGGGGACCCCTGCTTTACAGCATCTTATTTGCAGCATCTTATTTGCAGCATCATATTTTTGTTCCACAAATATATAAAGGGTGTGAATTAATAAAAATTATGACAACACTTATATGATTAGTGAGGAATACTTTAAACCAGGGGTCCCCAACCCCCGGGCCGCGGACCGGTGCCGGTCCGTGGCTGGGTGGGAACTGGGCCGCAGGGCGGAGAGGAGGAGGAGGGAGGAGGGGGCAGCCCCCTGAGCAGAGCATGCGGGAGAACGCTGGCGCGGCTGTTCGCGCTGTTGGAGTTGGGCTCTTCCTCCTCCCTCATCGACGGTGGGACTCCTGGGCGGCGGCGCCCCTCCCTACCGGCCGCCGATTCCCTTCCTCCCCCCCCCCCACACACACAGAAAGAGCCTTCTCAGTGAGTGAGTGAGCAAACGAGCAACCAAGCTCGGGCGGCGAGGCAGGCTAAGGCAAGTGAGCACGGGCTAAGGAGGGTCTGCGGTGGGGGGGCGGGGGCGGGGACAACGACAGACAGACAGAGAGAGGCAGAGACACAGAGAGAGACAGGGAGGGAGGGAGGGAATCAGAGTGACAGACACACACAGAGACAGGGAGAGAAAGAGAGACACAGAATGGGTGATTAAGTGCGTGGATGCGAGACAGACAGACACATACACACACATAGAGTGTCAGATGGGGGGACGAAGGAGAGAGACAGAGATAGAGAGAGAGTAAGAAAGAAAAGAAAGTGGGAGAGAGAGAAAGAAAGAGAAAGAAAGACAGAAAGAGAAAGAAAGAGAGACAGAAAGGAGAGAGAGAAAAAAAGAGAGGAAGAGAGGAAGAAAGAGACAAAAGAGAGAAAGAGAAAGAAAGAGAGAGAGAAAGAGGGAAAGAAAGAAAGAGAAAGAGAAAGAAATAAAGAGAGAAAGAGGGAAAGAAAGAAAGAGAAAGAAATAAAGAGAGAAAGGGGGAAAGAAAGAAAGAGAAAGAAAGAAAGAGAGAGAGAGAAAGAAAGAAAGAGAAAGAAATAGAGAGAGAAAGAAAGAGACAGAGAAAGAAAGAGAGAAAGAAAGAAAGAAAGAAAGAAAGAAAGAAAGAAAGAAAGAAAGAAAGAAAGAAAGAAAGAAAGAAAGAACTTATGACCACAGTTGAGGCCAAAAGTTTGGTTGTTAACCAAGACCATTGTTAAGTGAGTTTCACATTTTCCAAGTTGGCCACGCCCACCCAGTCACATGACTGCTGAGCCACTCAGCCGGTCCGCAGAATTTTCTTTAAAATGAAACCGGTCCCTGGGGCAAAAAAGGTTGGGGACCCCTGCTTTAAACTCAATGATTTCCCCAGTTCAGAATTTACTTAGCACTTAAGAAAAGAATAGATTTTGTTTTGCATTATTGAAGAACCCTACCTGAGATCCAATTTCAGCACAGCCTTGCCCAACTGCTTCAGCGAATTTGTTCTTGAAGATAATACCCATATTTTCTATTCTTTTCACTATTGATTCATGAGGATTAACTGTGCAGTTCTGTAATATTTGGAAGGAAATCTTTAGATACCACCATCAAAGTGATGCCAGCCAGAGCACAGAACAACTCAAAATAGTAGTGCAAGAGTGGAAAACTTGGGAAGACCTGGCCCATAGAATAGTGAAGAGTTGGACACAACTGAATAGATAACATCATCAGCATCTTTAGATACACAATATTATAGAATAATATAGAAAAACAAAATATCTTCAACTATAGGACAAGCTTTAGAAAGTGCATAATTCAATCGCTGCTTCATTTTTTTAGCAACAGGATAGGATTGTTTTAATCAGAACAAACGTATGTAATTAAATTATTATGTTTAAGAAATCAATTTAGGAGACTAATATATAAGAAAGAGCCTTTGAATTAATTTAAAATTTAAACTTACAGATGTATTAATAATAATAATAATAATTTATTATTTCTATACCGCCCCCTCTCCCCACGGGGACTCGGGGCGGTGCACAGGTAGCATAAAAACAATAAATAACAACAACAATAAATAAACAACAAAATTTAAAAACCAATTAAATAAACCCTGTGCTAAAATCCCGATTAAACTAAAACCTATTCTATAAAATCCCAAGGCAAGGAGGCTATCCCAGGCCGGCCAGACGGAAAAAGTAAGTTTTCAATTTAAGACGGAAGGAGCGGAGGTCCGTAGTTGTCCTAATGTCGGGGGGAAGGTCGTTCCAGAGGGCCGGGCCCGCCACAGAGAGCGCCCTTCCCCTGGGTGTCGCCCGCTGACACAGTCTGGTGGACGGCACCCGGAGAAGCCCCTCTCTGTGGGAGCGAATCGGCCGTGAGGACGTATGAGGCAGGATCCGATCCTGCAGATAGCTAGGTCCCGAGCCATGGAGCGCTTTGAAGATGATGACTAGCACCTTGAAGCGCACCCGGAAGACGACAGGCAGCCAGTGCAGCTCGCGCAGGAGCGGTGTTACATGGGTAGACCTTGCGGTCCCCATAATTGCCCGCGCGGCTGCATTCTGGACTAGCTGAAGCCTCCGGGTGCACCTCAGGGGCAGCCCCATGTAGAGAGAGTTGCAATAGTCCAGTCGGGATGTCACGAGAGCATGAGTGACTGTGCGAAGGGCGTCCCGATCCAATAGGGGGCGCAATTGGCGAACCAGGCGAACCTGGTAAAACGCCCTCCTGGCCACGGCTGTCACCTGATCTTCCATGGACAGCCGGGCATCCAGGAGGACACCCAAATTGCGCGCCCCATCCACAGGGGCAAGATGTTCGCCCCCTATGGCCAGCGATGGAATAAGCTGGTTGAATCGGGCAGCCGGAAACCACAGCCACTCGGTCTTGGTCGGGTTGAGCCCGAGTCCGTTACTTCCCATCCAGATCCGTACAGCTTCCAGGCACTGGCACATCACCGCTACGGCATCGTTGGGGTGGTTTGGGGTAGAAATGTACAGCTGGGTGTCATCAGCGTACAGATGGTATTCTACCCCAAAACCACGGATGATCTCACCCAGCGGCTTCATGTATGTGTTGAACAGGAGGGGCGAGAGGACCGACCCCTGAGGCACCCCACATGTGAGGGGTCTCGCGGTCGACCTCTGCCCCCGTCAACACAAATTGCGATCGGCCAGAGAGGTAGGAGGAGAACCACCGTAAAACGGTGCTTTACATTATTGCAATACAAGAACCAACTCTGCAACATGAGTTCTTTTTATCAGAGTAGTATGATTACTATGAACATTATAGTCAGTAGATTTGCAATGATTCCCACTCTGATAACCTCTTATTTATATATTTTATTAACCTGCCTTTGAACATAGTTCAAAATATGAAAGTAATCTTAATATTTAGGATCTGCTATTCTGAAACTAATCAAGGAGAGAAGCAACTTAGAACTAAGGAGAAATTTCCTGACAGTTAGAACAATTAACCTCTGGAACAGCTTGCCTGCAGAAGTTGTGAATGCCCCAACCCTGGAAGTCTTTAAAAAGATGTTAGATAGCCATTTGTCTGAAATGGTATAAGGTTCCTGCCCACGCAGGGGGTTGGACTAGAAGACCTACAAGGTCCCTTCCAACTCTGCTATTGTATTGTATTGTATTGAACATGTTACAACAAACTTTCAGAGGGTTTTTTTTGTTATAGGGATGAATATTACAGACCTATTTAGGATACAATATGACAAGGATGCTTGCTATATAAAACAATGCCTCTCATATTAATACCTGCTTTTCCACTGGTTGGCAACATATTTATTAATTTTTTTGCTGCCCATCTCACCATGAAGTGATTCTGGGCAGCTTGCAACATGGTTCCCCAATCCCGACTACTGTCCATTACTGGGCTGCTTCATGTTAAGAACCGGGCCATTGAATCAGCAGTTGAGTGCAGGCTCACCTGCCCCTTGTGCGGAACCCTTCCCTCTCTCCCGCCCTCCCCACGCTGGTCTACAAAGCTGGAAAGGTTGGTTGGGGACTGCTAGCTTAACTGAGATTTTAGGATTTTGTACAATGATTGAAAAAGACGGGGGGAAACAAGGTTTAGCCTAAAAAAGGCTGCTTATATTTATTTTAAGTTCAACAAAGGTCTTTGAATATGCTCTAATTTGAAGTACAGGCAATGACCATTTTCTGTGGTCACTGCAAAACGCATTTTCTGTGTCAGCGCCTTCCCGTGTATGAGATGTTGCCCAGACTAGGACCAAACTATTGTCATATCAACACTATTTTCAAAATCCTGGGTTAGTATGATGTATAAAACTCAGCCATTGCCCCTTGGCCAATATTGGGACTGCAGAGCAGGGAGATTGAGGTTACTTGAGATAGTAATTACTCTCTGCTTAGAAAATTTATTCAGAGCAACAAGTAAAATAAATGAATTCATGCTGTAGGGGAGTAATCATAATTACACAAATATCAATTTACAGAAACTCTTGTCCTTTCCTCCGATGTCACTGAGCTCTAAAACGGTCCTTTGGAACATCCATATGTTTTAGAGAAGTTGGTCAGATCCAGAATGTGCTTGGGGGGTTGTATTTGTTCTGGACAGCTGTCAAGGCTTCTTTTATAGGCACTTGGGTGAAGAGGGATATGAAATCAAAACTCACGAGTAGATCGCTGGGCTGTAGATTTTGTTTCTTTATTGTTTCTATGAAGTGGAATGAGTTTTGTACATGTGAGTTGATGGATTCTGCGTAGGGTTGTAATTCTTTTGCGAGGAACTTGGCAAGATTCTGTAGAGGTGAGCCTATGGAGCTGACTATAGGTCTGAGTGGTGTTCCTTCTTTGTGTATCTTGGGGAGGCTATAGAGTTTGGGGCATCTGGAAGATTTCTCTCTGGGGATGATTCTTTGCTGGAGCTCTTCACTGACGGGAGAGGCTTTTATTTTGGCTTTGGTGGTTTTTTCCAGGTAGGTGGTGGGGTCTTTGTTTAGAGGTTTGTAGGCAGGGTCTTGGAGTAGGCTGGATAGTTTGGTGTGGTAATCAGATGTATTCATCACCACTGTGGCGTTGCCTTTATCTGCTGGGAGAATTATTATGTTGTTGTCTTCCTTCAGGTTAGAGCAGGGGTCCCCAACCTTTTTTGCACCAGGGACCGGTTTCATTTTAAAGAAAATTCTGCGAACCAGCTGGCGTAGGGGAGGGGGAACAGGCAGCGCATGCGCACACAGGGGGGAGGGGGAACAGGTGGCGCACGCAGGGGAGGGGGAACAGGCAGCGCATGCGCACGCGGGGGGGAGTCAGCTCACCCGGCCCTCTAGTGCCTCCAACGGCGCGAACGGCCGCGCCTTTGCTCTCCCGCATCCGGCACGTGCTCCCTCCTCCTCTCCGGCCCTGCGGCCTTGTTCCTATCAAGCCACGGACCGGCACCGGTCCGCGGCCCGGGGGTTGGGGACCCCTGGGTTAGAGAGAGCTTTTCTTTCTTCTGGATGTAAGTTGTTTCTGGGTGGATTGCTGGAGAAGAGCATGTTAGTGACTGCAAGTCTGATTTTATTGGCTTCACTCCGCATATGATGTCTTCAGTGGGGATACAGTTAGGGGGTGACTGCAAAGTTGAATCCTCTGGAAATGATGTGGTGAGGTTTCTGTCTGATATGTTGTGTACTGTTTGTTTCATGAGTTGCTGTGGGGGGGGGGGAGTTTGGCTTCTGTTGTTTTTCTGGTCTTTGGTGTGTTTTTCTGTCTTGTAGGAGGTTTCTGTTTCAGCTCTCCAGAAGGCTAGTTGTTTTAGTTTGTCCCAGAGTGCTGGGTGGATTTTGTTGCTGAGTTTGAACCAACCAAGATTGAGTAGATCTTGGTTGGTTCAGTCTAGCAAGAATCTTTTCTTGTAAAGTTCGTTTCTGATTAGGGCTAATTCAGTTCTTTTCAGGATCCTTTCAATGGCTGAGGTTTTAGAGTGAAATTTTAGTTGGAAGAATGTGGAGATGAGGCTTTTGTCTCAACAGTTGCGTAGGAATTTGAGGTCACACCAGATGGTGGCTCTTCGCACTTCAGGTTTTTCGTAGGTCTTGGTGAGCAGAAAGGTTTCCTCCCCGTAGAGGTAAGATATTTGTTTTCCTAGATTTGCACGGGTGTAGGTATGCTGTTGTATTCAGGTGTTTTCGTGTGTAAGAATGAGATTGTTTTTGCAACGTTTCGGCAAGATCTCACTTGCCATCTTCAGGCTTCGGTCTGTGGCTACGAAGATGCCGCCCTTCCTTAAATCTTGATGGGGGGGTGGAGTGCTGACTCTGTTGTTGTGGGTGGGTTGATTGGCTGTGCAGCTGTATCATGATCGGTAGATTGATGCTGATTGGTCCCATTTGTATGTTTCTCCTTATTTTGAATTTCAACGGCTTGGGTGGAGGGTGGGGCTCGTCTGTTGGTCAGTGCTGGTTTTCAGATGTCTGGTAGGCGGAAGGTGTCATCACGTTTGTTCATATTGTTAGGTTGTTTCTCTATTTCGATGGCTTTTCTGATTATTCTCCTGTTGAGCTGTTTAGCCTTGGAGATCAATTTAGTTTAGTGTGTATATATATACACACACACACATAAAGATCCTAGAAACTTAAGACATAGCCTGGTTTTCCTGTAATGTTAAGCCATAATTTTGAATGTGCGTATAACTAGAGGACTTGCTTTAACAGTTGTCTTACTCTGTCTTAATATGAATCCAGCTATTTCTGGTGTGTTTTATATTTCATAAAAGCAATTACAAAACAAAAGAATTCCCATTATATTCCACTCCTTTTAGTTAAACATCAGTATTTTTGCATGTCCAAATCATACCTGTACAAAAGCAAACATGGGGATTGATTAAATGTTGTTACTATCCTAACAAAAAATAATTGCAAAAATTAAACAACCGTCTTTAGAATTGCAGGAAAAGAACTTACATAAATACGCTTCATAAAAACACAGTCGCATAAAGAAATATCTAACTTATTGCACAAGATGGTAAGCCAACAAACCTGACCAACTGCCAACCTCTTCACATGTCTACTTTTAACCAAACTGAATCTTATTGAAACAAACCATATCATACCTGAAGCAATTATTATTTCCAGTCAGAAACGAAATACAATCTGATACAAACTATTAAGAAGTCACAAGTATAGTTAAATTGTTGCTACTTACATTAAAATAGAAGAGAAGGTTGTCTGAAGGGGTATCACTTGCAGAGTTCAATATTATCATTAATTGCTGAATAGTATTCATTGCAGCTCTAAAGTGAATGAAGAACACTTAGTATTTTCTGAAACATAGCATTTAAATACATTCCTCAGAAATATTTTTTTTAATATAACACAATTGCTTCTTATAATTGTAGTATTAACATCCTCTGAAGCATTTCAAACTACCCATATTAAGAAGAAATTAGTTGTAGGGGCAGTGAAGTTGTATAACAATTTCAGTCATAGATTTGCTAAATCGATGTAAGTCACACAATGTTTGCAAGCATTCTGCTATATACTGAGAATACTGCTAATTTAAAATATTGGACCCCTAAAACAGGCTATGCTTACTGTTGCATTTTTCTTTTGAAACTACAAATGTAAATGTATGCAATATTTTAATAAGACCTAAATATTTTTTTTTATTTTTTAAAAATATATCTTTATTAATATAAAATCAAACATTCAACAAGTATAGGGTTGGGGTAACTGGAGAGACTTGCAAAAGAGAAAGAAGAAGGAAAAAAAAGATAGGAAAGAAAAGGAAGAAAAAGAAACATACCGAGGATATGTCTAGTCCCCTAATTTAAGAGTTAAGTTTGTCCCAGTCTAACTTATCAGTTATTATTTACAATTATATTTAGATGTATGTGTGTGTATATATATTTGCTCCTGGAAGCACCAAGCCGGAAGCACCAGCCTGAAGATGATGAATGAGATTTCATCGAAACGTCGTGAAGATACTTCCAATTCTACGCAGGAAAAAACCCGAACAACCAAAGACCTACATACAAACACCCGCGAAAACCTCAGAAAATATATATACATACATACATACATACATACACATACATACATACATACATACATACATACATACATATATATATATATATGGTTATTGTTTCGAAACAATAAACATATATATAAAAGCTCGAAATAGATCTATCCTAGTCTCTCTCTAATTTAATTTATTGATCAGCTCATAAAACTAACATATATATATAATGGTTTTCACAACTTCCTGTAAGGGCCCCATTAAGGGAGGAGACATACTGTTTCCCTCTCTTCCTGTCAGCTCATCACCAGAGACCATCTAGACAGAGAACCATTTTTTAGTTACGTTGTGTAATATTTTTAGATATATGTGTTAGTTCGAATCCCAGTGGGGTGTGGCCAACTGATGAGAGCTAATAAGCTCGAAATAGATCTATCTCGATCTCTCAAATTTAAATTTATTGATCAGCTCATAAAAAACTAACACATATATCTAAAAATATTACACAAGGTAACTAAAAAATGGTTCTCTGTCTAGATGGTCTCTGGTGATGAGCCGACAGGCAGAGAGGGAAACAGTATGTCTTCTCCCTTAATGGGGCCCTTACAGGAAGTTGTGAAAACAATTATCTATACTAAATACTCCTGGATTAGCTGATGAAATGGGTAGAACCGATTAGGCTGGAGTGCTAGGCTTCTGCCTTGGATTCATTACAGCCCCGGTTCGAATCCCAGTGGGGTGTGGCCAACTGATGAGAGCTAATAAGTTCGAAATAGATCTATCTTGGTCTCTCAAATTTAAATTTATTGATCAGCTCATAAAAAACTAACGTATGTATGTATGTATGTATGTATGTATGTATGTATGTATGTAATTGTTTCACAACAACCTGTTATTATTAGGCCCCAATTAAGGGAGGAGACATACTGTTTCCCTTACTGCCTATCAGCTCATCACTAGAGACCATCCAGACAGCAAGCCAAGAATTACATTGTATAATATTTTAGATATGTGTGTTAGTTTTATGAGCTGATCAGCTCATAAAACTTCACACACACACACACACACACACACATATCAAATTTACTATTATCTTGTTTATTCCTCACATTTATTTCTCAAGTATTCTATCTAATTGACTTCCTTGGTGTCCATTATTCTCCTGTTGTACCATGCATACCATTTATTCCAGCTTTGGGCATAGGTTGAGTTTTGTCTATCTTTTAAAATATATGTTAATTTGTCCGATTCTGGGCAGTTGAAGATTTTGGCTATAATTTAACTTCCCCCTTAAACCCAATCTGTATTTGCTAGGCATTAAACCAAGTGAAATTCAAAATCAGGATTGGTACTTCTTCTCACATATAATAACAGCGACTAGGATAGCTATTGCACAGCACTGGAAAGATACCAACCCACCATCAGAGCACCTAATTATAACCTAATTAAGACCTAAATATTTTAATAAGACATGGACAGGCTGCCGAGGCGACTGAATGCTACCACATGTTTATTGGACCCGTGTCCCTACTGATTGGTACTGGCGACATGACATGAGGTGACATGAGGCTGGCTCCGGGTAATAGTGAACGCTTCCTTGAGTGAGGGTTTCTTGCCGGCCGCCTTGAAAGAGGCAGTCATGAGACCCCTCCTCAAGAAGCCTTGCCTGGACCCAGCGTTGTTACTTAATTACCATCCGATCTCCAACCTCCACTTCTTGGCGAAGGTTGTTGAGAGTGTGGTGGCACAGCAGTTCCCCCGACACCTGGAGGAAACTATTTATCTAGACCCGCGCCAGTCCGGCTTCCGACCCAGGCACAGCACAAAGACGGCATTGGTCACGCTGGTGGATGATCTCTGGAGGGCCCGAGATAGAGGTTGTTCCTCTATCTTGGTCCTGTTAGATCTCTCAGAGGCTTTTGATACCATCGACCATGGTATCCTATTGCACCGACTGGAGGGGTTAGGAGTGAAAGGCACCGTGTTGCGGTGGTTCTCCTCCTTCCTCTCCGGTCGGTCGCAATTTGTGTTGGCAGGAGGGCAGAGGTCGACATTGCGGATGGTTCCGCTAAGAGGGGGGATACAGGGGTCGTTTCCATGGAGGGCCTACCCATTGAGAGGGTGGCAGGGAGAGGCAGATCCGATGGGAGACAAGTTCTATCCTCCCGGTTGGGGGCACGAGGCCGATGGTTACAAACGGTCAAGTGCCACAACCCCCGCAGGCTAGGTGGTCAGGGAGTAAGAGCCAGGGCCTACGGCTGATGTTTTGCAATGCCAGGTCCGTGGTCAACAAAGCCCCCCTCATCCATGACCTCGTGTCAGAGGGGGAGCCGGACCTGGTAGGAATTGCGGAGACCTGGTTGCGCCACGAGGGAGGACTCCCCCTCGTTGAAATGTGCCCACCAGGTTACCGCGCTTTTCATCAGCCTCGGGCCCTAGGCAGGGGTGGTGGGGTAGCGGTTATTATTAGGGAAGGTCTGGAGCCGAGAGAGACCATTGTGCCACAGACTACCGGTTGTGAGTCCCTCTGCGTGAAGTGGGGCCTAGGGAGGCAGTCGGGCTTGCTAGTTGTATACCTGGCTCCCCGCTATGTAACAGCAGCCCTGCCCGAGCTCCTCGAGGTGATCGCTACGATGGCAGTTGAGACCCCCAGACTTTTAGTCATGGGGGACTTTAATCTGCCATCGGCGGGCGAATCATCCGGGGTAGCTCGGGAGTTCATGGCTTCCATGACGGCCATGGACCTGACCCAACTAATTCAAGGCCCCACTCACGAGGGTGGACATACACCGGATCTCATCTTTGTCTCAGGCCAATGGAAGAGTGATCTGGGTATAGGGGATATAGTCATCACGCCCTTGTCATGGACAGACCACTCACTTCTCCGGCTCGACTTTCCAACTGCTGCCCCTCACCGCGGGGAGGCGGAACCTGAGTCACCTATTTGGTTCCGCCCCAGGCGCCTGATGGACCCTGATGGGTTCCAGACGGCGCTTGGGCCACTTCCTGTACCCCTGACCCGCGCCCCGATGGAGGACCTCGTGACCGCATGGAATACTGCGGCCACGGGAGCCTTGGATCGGGTCGCGCCCTTGCGGCCTCTTGCGGTGGCGAGCCACCCTGGCTCCTTGGTTTACCGAGGAGCTGAGGGTGATGAAACGCCACAAGAGATGCCTAGAGAGAAGATGGAGGTCTACCCGTTCTGAATCTGACCGGACACAGGTAAGAGCCCATTTACGGACTTACATTGTGGCGCTGAGAGTGGCCAAACGTCATCATTGTGCCACTCTCATAGCATCCGCAGAAAACCGCCCTGCCGCCCTGTTTAGGGTGACCCGCTCCCTCCTTCAACAGAGGGTGCGGGAAGCTCCGCTACAGGGTAGAGCAGAGGAATTTGAGATTTTTCTGCAGGAGAAAATCGCTCAGATACAGAATGAGTTAGCCTCCATTGATGGCCCAGTGGGATGCCACGAGACAGATCTTGTTTGGGAGGAGTTTGACTCCGTTACTTCCGAGGATATGGACAGGTTACGTGGGCGACTGCGAGCCACCACATGTTTATTGGACCCGTGTCCCTCCTGGCTTGTACTGGCATCCTGGGAGGTGACACGAGGCTGGCTCCAAGAGGTTGTCAACGCATCCTTAAGTGAGGGTTCCTTGCCTGCTTCCCTAAAAGAGGCTATGGTGAGGCCCCTCCTTAAGAAGCTATTATACTTATTGAGTTGGAAAATTGTTTCTCTCTTGGTTCCTGAACTTTACAACTTTACAACCCTGAACTGAACTTTTGGCTCCTGAACTGCCTCACCAGCCCCACCCAAAAAACGCCATTTTAGTGGCATTGATTTTAACAACTAATCATGGCACAAGAAACAGCACTGGCAAGTTTAGAACAAAGGATGGCTTCTCTTGAATCTGTTATACAAACTTTGGTACAAGAAATTAAGGCCCAGAGGGCAGAAAATATTAACTTTAAGAAAGAGTTATTGGATACACGGAAACAACTGCTGGAAAACACACAGAAGAACGAAGAATTGGAAGGGGGGCTGGTGGGGGCTAAGGGAGAGATTAAAAATGTTACTAATGAAGTTGTGGAAATAAATGGGCATGTGTCTAGGATTGATATGGAAAGAATGACATATTTTTTGAGATTTCAGAATGTTTTTGAGGAATCTGGTGAATGCCTCCCTGATCTTATGAGCACAATTTTAGCAGACTATTTACATAAACCTAAGGGTGAGATCAGGGGGGACATTGACCTAGCCTACAGAATTAACTCAGCATATGCCAGGATAAATGAAGTACCTAGAGAGATACATGTGAAATTTGTTAGAAGGTCAACCAGAGAAGAAATCCTGAAAGTGCAGAGAGGTAGTCCATTAATCTACCAACAAAAAGAGGTTGCTATCTTGAAGCAGATCCCAAGAAAGATTAGAGATGCAAGAAGGAAATTTTCCTTCTTGTCTAAAACATTGTTTGATCACGGGATTTGGTTCAAGTGGGTGACACCCGAAGGGATGCTGGTGTTCTGGGAAGGAGGAAGAGTGAGGATTAAAACAGTTGCTGAGGCTGAAGCCTTTCTTAAAAAACATTCCTCTATCCTGGGGGAAGATCCAGGGGGGACGGAGGGGGCCACGGCCCCGCCCACTGGGGGCCAGGGAGGAGAAAAAGAAGATACAATTGCCAAGAGACTTAGATCGAAAAAATAACTTTGCCTTGATTTTTCTGATTAATTTTGCATATTTGTATTTGGATTTTTTGTAAATGTCTGACAGCATAGAACTGGGAATTTAGGTATATGTACTTGCTTTCACTTTGTAGTGTTATGAAAAATGTTTTTTTTTATTGTTATCAATGTATTTTGAGGTCCCGGAAGGGCCGACGACTTTGACGTGAATGCTCTCAAAATTTCTTTGTATCCCTTACCCCACCCTACAGAAAAAATGTAAAACCAATAAAACTTTTTCAATATAAAAAAAAAAGAAGCCCTCTTTGGATCCAGCTTTATTAACCAACTATCGTCCAGTCTCCAACCTTCCCTTTTTGACGAAGGTTGTTGAGAGTGTGATGGCACAACAGTTTCCCCGTCACCTGGAGGAAGTTGATTATCTAGACCCGCGCCAGTCCGGCTTTCGGCCCGGGCATAGCACCGAGACGGCATTGGTCGCGTTGGTTGATGATCTCTGGAGGGCCAGAGATGGGGGTTGCTCCTCCATCCTGGTCCTATTAGACCTCTCGACGGCTTTCGATACCATCGACCATGGTATCCTATTGCATCGGCTGGAGGGGTTGGGGGTGGGAGGCACCATTTTACGGTGGTTCTCCTCCTACCTCTCTGGCCGATCGCAATTTGTGTTGGCAGGAGAGCAGAGGTCGACCTCGAGACCCCTCACATGTGGGGTGCCTCAGGGGTCGGTCCTCTCGCCTCTCCTGTTCAACACATATATGAAGCCGCTGGGTGAGATCATCCGTGGTTTTGGGGTAGAGTACCATCTCTACGCTGATGATACTCAGCTGTATATATCTACCCCAAACCACCCCAACGATGCCGTAGCGGTGATGTGCCAGTGCCTGGAAGCCGTACGGATCTGGATGGGAAGTAACGGACTCAGACTCAACCCGATCAAGACCGAGTGGCTGTGGTTTCCGGCTGCCCGATTCAACCAGCTGATTCCATCGCTGGCCATAGGGGGCGAACATCTTGCCCCTGTGGATGGGGCGCGCAACTTGGGTGTCCTCCTGGATGCCCAGCTGTCCATGGAAGATCAAGTGACAGCCGTGGCCAGGAGGGCGTTTTACCAGGTTCGCCTGGTTCGCCAGTTGCGCCCCCTATTGGATCGGGACGCCCTTCGCACAGTCACTCATGCTCTCGTGACATCCCGACTGGACTATTGTAACTCTCTCTACATGGGGCTCCCCTTGAGGTGCACCCGAAGACTTCAGCTGGTCCAGAATGCAGCCGCGCGAGCAATAATGGGTACCGCAAGGTATACCCATGTAACACCGCTCTTGCGCGAGTTGCACTGGCTACCTGTCGTCTTTCGGGTGCGCTTCAAGGTGCTAGTTCTCAATCTTTAAAGCGCTCCATGGCTCGGGACCTAGCTATCTGCGGGATCGGATTCTGCCCCATACATCTTCCCGGCCGATTCGCTCCCACAGAGAGGGACTTCTCCGGGTGCCGTCCACTAGACTTTGTCAGCGGGCGACGCCCAGGGGAAGGGCCTTCTCTGTGGCGGGCCCAGCCCTCTGGAACGACCTTCCCCCCGACATTAGAACAACTACGGACCTCCGCTCCTTCCGTCAGAAATTAAAAACTCACTTTTTCTGCTTGGCCGGCCTAGGTTAGTCTCTACCTCAGGGGTTAGGGAATGTTAATTTTAAAAATGGGGATTTCTGAGACTTCCGGTTCCGGCTCCTGCGGCGACGAGCGAGCCTAGGGCTCGCTCGCCGTTTTGTTGCTTTTTCTGCCCCCCCACGGGGGCGAGACGCCCCTTTTTTGGGGGTCTCCCGTAGGGCCGGCTCGGCAGGGACGCCCCCCCTCACGGCGGTGGGGGAGGCGACCCTTTTGCCGCGGGTTAGGTGAAGGAGAACATGCTGCGGGGGGTTCTCCCTTCGCCAACGGCTGTCGGCGCCATTCACTTTAATGAAGAGGGCTGAGCGGAAGAGATCGGAAGGCTTGCCGAGGCTTCAGCTGCGAGGGAGAGTGAGTTTTAAAAAGACTTTTTTTCCTTGCTGCCAGCCAGGCTGAATTGACTGGGAGGGGGGTGTTTGTTTTCAAAAAAAAACCCTCGGACTTAAGCGGCACTTTAAAATGGCTTCTCTGGAAGAGAAAGCGGAAATCTTAAATCCGGACTGTCTCTAACAAGGGAAAGTGGTATGCGGCTACTTGCAACATTGTGTCTAGGTCTGGCTGGTTAAAATTTTTTTATTTTTCTACTCTCTCCTCTGGGCTCTGAGATGGGCGGTGGAAAGTGGCTTTTCTTTGTCCCTGCCTGACTATTTTAATTATGGAAAATTTCCAGCGTCTTTTTACAATTGGGACTCTCTCTGGATATTAATGAAGAATTTTTTTTGGGATTTGTGGTTCCTTTCTGGATTACCTTCGTTATTATAACTATTGAGTTGGAAAATTGTCTCTCTCTTGGTTCCTGAATTTTACAACGTTCTAACCTTGATCTGAACTTTTGGCTCCCGGTTAGTCTCACCAGCCCCACCCTGAAAACGCCATTTTGGTGGCATTAACTCTAACAGTTAAGATGGCTCAAGAAACAGCACTGGCAAGTTTAGAACAACGGATGGCTTCTCTTGAAACTGTTATACAAACTTTGGTTCAAGAAATTCAAGCCCAGCGGGCAGAAAACATCATTTTCAAGAAGGAGCTATTGGACACACGGAAGCAAACGCTGGAAATCACACAGAAGACTGAAAAATTGGAAGGGGGGCTGGTGGGGGTTAAGGGAGAGATTAAAAATGTTACTAAAGAGGTTGAGGAAACAAGTGGGCATGTGTCTAGGATTGATATGGAAAGAATGACATATTTTTTGAGATTTCAGAATGTTTTTGAGCAACCTGGTGAATGCCTCCCTGATCTTATGAGCACAATTTTAGCAGACTATTTACAAAAACCTAAGGATGAGATCAGGGGGGACATTGACCTAGCCTATAGAATTAACTCAGCATATGCCAGGATAAATGAAGTGCCTAGAGAGATACATGTGAAATTTGTTAGAAGGTCAACCAGAGAGGAAATCTTGAAGGCGCAGAGAGGGAACCCTTTAATTTACCAACAAAAAACGGTCACTATCTTGAAGCAGATTCCTAGAAAGATTCGAGAAGCAAGGAGGAAATTTTCCTTCTTGTCTAAAATTTTATTTGATCATGGGATTTGGTTCAAGTGGGTGACACCCGAAGGGATGCTGGTGTTCTGGGAAGGAGGAAGAGTGAGGATTAAAACAGTTGTTGAGGCGGAAGCCTTTCTTAAAAAACATTCCTCTGCCCTGGGGGAAGATCCAGGGGGGACGGAGGGGGCCACGGTCCCGCCCGCTGTGGGCCAGGGAGGAGAAAAAGAAGATACAATAGCCAAGAGACTTAGATCGAAAAAATAACTTTGCCTTGATTTTCCTGAACAATTTTGCATAATATTTTCTGGATTTTTTGTAAATGTCTGACAGCATGGAATTGAGAATTTAGGTATATGTACTTGCTTTTACCTTGTAGTGTTATGAAAAATGCTTTTTTTTTTGTTATTTTTTTATTGTGTATTTTGAGGTCTTGGAAGGGCCGACGACTCTGACGTGAATGCCCTCAAAATTTCTTTGTATCCCTTACCCTATCCTATAGAAAAAATGTAAAACCAATAAAACTTTTTCAATATAAAAAAAAAAAATGGGGATTTTAGTGCAGGGACAGTTGATTTAATCTGTTTTTATTGTATTTATTCATGTATATATTTTATGTTGTTTTAATTTTCCCTGTGCACCGCTCCGAGTCCCCTTGGGGAGAGGACGCGGTATATAAGTAAATTATTGATTGATTGATTGATTGATTGATTGATTGATTGATTGATTGAGGCCCCTCACGTGTGGGGTGCCTCAGGGGTCGGTCCTCTCGCCCCTCCTGTTCAACACCTATATGAAGCTGCTGGGTGAGATCATCCGCGGTTGTGGGGTGGAGTACTATTTGTATGCTGATGATACTCAGATATACATATCCACCCCCAACCACCCCAGCGATGCCGTTGAAGTGATGACCCGGTGTCTGGAGGCCTTGCGGGCCTGGATGGGGAGTAACAAACTTCGACTCAACCCGTCCAAGACCGAGTGGCTGTGGTTTCCAGCGCCCCAGTACAGCCAGCTGACTCCAACACTGGCTATCTGGGGCGAATCACTAGCCCCCATGGAAAGGGCCCGCAACTTAGGCGTCCTCCTGGACTCACGGCTTTCCTTGGATGACCATGTGACGGCCGTGACCAGAGGGGCCTTTTACCAGGTTCACCTGGTACGCCAATTGCGCCCCTTCCTTGACCGGACACCCTTCGCACAGTCACTCAAGCGCTCGTTATGTCCCGCCTAGACTATTGCAATGCTCTCTACATCGGGCTCCCCTTGAGGTGCACCCGGAGGCTCCAGTTAGTGCAGAATGCGGCCGCGCAGGGGATTTTGGGAGTCTCACGACGCTTCCACGTAACACCCTTTGTGCGCGAGCTGCACTGGTTGCCGGTGGCCTTCCAGGTGCGCTTCAAGGTGTTGGTGACCATCTTTAAATCGCTCCATGGCACGGGGCCTAGCTATTTGCGGGACCGTCTCCTACCACACACCTCCCTTCGACCGATCCGCTCATACAGAGAGGGCCTCCTCAGGGTGCCGTCTGCTGGTCAATGTCGGCTGGCGGCACCCAGGGGGAAGGGCCTTCTCTGTGGCAGGTCCAGCCCTCTGGAACGACCTACCCCCCGAACTTCACACCATCACAGACCTTTGCCTCTTTCGCCGATCACTTAAAACGCACTTATTTCACCTAGCTGGCCTAGCTTAGACTCTAGATTAGATATAATGTTAATTGATAGGGTAGTGGATTCGAATATTTTTAGCTAACATTTTAGCACAGGTTACTTAATTTAATTGTATTTTAATGTTGTGACTGTATTTATTGGGTGTTTGTATGTCATTTTTAATTTTCTGTGCACCGCCCTGAGTCCGCTGGGGAGATAGGAGCGGTATAGAAATTGAATAAAACTAAACTAAACTAAACTAAATATTTATGAAACTTGACACTTATTGTTTTCAACTTATTTAAATATGTGACACTTACAATTCAGACATAATTAAATTAAATCATTAAAATAATTCAATATTAATACAATTTAAATGATTCTTACCTAACAGGGGTTTGTGGAAGTACAATAGGAGAATCTTCAATTTGGTTTTTTGTAGGAGTTCTCTCTAACTGTAAACTTAATATAAGAAAAATGTCTCTACACATACGTGTCATATATAAAAGCTTCTTTTTTTAAACCAAGCTAAAATCTCTGGTCACATTTGTTCCCCCAATCACTCTTGACAGAATTTTTGTTAATGGCATCATTCAAAGAGGGATTGCTACATACTCCTAGTTGAGTTCTGATAATAGTAGTCCCCAAGTGCCCTTGTTCTGTGAGGTTTCTTGTTTCATTCTTTTCACTCAATTTTTTTCAAGATGTATTAGATATTCATCTAGTATTTATTCATTCTTATTTCCTTTAGCAAACGTCTCAGACTTTGGCTTGACTGACTCTTGTAATTCAAAATCATATCAACTTATTTATATATCTAGGAAGGATCAAATGTCTACTTTAGCCCAAGCTTCTACAAAAACAGCAACAGCATTGCCAAAGCTGAATAGGAATTAATAAAAGAGAACATACTATCTTTAACCAAATTGGACTCTGTTCTATTGTCAATAAGACAATAAGACATCTGGATATTCATTCTAATCTTTCATTCTTAAATAAGGTGCCTGTGAGTCACTGCCTGTGAGGCAGCTGAAGCGAATTCTCAGATTATCTAATGAATGGATATTACTGGAATACAGACTATGCAAAAAAGAAAATATATTACCATTCTTCATTTTCATATTTCAAAGTATCATCTTTCTCTAGAAATAATCTAGCATCAATATCCTTGTTTTTCAAATACATTTCTTCATATTTGCTTGATATATCTTCAACCTTAAGTTGAAAGAAAAATAGATTCATACTAAAAATATACTATTCATCTCTGATACATTTATATGTAATTTATTTTAGAAAACATTGTTTATACTCTATTTACTCCATTTATTTTAATAAAAGCACTACCTAAATTATCATCTAATGCAGTGGTTCTTACACTGTGGGAAATTATTACTAAAGGAATAATATGGGCACATCCTGGGGGTAATTGAGTGATTTATAATTTTTTTGTTTTTGAGTCCAGGATCCGATTTTGGAAACCTATCAAAAAAGGGTAATTAGGTAAAACAGTTTAAGAACCATTGGTTTTGTGTCATGTGACATTCAAATACCTCTTTATTAAGAAAAAAGTACTAATAAACTGGTAAGTAGCATTTCACTATTAGAAAAATCTATCAAGGGAAAAGTTTCTAATTATCAAAATCAAATCAAGAATTCATAATGGCAAACTGATTTTCAAATTAATTTAGGTTTACCTCCTGAAGTCTTCTGAAAGTTGTAATGCCCATTGAATTCAGAAATGGAATAAAGCTAGTAAAGTAAACATTTTTCACCTAAAATTATAAAAAAGCATCAGTGTCATTTTTCATGCTTAAAATGGTATTAAAATGTATATGGTTTATTACTATAATTTAGTAGCATGAAGACATTGCTACATCTGAGACTTGTTATCTACAATTACATTTAGTTTAGCATGAATTCCTATAAAAACATGGTTTAGGATATATCATTTGCATGAACTGTTCTAAGCAGATTGATCAGCATCCTAAATTTTGACCATAAAAAGAGACTAATCATCTTTTTCTTCCTTTTCTGTTATTTTACCACCTGAAAACTAAATTTACTGCATGTCTGAGGATTAGCTTTACTGATTCTATTACAAAGGAATGACAACAAAGAACAAATAGGAAAAGGAAGGTGTGTTAGACATGTTTGCTGACTTGATTTATTTGTAAAAAAAACCACATCTTTTCTGTCTGGCCGGCCTAGGATAGTCTCTCTGCCTATGGGGTATTATATTTAATTGGGAATGTTATTTTAGTTTAACTTAGTTTTAATGGGGATTTTTAGCACAGGTATAGGTTTAATTTGTTTTTAAATGTTTGTATATTTGCTGTTTTTTATTCTTCCTGTGCACCGCCCCGAGTCCCTATGGGGAGAGGGAGCGGTCTACAAGTATTAATTATTATTATTATTATTATTATTATTATTATTATTATTATTATTATTATTATTATTATTATTATTATTATTATGTAAATAAATATATAAATAAATTTAAAAATCATAGAATTTGAAAAAAATATAATAAGTATAATGAGAATATAGGCTGGGGAAAAATATTGCAGAAATTTTCCAAAAAAGTTGAATATTCACGACCTTCACAAAGTTAATTATTCATTAAAATACAAACAACAGGGAGAAAACATGTCAGCTTAAAAATCCAGAAATGAACACCCTTTCTATTATGTGGACCCCAACAATTTCCAGGATCTTAATGGGATATGAGAAGAAATTTTCCAAGACAGACTTCATTCCATTCATATTCCATAGCTGATAAAATATGTCAATTATAATTATCATAAAATAATTTCAATTTAGCTAGAGAAATCCTAAAAGATTTATTTTTATTTAGGATTAGCATTTGGGTGCTTGTTAATAGATAAATTAATCATGGAACACTATTAGTTTAGATGACATTATATAAAAGACAAAACATTCTACAAGTACTCCTTGACTTATAACAAATGAGACCAGAATTTTGAATGTGTAACAATGTAATTGTAAAACTATTAATCAAGTCATTGGATCCAACTTAAAGAACATTTTTACCATGGTAAAAAATATGAGGGAGGATTGGAGAGGGTGTACAAGTGGGAAGATATGTGAGAAGCATAGGTTAGGAAAAGTACACTAGAGATGGGCCAGGGAGGGAGTATGCAAAAGACACCATGTAAACTGGGAAGGGTACATGGGTGTGTGGTGCAGGTGAGAGAAGGTGCACAAGTGGCTGATTAGCATGAGCCCAGAAAAACTGGGGAAAGAAGTGTGGGTGGGTGGGAAAGAACAACCAACTGAAGAACAACCAGATTTGAAAGTTCTGGGACAGCTGCACCAGGAATAGCACCCATTCATTCAGTGCTGCTCTCACTCGGAATGGTCACCAACCAAATGGTTGTAGAACTGTTTGTTTCTTTTTTCATTTTTTTGTATTTCCTTCAGTAAAAATTAAATAAATTAAAAACACTTTGTATTAAAAATACAAAATTATAAAAATTCTACTCTTACCTCATCCAAATTACAACCATACTCTTTACAGAGCTCTTCAATAACCTTGATGTCTGTATCAATTTTTGATATTCTTGCACTTTTATTCTGACCTTGTCTACTTGTTCGAGACGATACTGCAATTATAGATTCTATGGGGAAAAGCCAATCATTTGCTTATTGTAAAGGATTACTTCAAAGCAATAAACAAAATTTAAAAAGTGTTTTCACGTATACAAAAAGGATTTGTTTACTAGATCAGAAATTGTCAGGCACAAACAGGTAGATTCACCCATGTTTAAGCCCTCCTCTTTGCCAGGCCAAGTGCTTCCCAAAAAAACTATTACATGTGAGACAGTCTGGTATATACTGTATAGGGTTTTGGCCACACACCAAGAAAATCTAGTACATTTTCAACCACAGGAGCCTACTGAATGGGCTGGTGACTCTTAGCTTAGCCTTCATGATAGGGTTGTTGCTGTGGGGAAAATGTGAAAAGGGAGTATACCACCTTAAGCTCCTGAAGGAAAGTAAGTATAAAACCAATAAATCCATAAATAAAATATGTCAGTTCATGAATAAATTTCAAAAGTCGTCTGTTCTTTCTGTGTGATATACCTACTTCAAAACTTAACAAAGTTTGACTTAAGGTCTTAATTCTCATATCAAACTAAAAAAGTCTAATGGTTTAGTCGACATCTCTCTAGGAATAAAGTGAATGCTTCAGTTTGTAGAGATATCTGATAGTGTTTCCTCTTTGGAGGAGAAGGGCAAAGAAGCAATTTTTCCTGGAAGCAAACTTCCGAGGTTGCTTTGGGAGGAGGCAGTCGAGCGGCATTTCCCCCTGGGTGCCTGCAGCCTTGAAGCAACTCCCAGTCCTTGCACAGTAAAGAAAAACTTCTCACGAGTCCCTCACACTCACAAGAAGTTGTTCTTTACTGTGCAATGACTGGGAGTGGTTCCGAGGCTGCAGGCACCTGGGGAGGGGGGGTGGGGAAACACTGCCCAACTGCCCCCTCCCAAAGCAATCTCAGAAATTTTCAAGCTTGTCTGGAGAGGCAGGTTTTTTTTTTAAGAAAACCCACCAAAAAGCCGCAAGATCCGGAGCTGCCAGTGTCTGGTAAGATGCACATTTCGCGGCCTGCCACACCACACCCCATGCCCCACCTGCCACTCCCAAATTGCGCCCCACTACGAGTATCTGTCAGCCGTTGTGTGCAGGGAAAAACCTTGCATGATAAAGAAAAACTTCCAAGAGTGTGAGAAGTTGTTAATTGCCTCGCACTCACAAGTTGCCAGACTCTGGTAAGATGCGTGTCTTGCAGCGGGGCACAATTTGGGGGTGGCAGGTGGGGCTGGGCGGGGCCACTAAAGAAGGGGAAGCAGGGGCAGGGGTAAATAGGTAGAAATTTCAAAAATTTCCCTACCTTTTCCTATGGCCATGGCTTGGTGGGGGGTCATGTGACTGAGTGGGCATGGATGTGAGTGACGTCAAGTTGGCCACACCCATTCAGTCGCATGCAGCCCCACCTAACCATGCCCACTGAACTGGTAGTGAAATGTTTTGAAACCCACCAGTGAGTTAAATGTATTGTTAAATAAAAAAAAATTTAAAGCTGTCCAGAGTAGCTTCAAAACAAAATGGGTGGCAAATAAATTTAATAAATCAGGTAAATAAATTTAATGTTAATCAAGTACTACTTGATTAACAAGTACTACTTGATTAACAAAGCCCAAAATTTCTGAAGGTCAGTGAGATAGTTGTTAAGTAAGTTTTACACCATTTACAACCTTTCTAGGTTGTAAATATGAATAAATATGAACCGTTGCCAAGCATCCCAATTTTGTTCACATGACAATGGGGATTCTGCAATGGTCTTAAGTGTGAAAAGCTTTCATAAGTAACTTTTTTTTGTGCCGTTGTAACTTCAAACGGTCACTAAGCGAATGGCTGTTAATCGAGGATTACCTATAAATAAAAATAAATGTTTTCAGAGAGATATATTAACAAGTGAGGTATTTGCGGTCTTCTGAATATTGACTTTTGAATTCCCACCAGCTGTATCTACAATACTTTAATATTAAGATGCAGTAGCAACTTCAGACCAATACTATAGTCTTTGATTGGCCATCCCTATATAAATCAAAACATGTTATTCCAGCATTTTTAAGACTAGTTTACAAAATACAAGTATAACTTCTATTCTGTAATGTGAATATAACACATTTGTTTCAGTTTTAGTTCTGGAAAAAAATAAATATAGGAATGTGTATTCTCGTTAGATTTGGTAATGTCTTTCCAGTTGTTTTTCCAGTTTTTATAATCATCATTAGAATTATAGAGATGTAAAAGAAATGGACAAATAACTTTTTGTCCAGCATGATAAAAATATAATTCTAAGCCAGTTCATAAAATAAAATAATGCACATACAATAATTGATTAATTTTCAGAATTTTCCCAAGCATGATTCAAATTTAAACATTTCTATTTGCGCCTGCTCACTTAGATCATTATATGAAAAGGTGTTATATTGCAATTAGACAGGCAAACAGTGTGAGAACCTGAAAATGGAATTAAAAGAGACTCAGCCTAAAATGTCCATGTAGCCACAAGCAGACTAAGTCAGCACTCTTAAATTCAGTTGATCTTATCTTACTCCCAGAAGATGCTGTTAGTTGAGAATATTCCTGTGCATAGACATGAGTAGCAATAAATCAGTTTAATTGGACTATGTGTGGATTTGATCTTTTATACCTGATATAAATGAGTTAGAACAGAAGTAGAAGAAAGTGATAGTTTAAATGAAAACACAGCTATGAAATGTATAAGGCAAGATACCATCTTTTGAACTGCTATAATTATTTTAATATAGTCATTATTATTATATTTGTTAATGAAACATATTAAATCCTTACTATAAGGTTCTTTAAGTAGTTCAGGGGGTAATTGTCTGGTACAATAATCAAAAACACACAGCAGAAGCTGGAAAGAGATAACCAAATCATCTTCCATCTGCAGTATTTTTCCTGAAATATTAAATAAAAATATTTGTGCGGAATATAAATCTTTAGAAATCAAGACTTTTTCTTTTTAAATGTTCATCAAAGCCATTATAAAATAATTATTTGTTCCTTTTCTCCTGTACCCCCTAGTTCAGAGGAAGCTGTAAAATTCATAAAATGTTAGTAATAGTTTGGTCTAATACAGGGATCTGCAAAATTAAACATTCAAAGAGCCACTTGGACCCATTTCCCACAGAAAAGAAAACACCAGGAGCCATAAAACCTTGGTTCAAGTTCCACTAGATCAGTGGTCAGCAAACCGCAGCTCACGAGCCACACGCGGCTCTTTGGCCCCTTGAATGTGGCTCTTCAGTCTCTCTCTGATTCCCTCCCCCCTCCCCCTCTCTGTCTCTGTCTCTCTCTGTCAGTCAATGTCTCTGTCCACAAAATACCGCGTGAAGCAGCGGTGAGCCTCTGTGCTGTCGGCAAGGCCATCCGCAGAGGGGGGGTCCCCCCCTCACACTCATCTTCCCGGATGGTCTCTGGAGTCATCAGCCGTCGCCCAGAGACTCGCCGCTCCTCCACACCATGAAAAAGATAGGCGCGCATACGCCCCACACAATTACAGTCTCGGAGACTTCGTAACGGCGGGATCTTGGGCTGTAATCACATGGGGCGTGCATGCACCTATCATTTCCATGGCGTGGAGGAGCAGCGAGTCTCTGGGCAGCTGCTTATGACTCTAGAAGCCATCCGGGAAGACGAGGAACACAAGGGGGACCCCGCTCCCCACACAGATGGCCTCGCCGGCAGCATAGAGACTTGCCGCTGCTTCACACAGTATTTTGTGGACAGAGACAGTGTCTGAAGACAGAGAGAGACAGAGAGGGGGAGGGAGGGGGAGAAAGAGAGAGAGGCAGAGAGAGAGAGAGAGAGAGAGACAGAGAGAGAGAGACAGAGGGAGGGAGAGACAGAAAGAGAGGGATCAGAGAGAGACTGACAGACACAGAGAGGGGGAGGAAGGGAGAGACAGACACACACACACAGAGTGACAGAGAGAAAGGAAGGGAGGGGAGACACAGACAGACAGAGATAGGCACAGAGAGAGAGACAGAGGGAGGGAGGGAGGGAGGGAGGGAGAGACAGACAGACACATACACAGAGTGAGTGATTAAGTGAGTGAATGAAACAGACAGACAGACACACAGAGTAACAGAGATGGGCGGAGGGAGGAGAGATAGACAGAGATACAGAGAGAGAGACACACACACAGAGAGAAAGAAAAAGGGAGAAAGAAAGAAAAAAGTGGGAGGGAGAGAGAGAGAGAGGGAGGAAGGGAGGGAGGGAGGGAGGGAGGGAGGGAGGGAGAGAGAGAGAGAGAGAGAGAGAGAGAGAGAGAGAGAGAGAGAGAGAGAAAACTTATGACCACAATTGAGCCCAAAATTTTGGTTGCTAAGCAAGACCATCGTTAAGTGAGTTTCACCACATTTTCCAAGTTGGCCATGCCCACCCGGTCACATGACCACTGAGCTACTCCCACAAAACAGACCACACCTTCTTTTGGCTCTCAAAAGTAATTTCTATCGTTGTACTGTTGATATTTGATATTTGACTAATGAGTTTGCCCACCACTGCACTAGATCATGAAACTCCTTGAACGACACATGGCAAGTCATTTTCTTGTTGCCACACATTTTTATTATAGAAATTATATGAGGAGAGATTATCACAATCCTTTGAAATCTCAGAATAAAAATAAGTTTTAAATATAGTATAATATACCACTCAATAATATTAACTATTACTTGTTTTTGTCTTAAAACAATATTAAACCAAAAAGCCCCCCAAATACTTCATAAATCAAACCATTATTTCAATTATAAACACGATTTGAAATGAATTAAATTGCATGTAATAATAAATATGATTTAAACATCCTTACCTTTTGCCAAAAGAAACATGATCCAGCAGAATTTTATAAATAAGCAAGAACTTATTTCAGCACAAGTTCTACAAAAAAACACAGTCAATTTACACATTCGACCTTTTAAAACAATTGTAAATATAGTTTGCATAGACCTTTTCAGCCAAATAAAATAGTTAAATAGGAATATTTTGTTTAGGAAAAATGTTAACATTACACTACATCAGGGATGTCCAAACTTGGGAACTTTAAGACTTGTGGACTTCAACTCCCAGAATTCCCCAGCCAGCATAGCTGGCTGGGGAATTATGGGAGTTGAAGTCCACAAGTCTTAAAGTTCCCAAGTTTGGACATCCCTGCACTACATCAATAAAAGTAAAACAACATGACTGCCCTCCTACTATTAACTTTCTTAGAACTCATAAAAATGTTGTATTATAGTACAAATTGCAGGCGTTTGCAGATGATTTAGCCTTTATTTTGGAAGATCCATTAACAACAGGGCCTAAATTAATAAAAAAAAAATAGAAGAATATGGATAAGTAACAGGGCTGAAAATAAAGAGAAAACTAAGATCTTAGTTAAAAATCTTACAGATAAGCAAAAAAAAAAAAAGAATTAGTAAAGAGGGTAGGCATTCAGATAGTAAAGAAGGTTAAATATTTAGGGATCCAACTAACAGCAAGATGTGTAACAATTGAGGAAAATAATTATTATAAATTGTAGAAACAAATCCAAGTAGATCTGGAAAAATGGAAGAATCTGCAATTATCTTTGGTAAGAAGAATAGCAGCAATTAAAATGAATATACTGCCAAGGCTATTTTATCTATTCAAGACAATTCCATTAAAATTTGAAAAGAAATATTTTGAGGAACTGAATAAAATAATACATAAGTATATTTAGCAAGAGAAAAAAGCAAGAATTGGTCTGAAAATGATGCAAGATATAGGAAATACAGGAGACTTTAGACTTCCAAACTGGGAATTGTACTATCAGGTGGCAGTACTAGTATGGATAAAAGAGTGGATTCTACTGAGGAATATAAGATTATTGACTTTGGAAGGAGATGATTTGCAATTGGGCTGGCATGCATTCTTGTTACATGGGAAAAATAAGATATATGGATATTTTCAGAGACATTATATAAGGAATGCATTATTATTTGTGTGGGAGAAAATTAAAGAACAACATTATTTGTTGTTGGTTTTCAACAATGGAGGCACTGATCCACCCAAACATTATTAATATGGAAAACATTGTCAAATATAAAATTATTTTGAATAAATAATTACATTGAAATATTTGGGTATAACACTTTCACTCAAAGTTAGAGAAATGAAAAAACTTAATTATGATGTGGTGATGAATGAAGTCGAGAAAAAGATAGATAAATATAAAAAGATAAAGCTGTCTTGGTTTGGTAGAATTGCAATGTGTAAGATGATGTTGTTACCAAAGTTTAATTTTTTATTTGAGATGCTACCATTAAATTTGACAGAGAAAGATATTGAAAGATATCAGAAGAAATTGGATAAATTTTGTAATGGTGGGAAAAGACCCAGATTATTGAAGAAAATGTGGTATCAAAATCAAAAAGAAGGTGGATTGGGAATCCCCAATCTACTCAATTATTATTGGGCCTATGGTATTCGAACTGTGGTAAAAATATTTAAAGGTGAAGGTAGTCATTGGAGAGATTTAAAGTTAAAAGATATTAAGAGATTCGGCTCAACATGGTTTTTAGATAAAGCAAAATCAAAAAGGGTAATTAATAGCTATTGGTTAAAGGGATTGAGTAAAATTTGGAATAAATTTGTTAAAACTTTAATTCCGGATATAATTTTTTGGGGGAAGACAATTGGAAATTGGCCGATTAAAACCAATATAAGTCGTGACAGGGTAATAGAAGATGAAAATATAGAAATTATAATAGATTGGCTAAAAACTTTAGGAAATGAGAGAAGGAAAAAAGAAATTATTGAAAAATTGGGTTTAGGCTGGTTTGAAAGAATACAAATAAAAAAATGGACTGAGAAAGTAAGAGGAAATTGCAAGATAAGCAGAAATAAAACTGAATTTGAACATTTAGTATCTCAAATTATGAAAGATGAAATTGGGTTAAAGGGACTCGTTAGTAAGATTTATAAGATTATAAATTTTGATGGAAAACCACAAATGGTGATGAAGATGAATTGGGAAAAAGAACTCAATATTAAAATATCAGACTTAGATTGGAATGTGAATTGGAAAAGTAGAATTATGAGGATTTTATCTGTAAGGATTAAAGAACATAATTATAAGGTTGTTTGGAAATGGTATTTGACTCCATTAAGATTATCGTTGATGGATAAAAAAACTAGTAAAAAATGTTGGAGATGTGATATGGAATTAGGGACTTATGAACATATGTGGTACAAATGTGATAAAGTTAAAAAGCTTTGGCAACAATTGGAGAAAATGTTATTTGAAATGATGGAGAAAAGAATAATATTGAGATCAGAAACTATATTACTGTTGATAATTAAGGAAACAGAACTAACAAAATATGAGAAAGAATTGATTAGAATTATGATTATAGTGGGTAGAATTATAATAGCTAGATATTGGAAATTAGATGTGAATTTTAAAATAGAAGAGTGGTATTGTGAAATGTGGAAATTAGCTTTAAATGATAAAATGACATGTGACATTAAATTTAGAAATGGTGTTTATAAAAAAGATATTTTTTGGAAAACTTGGAAACCATTTGTGGATTATGCGCTTGGAAATTTGGACGCTTCGATACCTGTACCCAGAGAACGTGGATTTTGGAGATCGTGAGGACATAACCGAAGAACCAAATCTTCCTTTCTTATGTACAGCACAGGGTGAAATATTGTATATGTATATTTTGTTGTAATGTCCAAAAATTTAATAAAAATATTAAAATATAGAATGTGCAAAAATGAACAGATTAACATTAGCAATTAAGGAGAAAGAGCAAACTGAATATTATATGATTTAGGAAGCATTTTACCAATGGCTGGAGAATAAAAAAAGAGTTTGGAAATGAAGAAAGCTAAAAAATAAGTAGACAATACACTTATAAATAAGATGAAAACTGTTAGTATGTGTATGATGAGAATAATGATGTTATTATATTATTGCTAGAAGATATTAAGAAGAAAAATGGAGAGTTTTATAACATTTAAATGTATAATATATTATAATACTAAACTTAGGGAAATAATGTTAATATGAATGTGAAAGATGTGGCAAAAAAGGAACGATGTTGGACAGAGATGTTTGTACCCAGACGACACACTGCATAAGGAAAGATGGTTTATTTTTGTAATTGAAAAATAATATACTGTAACTATAATTTTGTAAAATATTGCAGTATTATTACTATCAGTATATGTGTTATTTTTTCTTTCTTGTCTTTCATAAAATGTACCCAGACAATACACTGTATTAAAAATATTGATATATAAATTAAACAAACTTGACACACATACAAAAAAAAAGAATTCATAAAAATTCAAGACAGGAGCAATAGTTTTCACTTTCTTGTACCATCAACTTGAATGAATAGTTATACTTCTTAGTTTATCTTCTGAATTTATTTCATGATATCTAATTATGGTAAGAGTATTTCTTAAAGTTATTCTTACTTCTCCATCACTAATTGTAAAGGTAACATTTAAAATCAGATTCTTTGTCATTTAAAGAAAATATCAGCTAACAATACTGTACTTATGTGTTCTTTCATATGTCCTTACCCTGAATATTTGAAATAATAAGTTTTATTATTTATTAGCCATTATTATTCTATGAAAACAAACTTACTGATCATTGGGCTTTTCAATACAGATAATTTCACAAGTCCTAAAAACAATAGAAATGACAACATCTGGTTATAAAATTTGAAATTACACCTTAATATACCATATTTTTCAGAGCATAAGACACACCATAGTATAAGACGCACCTTAATTTTGTGGGAGTAAAACAAGAAAAAAAGTTTCTGCCTCTGCCTACCAGCATCCACTAGTATTAATCTGGCTAACGTCCTTGCAACAAACAGCAGGTGGAATACCACCAATCAGCTGTTCCGGGCTGCAGGGATTGCGACACACCATCACCGCCTCTGCACTTCGCAATTTTTGGGTGGTTCCAGGCAGTGGGGATCTTCACTTCCACTCGGATTTTGATAACAATCTTTTTATCCATTTAAAACAAACCCTATCACCCTATGCTATTTAAGTGGAGAGGGTGGGGTGGGGTATGATTTTCATGTGGTCAGAAGAAGGACTTGGCACCGAAAGCTCCACTCCCAAGATGCCCTGTATTCCTACCTATAACTGTAGGCATTGAAAGCCTGGCTTTCTTTCAGCAAACCTGATAGAAACGCAGCACTTTAGTCCTTCTGGACGCTGCCATCTCATAAGCACATTGCCGGGCTTCCCAGCAAGTCCCCTACACCTTTGCTGCTTCCCAAAGCAACCTGGGAAGCACGTGGGTTGGAATTCAGTTGACGAAGCGGGCACTGCACAGGAGGCAGTTGTCATGATCTCCATCACTTGGAACGCCTTCATTTCAGATTGGCTGCCTTCTGCACACCTGGATGAAGATCCACCACACTCTTCCCTACATTCATACAATAGGACGGCTTTATTATCATGACAGCCATTCGAGCGGAAGGTGAACTGCCTCCACTTCTGATTGTGCTGCACCTGGATGGGGAAGCTGCCACTGCCGGGCTCCCCCCTCTCCCCTGCCGCTGGTTGCTTTGCCTTTGTCCACGCATGGTGGGGAAGAGCTCAGAGGGGAGCTCGGGGGGAGGGGAGCGTGGAATGGGAGACCCATCCCCCCAATCCTGATCAAGCAGTCCTTGCGGGCCAGCTGTCATGGGAGCGATCCTAGTGGTTTTCTACCAGGAACCTTTGTAATACGAAGAGGGGAGGGGGGAACCCTCCAGCAGTGAAGCCCATACTCAGTGACAGGAGCCAAAGTAGTCTTCCACACACCAGGTTTTTGATATCAGGAAGGAAAGCTTTTTCGGGTGGCAGCTCCACTATTCCCTTCCCGATTGCAAAAGCTTTCCTTCTGTCTTGTACTCCAAAAAATACAGTATTTATAATATTTTAGAGGAGATGGTTTTCCTGTGGGAGATAATCAGAACTGATTATAGTAGCCAAAGTATTTTTTCTGAAACTGAGCTGATGCAAAATAGGATTATTTATCATTTTTGAAAAATTCAGGAAGCAGACCTCATGATTTATAATTCAACAGGTAGGGCCCTTGCTGACTATGTTCTTGAGGTGATCTGGCAGTCCTCAGAGCATAAGAAAAAAGTTATAAATACTTAGCTGTTATTGAACTAAAAAAAAGCAAAACTCTAACTTATTACATCTCATATTACATCCATCAATGTATGATCATGTTAAAATATTTTTAAACCACTTATTTAAAAATTAAGTGATAAAACAGTATAAAATAATAAAGCTCATAGTAAAAATATTATATTATAAAAAGAATTTAATAAAACCAACATTCGCTATCCGAGAACCTGGCATGTATTTAGGATGGTTACAGTGTCCCAGGGTAATGCAATCATTTTTTGTGATCTTCTGAGAAGTAAGGTCAATGGGGAAGCCAGATTCATCTAAGAACCACGCTGCTAGCTTAACACTGCAGTGATTCACTTAACAATGTGACAAGAAAGGTAGTAAAATGGGACAAAACTCACAACTAGATTTTAGAAAGAGACAACATGGTTATACTCCATTCAGTATCAAGGATGCTGCTGTAGATGTAGTCATCACTATTAAGTATCTGGGGGTGCAGATAACTAGCAATCTGAACTGATTTTTCTACATGTCATCCTTAATGAAGCGTGCAAACCAGCATCTGCATTTCCTGCATTGGATGAAGAGAGCACATCTTTCTCCTTCTCTCCTGGCCACTTTTTACAGAGGCACGATTGAAAGTGTTTTAACAAACTGCATCATTGTTTGGCTTGGTGGCAGCAGTGCCTCAGATAGAAAGTCCATAGAATGGTAAGGATAACCAAGAAGACTATCGGAAGCTCACTTCCTGTGATTCAGGATACTGCTTATAAGTGTTTGGAGCTCAAAGGATTGTTAGAGACCCCACACACCCACTTCACAGTCAGTTTCTGTTGCTCTCCTCTGGGAGGATGTTTCAAAGTATTTCTAGCAAGACTACCAGATTCTGTAACAGCTTTGTTCCCTATGCCATCCATTTGATAAACTCACAAGATTCATTTTTCTCGCCATGTACATGTATACATCCGAACTAGACTGTGTTGTTTCTTTGTGTCATATAAAATATGTGGGTATATCCATAATTTTGCATTTATTTATTTTGTCATGTTTATGTAATGCATATTGGAGGTAAAGAGTGACCTTTGAGAGCTGTATGCAACAAAATTTCATTTTCATGTATGCCAATTAGTATACATTCAAAATGACAATAAAATTATTGTATCTAACTGTCCCGCTTACCAACAGAAATTTTGGGCTCATCTGGGGTCATAAGTTGAGGACTACTTATATTTGGGTAGCCTATAGTCTATCAGTATGTGAAAACTTTAATTACCAATTGACTATGTATGGAATAGATATCTGTTTCTGCTCTAACCACAGGAGCTGGTATATGTTGTCAGTTTCTTAAGAAATAGGTCTCTACTTGTTCAAGTAAGGTGGCTTTTGTAACACTCTAAAATTTCACACCATAAGTCAGCATTTGGATTATTTTTGCCCTGAACTCTTTCACTATGGGGGTCAAGGTATTTGGGTAATTATAGCTAAACAGTTTATATAATCTTTTAGTAGTTAGTACTTATTTTATTTTTAACCCCAAAGGGCAGAAAAACTTGGAAATCAGTAATAGCCCCTATGTTTTCTTTTTCAAATATACATTAGATGGTAAACAAGTCAGAAAGTTCAGGATTAAGCTACAAGCTTCCGGTTTTAACAATTGTTAATAGTACAAAAGTAGAATACTCATGTAATTCCTGGTTCTGAGTCAAACAATAACCTTTAAATTTCACAGCAATAATATTAAAAACATTTCTCCAAATTTTCTTACCAGCAATTATAAATAAAGTTATTACATAGCATATATTTACGTATTGCTTAATCAAAAACTCCTTTTTAAAGAAATCTAAATTTCAAAATGCAATAGATAATGAATATTTTACCTTGTAAACTTCTGGTAGAGTAAAAAGAGTATATCATATTTTCTTTTCAGACGTGATATAGTACAGTCCATTTTAGCACTAGTATCCATGTTGACATTTATTTCTTTAATCAAGTGCGGAAATTTGCATACACTGCAAGAAAAATAGAAAGAGAGCAACCAAATCATTCATTTCTAACATTTACTAAATTAAGTGTAATATTTTCACATTCCTATGAGATTATATTCCATATTATAACAGTGACTTTCTTTTCATGTCTGATATTTTCTGTTAGTATACTTTCTGTCTCATGTTTGATGTTTTCACACCGTAACAAATATAATTACAGTAAAATATCCATAGTTGACCATCTCCCTAAGTTAACCTAATTTTCGTATACTGGACATACACTATATATGCACAATAGAAAACCAACCTCTTTATATAGTCCAATTCTATAAGTTATAACTTGACCACCTGGAGCATGACACACAATATTAATTTACTCAACTTGCCCTGTTGAGTCCACTCTGCACCAAGGCAAGTAAAGTGAAATGCAGAATTGGTAGCAATGAATTTTTTCAAGAAGAATATCAAAGAATATAATATTTTGGGCTTTGATTCATCAGTTTAACAATGATAATTATGGATTCATTTCATAATACAAATTGCACAGTCCTTTTTTTTTTGCACTTCAAATTTTTTCCTTTTTCCTTTTCTGGATCAATAAAAAACATCCAATGATAAAATAAAACAAATACACACAACAACACAGACATATCTGAGCCATTAAACTACATCAGAAATTCAACCTCCTGGCAAGGCATAATCAAAACATTCAAAATGCACTACTGAGCCCAGCTTCTGCATTGGGTCATTGCTAAAATTCAAACCTATGGTTCGTCTGCAGAAGCAAAATCATCTGTTTCATCAGTTACTGCTCTAGATGCAATTCTCTGGATTAGTTCTGCTTGGAATAAAGATCAGCCTGAAACAATACAGAAGTGCTTCAAGAAAGCTGGATTTGTTACAAGCAAGATGTTGCAGCCCTGCTAGACAGTCTACCTCCCATGGTGGAATTCAAGGGAGTAGATTTTGAAGATTCTGTTGCAATGGATGACAATGTGTTAATCCGCAATGAACCTGACCCAGAAGTAATTTTCCTATCAGTATTGATCAAGGTACAACCCAGTGGAAAAGTGTTGGAAGCAGCTGATGAAGCAGAAGAATTAAGTGAGGAATTAAATATTCTGAAAGAAGAGGATTTCAGTCATTTGATAATGCAGTTAAAATCATTTCCGTGGAAAAATGCCCAGGTATGGTGAATGGTATAACTAGCATTGAGAGTACTTTCTCCTCTTACCTTCATAAAAAGAGTAAGAAACAGACCAAAATTGACTTTTTTCAGAAAGAATGAACAAATCATGACAATACATACTTAAATGTATTGATTTTGTATGATACAGTATTGTAAGAATTATTTTCCTGTGTTTTCACTATGTGTGTTTCTGTATGACATTCTCTAATAAAAGCTGTATAATAAAATGAGACATGTGTACATATCAGTACAGTCGTATGTTGACCACTTTCTTTCAATCCCTTGGGTGGTCAACTTTCACAGGTTTTACTGTGTATTATATAGCTCACAAACAAATATGCTACTTGAATGGTTGTTATTAAAAACTATCACAATTCTTCAACCAAGATAAATAACAAGAGTATTTTTAATTAAATCCAACTTTCCCTAAATTCGACATTCTTCCTCCCAAAGCAGGTGTAAGAAAATCTTTATAAATGACCCTATTCGCTCATGGGGTGATGAGGAAGTTGTAGACGTATCATATTATAAATTCTATAGGGACATTAGATTTATTTTCATTTTGCTCCTAATAGAAGAATTCCCTGGGAGACTGTATATACTTTAATATAGATACCAATTAAGGTTTAGATATACATTATCTGGATTATATATGTATTAATATAGTAATAGAAGAATACATATTATTTTGTGGATTATTTTGTTAGTTACCATATTAACTATTTTCTTTTCTTTGTTTTTGTACTTTTAAATGTTGCTATTGATTGAATTTTATCAATCAACTAAGAATAACTCAGTCAGTAATACCTAGCCATAGGGTCGTGGTGGCTCAGAGCCTAAGACGCTGAGGTTGTCGATCAGAAAAGTCAGCAATTCAGCAGCCACGAAACGGATTGAGCTCTCTTTACTTGTCCCACCTTTTGCCAACCTAGCAGTTTGAAAGCATGTAAAAATGCAAGTAGAAAAATAGGGACCACCTTTGGTGGGAAGGTAATAGCGTTCCGTGCACCTTCGGCATTTAGTCATGCTGGCCACATGACCACGGTGACGTCTTCAGACAGCGCTGGCTCTCTTTGGCTTTGAAATGGAGATGAGCACCACCCCTTAGAGTCAGGAACAACTAGCACATATGTGCGAGCAGAAAATTTACCTTTAATGTCTGGCCAAAAAAAATTAAGTACTTTGCTAGTACTTGAATTGTGATGACCAAAAAATCCTAGAGCCATAGGCTGAACTTTGAAGTTTAAAAAAATCATCCCATAAGATCAAAAGAAGCAATGGCAGTCAACTGCTGTCACTAATATAACAGGTATGAAAAGGAACTGATTTTGTAGAGTGCAGTTGATGAATACATACTGGAAGTATAAATTATAAATAAAATTGCTAAAACATGTATCAGAAAGTATTAAACAGTATCAATGAGGTTGTGGATATACATGATGCTACAAATCTATACTGGTGACATCCACAATTTATGATCCAGAGTATAGAGAAAATGAAAGCAGTTTCCTCAAATATCAAATAATCTGTCTTAACTTTTTTTTTCATCCAGAATCATACTTTTTCACTTTATTCTTTCACTTGTTCTCTTTGCTTCTGTGCTCATGTTTTTTCACATCCATTCTTGGCAGTCCTCCAGAATGGCTTGTCGCATGTTTAGAACTTCAAGCCACCTTTGTATCCAGCTCTGATTCTCTCAGACTTTCATCTGTTATATTTTTACATTTATATTCTGTAGAGATTTATCTAAATGAATAAACATCCTCAAAAGCTTGTATTTAAAACAAATCTACCAAAATCTAATTCTTCTCTCCACTTACCTGTACATCTATCCCATCAGATCCACAGGAGAGTATGCTGCGTGTCCTATTAACCAGGGAGCTCCACTGGGCAATAGCAAGAAGAAAAGCCTTTTTTTGTGACCCCATCCTATGGAACATCTCCCTCCAACGTAGAAGAGACTGGCTCCAACCCTGTTGGCCTTTGAGGCTTTAAAACATTTTTTTCAACCACATGGCTTTATGACAGGAGTCCCCAATCCCCAGTCTGTTGGGAATTTGGTTGTGTAAGCAGCAGGCAAGCTTGCAAAGTTGGATTTGCGCAAGCAGTGTGCGCATGCACAAAACCATCCCCTCTCCCCCACCCCACAGGTCCACAAAGCCAGAATGGTTGGGGACCATTGCTTTATGACAGTGTGGTAGTATTAGTTTTTCCTTTTCCTTTATCTCATGCTTTTAATTTCTTTGGCTAACTAAATTTTACTCTTTTTTTGGACTCTGCATGTTTTTGTTTATCCCAGAGGGAAACAATATGAGGGATATGTATAAATGAATAGTTTCTTCAAGAGGCTCAAATAGCAATGGGAGAGAGGCTAAACTAGATGGTAGAACACTTAAATGCCTTAACCCAGTTTCCCATAAATTAGCAATCCTACTACTTTAACATGTGATTTATTAACTACTGATTATGAAATACAGATCATTTAAGGCAATATAAAAGATGCTTCTCCTGATGACTGGAAATAAAATTTATGTATTCTTTAATGTCAAAAAGATATTAGTATAATTGCATAAGTATACAGATCTATGTGGACACAACAAACATACCTAATTTTTAAACATTTCAGAAGTTCTGTAAAAGTGAATGTCATCTCATCCAGGTCAACTGCAGCCATAAAAATGCAGATGCCCCACATTTCTTTTTTTAGCTGGCTCTCCTAGAAAAAAAGGTTAGCTCAGTTATATTATTTAGAACTGTAATAAATAAACAATATCAGATCAAAATTTATATTCAATATAATTGTTTTACATAGAACTTTTGCAGTTATATTTATATAGTTTATCATCATATCTTCTATTATCAAAGTAAGTGGACCAACATCTATCAGTTTATAAAAGGTAACTGCTGTTGTACGTATGGGGAACTCAAAAGAATTTTTAAGTTATTGTTATTTCAAACATAAGAATAGCTCAGCAATACTTAGGATTGTGCTTTTTAGGATCAATCAAATATTGATTGATTGAAAAGAGAGATAATAGGAAAAAAGAGATTTTTATTTAAACCCTAACTGTTATCTGGAGGTTGAAATACTTGCTATTGAGTAACATGAAGACTGAAATTATTTGCCTGGTACCACATCACTAGTGTATCCTATTTGAGAAGCCTTTCCTAGCTTGTATCTTCCAGATATATTGAAAATGCAAAGATCTGGCAATGCCAGGAGGTGAAAACTACAAAATAGTCTCAGATTCAAGTCCCAATATCTGAATAATTTATAGCTGTTTCAAAGGATTTGAACAAAAAGAGGTTTTTAAAAAACAGAAAAATGAAAATATATATTTTATACTTCAAATCTTTCCTCCCAGTAGTATTAAAAGTCTTGGTACTAACTGAATGAAACCATAAACGGGAATTCTTTTATTAGAGGCAGAAGATACATACATATATTTTTATGTATATGTGTGCCTTTTATATTTAATACAATTCTGTACTTAGAGCCCGCATATCAAATTGCATTTCTCCAACCATAATTTAATAGTCAAGAGTAACAGAAACACTTTCTAGGATATACTTGTATATTACAACTTGGGATAAGTCAAGAAAAATAAAAGCTATTGAATAGGATTTCTGTATTTCATCCAGTTTATTCTTACTGACCAAACAAGCCACAGGAGCTTAGAGAAACTATACAGAGAAAGAAGCTGGAACAGACTCCCTATTACACAAAGAGGAAAGGAAAGGAAGGAACCATCCACCACCATGGACTGAGGTATCATCAATATGCTGATGTCTCTCAGCTGTATGTCTCAGCCAATGGTGAGTTAAGTGATGCCATATCCTCCCCTCTCTCTTTCTCTCTCTCTTTCTCTCTCTCTTCCTCTCTCTCTCTCTCAGTGCCTGAAGGCTGTTAGGGTCTGGATGGGGAGCAATGGGTTGAAATTAAATGCTGGCAAGGCTGAATAGCTCTGGGTTTGGGGTTCTTTGGCCCAAGGAAACTTATTACCTTTGGTCTTGGATGGCCCTGTGCATAATCTAGGGGTTCTCCTGGACTCTCAACTCCTGCTCAAAGAGCAGGTGGCGGTTGTGACTTTGCACAACTGCGGGTTGGGCACCAGTTATGCCCTTTCCTGGACTAACAATACCTACTCACAGTCACTTATGCCCCAGTCACTTCCTGTCTTGACTATTGCAAAACGGTCTACATGGGGCTGCCCTTGAAGAGCATCCAGAAGCTCCAGCTGGTGCAAAATGCAGCACCCCACATGGTTTTGTGCAGACCTCAGTGTGCACATGTATCACCTCTCCTGTGGGAGCTACATTGGTTGCCAATTTGCTTCCGGGTGCAATTCAAGGTGCTGGTTGTCATCTTTAAAGCCCTTCATAGCTTGGGACCAGGTTATCTGAGGGACTGTCTCTTGCCGGTCACATCTACCCAATGCACCAGAGCGGGAAAGCATGTAATGTTGGGGGTCCCATCCCCGAGGAAGATACACCTGGTGGGACCCAGAAGAATGGCTTTTTCTGTGGTGGCTCCCTCTCTCTGGAGCATCATTCAGGTGGCCTTCCGGGTGCGCTTCAAGGTTTTGGTGACCATCTTTAAAGCGCTCCATGGCATGGGTCCTGGTTATTTGCAGAACCGCCTCCTGCCACATACCTCCATCCGACCTGTCCGCTCCCACAAGGAGGGCCTCCTCAGGGTGCCGTCCGCTGGACAATGCCGGCTGGCGACTCCCAGGGGAAGAGCCTTCTCTGTGGTGGGTACAGCCCTCTGGAATGACCTGCTCCCCAACCTTCATACTATCACGGACCTTTGCCTCTTCCGTCGAGCATTAAAGACCTATTTTTTTCATGCGGCTGGCCTGGCATAGTTTGTTTTTACCATTGTTTTAATAGGATCTTAAATTATTTTAGCAAGGGTTAAACTTATTTAATTTAATTTTAAATTTATTCAACTGATTGTATTTATATGTATTTTATCTTTTTTATCAAATCGGGAGAGAGGGCAGTATACAAATTAAATAAATAAATAAATTCTCCCAGAGATTAGAATGGCCCCCACTCTAACACTCCTCTGGAAAGCACTGAAGATCTGGTTCTGCCAGCAGGCCTGGGGAACGCAGAGTGAGATGGAACCCATTAAATGGCTCGTATGATGTGTTATCGCCAGCGCAGGGGATTATTTTATTATATATCATTGTGTCAGATCCCTATACGTAATACTGACATTCAGTAGAATGGAGGGGAGCTTTGGAGTCAATTTACTAGCAGTACCTGTAACAACTGAGATTTACAACTGGTTTCCTGTCCACCCCTTCCCCTCTTTGAGGAGGAAACCCCGGCTTCTCGGGAAGAGGAACCATACTTGTCCGGGAGTGATCCAGAGGACAAACCACTGGTAAGCAAACCAATTAAACTGCTTACCCTCCCCCTAAGACTGTTTATCCCCAACTGGGAGAGGGGGATAAAAATCTCCACTTTAGTGGACTCATGGTGCATCCGCTGTTTGATCAGCCCAGTCCTGGTAAGGGAATTGAGGATTAATGTAAGGAAGCTGAAGAGCCCCATAGCTTTTTGCCAACTAGATGGGTCAATAGCAGGGGGGGAGCCAGCTTCATTTGCCACTGAGCCTCTACAGATTGGCATCTGAAGCCACAAAGAAATATACTTACACTTACAATGGCGCTGGGCATGGAATGGCCACTAGTTTTGGGTCTTGTATGGCTGAAAAAATGGAACCCTAAAATTAATTGGAAGCAAGACACCATAAGAGTGCAGTTGCATGTGACCTTTGCTGAGAATCCACAACAGGAAACTGAGGGGGCAGAGCACCAAGAAACAGCAATGTCCACTTACAATGTGCCAACCCAGAGCATACCCAAAGAATACAAGGACTTGGCTGAGGTTTTTGGCGAAAAAGCCTCTGACGAGCTCCCCCCCTCCCCCCACTGCTCCACTGACTGTGCGATAGAAATTCTGCCAGGGGCCAAACTTCCTAAACCCAAGATGTATAGCATGTCTCCAAGGGAGCTGGAAGAACTGAGGACATTCATTGAGAAAAACCTAGCAAGGGGTTTCATTGAACCAGCCCGGCCAAAAATTGCAGCCCCCGTGTTGTTTAGAGAGAGAAAAGATGGCTCTAAACGCCTCTGCATTGATTTTCGAAATTTAAATTCAATCAGTGTGGAGAATATGTATCCCCCTCCCCCTCACGAAGGATATGCTAGCACACTTTGCGAAAAGAAGAATTTTTTCAAAGCTGGATTTAAGGTAGGCTTACTACCGTATCAGAATTAAGGAGGGAGATGAATGGAAAACGGCATTTAACACCCCTCTTGGATGCTATCAATTCAAAGTGCTACCATTTGGGCTATAAGGGGCCCCTGCAGTGTTTATGCAATTAATAAACTAAATGTTGCAGGAGCATTTATATAAGGGCTGCCTAGTTTATATAAATGACATCTTACTATATTCTGAGACCAAGGCAGAACATGTAAAACTAATCCGGGCGGTTGTGAACAAACTTTGTTCTGCCAAATTTTATGCTAAACTCTCCAAATGCAAATTCCACCAAGAAAAAAATCGATTATTTAGGATACCACATTTCACACCAGGGCATAGAAATGGATCCTTCGAAGGTACAGGCAGTACTTGACTGGGACCCACCCAGAACACATAAACAGTTATAAAGCTTCTTGGGATTTGCCAACTTTTACTACCAGTTTGTCTCCACGTTCACCCAAATTGCTCTCCCCATCACCAAACTCTTAAAAACGAAGGGGGAGGGTAACCCGAAACTGAAGCAGCCTTTGAACTGGACAATGGAATCCCAAGCTGAATTTGAAAAACTTAAAACGGCTGTTTTCAGTAGAGCCAATTCTAAAGCACCCAGACACAGAGAAACTGTTTGCTATACAAGCGGATGCCAGCGATGTGGCGATAGGAACAGTCCTTCTTCAGAAAAATGAGCAAGACCAATTATAATCATATGCTTACACATCCCAAAAATTGAATGAATCTGAGCAAAGATGAGCCATTTGGGAGAAAGAGGCATATGCAGTTCGGTGGGCTCTTTTAACCTGGAGGCATTTCCTAGAAGGGAGCAAGATCCCTTTTGAAGTCGGGATGGATCATAAAAAATTAAAAGCCCTAAAGACCCCAAGGAAACTCTCCCCAAATCAAGTTTGATGGGCTCAGTACTTTAAACCGTTTGAATGTATGCTCAGATACCTCCCCACCCCCACCCCCCCGGGGAGGGATTATTTTCTGGCAGATGCATTATCCAGGAAACTGCTATACAATAATGTGAAGCCAGACGTAATCAAACCCATGATACGAAAAAATCAACTAGCTGCTAAAGTAACCACCAGATCCCAGGAAAAACAAGGCACTTTGGAGGACGACACCACCCAAATTTTTAAACAAGCTTTAACCACAGACAGCTGCCTGATGAAAGATAACTGAGCTTGGGTGGGAGGGAAGTTGTATGTTCCAGCTCGTCCAAAACTGTACTTAATGGAAAGGTGCCACGACTCCAAATTAGTGGGACACTTTGGTTTTGTAAAAATTTTACACCTAATTAAAAGGCAATTTTGGTGGCCATCACTAAAAAAAGGACACAGAGAGCTATGTAGCCAGCTGTCCAATTTGTGCGGCAGCTAAAAGACGTCAAGGCACAATGCCAGGACTGTTACAGAAGGTTAGTCGAGCCTTCAGTACCCTGGAAGGAGATTGCTATGGACTTTATTGTTGAACTACCAGAAGGCGGAAGGAATACTGTCATTTGGGTCGTAACAGACTTGTTTTCAAAGCAGGCACATTTTATACCGTGCCAAATGATCCCAACTGCCAAAAGTCTAGCCAAGTTATTTCTGATACACATTTATCACCTTCATGGAACCCTGCAGACAATCATCTTCGACAGAGGAGTCCAATTCACCTCAAAATTTTGGGGGACATTTTTAAACTTACTTGGCACCACCCAAGGACCGAGCTCCAGTCACCACCTCGACTTTAATGGTCAAACTGAAAATGGGAACATGGTTGTAGAACAATACCTAAGGTATTGTTTTATTAATTTTAAACAGGATAACTGGGTTGATCTTTTACCTTTTGCCGAAGTGGCCTTCAATAACGCTGTGCACTCAAGCACTGGTTTCACCCCTTTTAGAGTAGCAACAGGCCAGGATTTCAACCCCATGCCTGAGCTACCCACAGAAGAACCCACTATCCCCTCGCTTAAGGAATGGATAGACACCCTACGAAACACATGGCCAGTAGTTAGATTAGCTTTACAGGAAGCTAGAGAGGCTTTTAAAATTCAAGCTAACAAAAAAAGAGTAGACCCCATGTTGGAGATAGAGCATACTTATCTATAAAATTCCTGAAGTCATTGCAGCCATTAAAGAAATTAAGGTCAAATTTCATAGGACCTTTCCCTATCACGAGTTATCAACCCAGGAACAGTAGAATTACTCCTTGCAAAGACACTCAGGCAAATCCATCCAGTGTTTCACATTAGTTTACTCAAACAAGAAGTAATCTCACAACTCAGACCACCTGCACCTACACCACCTGTTCCTATCATGATAGAAGGCGAACAACATTTTGAAATTAAGGAAATCCCGGACTCTAGGATCCACAGGGGGAAAACCCAATACTAAGATGCGTGGAAGCATCTACCTTCATCCCAAAATGAATGGGTAGCGAAACACCATGTTAGGGCCCCTACCCTATTGAAAAATTTTCACTCCCAATACCCTGACAAACCTTGTTAAAATACTATGATGGAATTTCTGTTTCTATCTTTTCACAGGTGGCTCTCTCCCTTTTCTAAAGAACGGCAGCAAGTCAGATCCCTATACATGATACTGCCATTCAATTGAGAGGAGAGGGGCTTTGGAGTCAATTTACTAGCAGTACCTGTAACAACTGAGATTTACAACTGGTTTCCTGTCGCCAAAAGGCTGGAGATCCCAGCACCTCGGGAGGGATGTTTATGATGGCTATGTGGAATATCTTACTTTAATGTCTAACCAGAGATAGTCATGGGAATGTATGTTTATTCGTCTCTCAGGGCAGATGAGAAAGGAAACATTTTCACACTTGTGCATTGGCTAGAATCTGTATTCTGACAAAGGGGAGGGGTCATTATCAGTTTAATCTCACTTGCATTGCCTAAAGGGATTCAGATGCTGCTTTGCCTCTAATGATTTCCATTCTTCTTAATTAAAGATTCCTTTTGAAATAATCCGTTTTAAGAGTCTTTACTTTCTTAAGTTAGGAGAGGAGCCATTACAGATTGTCTCTTTTATTGATTTTATATGATGTTTTTATATTTTTGTAAGCTACCTTGAGTCTCGATCTGTTTATAGGCGGCAATATAAATCTCCTACATAAATAAATACAGGTCTACCTATAGATGGGCCTTCTGTTTACATAAGGAAGGATTCTGTACCTTATCAAAGTTGCCAGCCATAAATAGCAACAAGCAATTCTGAAATATTAGCACTTTGCAATCATTTTAGCATGGAGAGCAAGAAACTAAACACTACTTGCACTACAAAACAAAACTGTCTAGATTTTATCAGATGTGAATTAATATTATTTATTTTAAAATCAACTATAGTTCATAAAAGTGAAATAGTACTAAAAATATAAACAAAAACTAAATAGAGGGAGATGGGTGTGCATGTTTGTGCTTGTGTATTATTGTGTATTATTTTCCAAAACGTGTTATGATTATTACATTGTGATTTTAGTTAATAAAATTACATACTTAATAAGCAAGATATACTCACTACATCCATTTTTTCATATGCCTTCCAAGCAGTTATTCTCACATTGTCTGTTATACGTAAAGCATCACATAAGGAAACAAAGTCTGTTTCAGCAAACAAAAGCCTAGCAAAGAGAAATATGTTACTTAAAAAAATTGAATGTTTTAGGTACTTGACAGATTGTATAATTTTGTGGAATGTGTACTACACTATTTATTCTAGCATTTCACTTCCAATACTTTTTTATCTATCAATAAGCACAAGCAATGCAAATTGTATATGAAAAATGCAATCATAGGCCCTATCTGTCACCGACAGGTACTATGGCATTTTCCTGACCTCATTCCATGAACTCAAAACACAAGTTCATTCATATACGCATCGATGCACACAGTTATTTTACTGGTATCTGGATTCAGTTAAACATATTTTATTCATTATGAAACCTAAAAAGAATCCTGATGAATAATAATAATCTTTATTGTCGTTGTAAAAATTACAATGAAAAGAATCATTTCAAAACAATGTCACTTTAATTGTTGCTATTAAACAGTAGTGCAATTTTAGATCTATATTTTGTTAGTTCCTTAAACCTGCTAGTGGTCTTTTCAGCATGGTAACACCGCTTTCTCCCCCATCATTTATTTTATCTTTAAACCTTGCTGCAAATTCAGTATCTCACAGCCTCTACTATTGTTGCTATTTTTTTTTCTAATATTCTGTATTAGAATATTATGCCAATATTCTATATTATTCTTAATAAGATAGTAAAATGTTAAGAGGATAGATGAAAAGTGAAAAAGAGAACACATATTAAACTTCAGAATATTTGCTATCTTTTTTTTACCACTGTAAAACTTATGGCTGGTTAAGAAATAGTTTTGGCAAAGAAGATCTTGAGGCTTAGTTTCAGATACATGAAAGATGAGAAGGCCAAATATTTTAGTTAGTATTTTATATGTACCCACATATGTATACATACATACATACATTCCGTGTTTCCTCGAAAATAAGACAGGTCTTATATTTTTTTTAAAGCACGAACTATGTCCTTGGGCTTATTAGTGGGGAGGGCTTATTAGTTTCTGGGGCAAGTGAGAAGCAAGGCACACCTTTTACCTTTCAAGCTCCATCACATTCCTCTGTCCAGAAGGCGAGCGGTGAGGCGGGCCAAGCCAGCTGGGACCCCTTGGCCCTACAGCTGCTATTCGCCTGCGTAAGGCTGCTGAGACCAAGCCAAATCTCGGCCTACGTGGAGCTGGATGGAGGCACTAAAGTCCTCTCCTCCGTGACTGGGCTGTGCAAAGTGGGCAGCGGCAGCAGGTCCGGCGCTCCGTCTGAGCAGCGGGGCCGTCTGGTGTGCTACTTCTGGCGGGTGCCTTTCTCTGGCCACGGCGCCTGCAGGAAGCACTGGATCCGGCCTTGCGCTTGCCGCACTACCATGGGTGCAGCTGGAGGTGAGCACGCTGCTCCTGCAGGACAGTGGCTGTTCCTTGGCCGCCATCCCGGGCTGGTGCTGGCCAATGCTGGCATCGAGCTCTACGACCTGGTGGTGGCTTGCACGCTCAGCCGCCAGTCCAGGCCATCAAGATCACCAAACCCGAGGACCACACCGCCACCACCTGCCTCACCATGGTGCTCCTGTCTTCCCTCAACCAGGTCCCTGGCCTGCTGGGCAGCGGCAACGGCGGGCAGGCCGACAGCTGGGCCCAAGAGCTTCACCTGAGCCTTGATGGCTGCCAGCGCCTTTAGCCGCTCCTGTGCCAGAGCTCGGACGGAGCGTTGGACCTGCCGCCGCCACCCACTTTGCGCAGCCCAGCCACGGAGGAGAGGACTTTAATGCCTGGATTCCCCTTGTAAAAAAAAAACCTAATGAGTTGAATTTTTTTTTTTTTTTTTTACAAAAAACCTCACGGGATCAATCCATGAGGGTTTTTTTTACAAGGGGAATCCCTGAATGAAAGGACGAGGAACACAGCTGAGTTGGATAGGGAGCAGGCGTGCCTCGCTTCTCTGCCACCCACCCATCCTCACTAAAGGAGGGCAGGGAAGGGAAGCAGGCAGGCTGCCGTTACAATTGGGGGGGGGATCGCATATCTGGCCTGCCGCTGTTTTTGCAGCAGGCTCTTTTTGTGCTTAAATAGTTGGGGGGCCTTAGTTTCAGGAGGAGGGCTTATTGTGGGGCATGCTCTGAAAAGCCCAATTGGGCTTATTATGCGGGCATGTTGTATTTTCGGGGAAACACGGTACATACATACATAATCTTATTTAAACAAGCCCTTAGATTCTCAGGTTATGGGTTATAGTAGATAAAGGACCACTTTTAGAATGTTTGGTCTATTAGTCTGCCATTCTTTCCCCACATTTTCATTTAAAAACTATACAATTACTGTTAATCATGGACAGTTTATAAATCTATATAAATAAAAATGTAAAATAGTTTGTGCAAAGCCGCTAATCTCAGAAACTACTGGACCGATCGACACCAAATTTTGACACAATGTTCCCAAGGACTTCCAATGATATAATACGCACCTTTTTTTTAATAAAAGTTTTTATTGATTTTACAATTTTATAATATTAGGGAAGGGTAATTAGGGTTTATATTATACATTTTAGCGCTTCCATACCAGAGATGGTGACTGCAATCGGGTCCTCATACAATATCATGTTAAACAAGTAGTGTTAGGAGATATATACATTTGGCACATTTTTAAGATTCATACATTCAATCTTTAGTTTTACATTTTCATCCGTTTCAAGAATTACAATAGTTCAAAATTAATTATTTTTGAGATCTGAGCCTTTTTGCTATCGCACCTTCTTTCTCCCTCCCCTCAGAGGGCGGGGCCGTGGCTCCTCCTGTCCCTTCTTCTTCATCACCCAGGATTGAGGAATGTTTTTTAAGAAAGGCCTCGGCCTCTGCAATTGTTTTAATTCTAATTCTGCCTCCCTCCCAGAATACCAACATTCCTTCAAGCATTAGCCATTTAAACCAGATCCCGTTTTTATATAATTTTTTAGACAAGAAGGAAAATTTCCTTCTTGCTTCTCTAATCTTTTTTGGGATCTGCTTTAATATGGCAATATCTTTTTGTTCATATTTCAACGGACCCTCCCGTTGTGCTCTTAGTATTTCCTCCCATGTGTACCTTCTTAAAAATTTAATATGAATCTCTCTAGGAACTTCATTTATTCTAGCATGTGCTGAATTAATTCTATAAATTAAATCTATTTCCCCCCCAAAGATATTCTTTAGTTTTTTTGATATAATCTGCTAAAATTCCACTCATTAAATCTCTTAAATCTTCACCTTCCCTTTCAGGAACATTCTGAAACCTAAGGAAGAAAGACATTCTTTCAAATTCAAATTTAGACATGTGCCCAGAAAATTCTGACGTTTCTTTCTGCAATTCTTTTAACTCGTCCCTCATCTCGGCTTCCCCCTTCCTCAACTCTCCAATTTCGTGTTGGTTAATTGTTAATAGTTTTTTGTGACTCCCGCAGTTCATCTCTTAAATCTGAAAAATCTTTCAAGCCTATCCGCAATTCTTGTATTTCTCTCATTATGTCCTCAAGTGTTAGTCCTTTCTCTTTCTCTTTGTCTCCTCCTGTTGCCCCTTTCTGTAACATGGTAGAAATTTTAGCTTGTTGTGAAGTCGGGGTGGCTCTAGATGAAGTTTGAGCTGGAAGGGATTTTCCCGTCGGATTTTTTTTTTTATGAGGCATTTGTGATTTTAAGTTCATAGGATAAAAATGGCGTTGAGGAGTGGGCAGTCTATGAGGTTCAAGATATCAGGAACACATTAAGTCAGAGTCCAATTTTCAATTTTTTAAGTTTTATCAAATCCAGAGGGATAATTTTTCTATAAATCCACAATAAGAAGGTCCACATATTGGGAAGTACACCAAGGGCTTCTTGAGAATACCGAAGAAATATATTTTCCTTTAAATTCCAAGTAGCTGAAGGGATGTTACATAACTCAATAAAAGTTTATCATCCGGAACAAAGAAATCGCCATATTGCCGCCTCTCCTCCAGGAGTGTGAAGAAAGTGAAAGCAAAGTAAAAGTTTCCGCTGTTTAAACAAGCCACAGATATTGTGTTACCAATTGTAATTCCAGCATTGAAACAAAGTTTCTTTAGTTGGTATGAGAGCGGATGGTGTTAATCTTTCTCTCTTCTTGATTCGGAGAGCATTTTAAACAGCCGCTTTTACGAGAGGAGGTTTTTGTAATTGAAACTCCCCCCTCTGTTCTTCTTTTTTACAACGATTTAATGGATCGTAAAGCAATAACTCACAGTCACTTTTCCTTTGAAAGAAGGTCCCGCTGCAGCACCAAGTCCGGCATTTCAGCCCGTCTTCTTTTTTTCTGCTAATTCCAGTAAGCGTTGGCAAGGGGGTCACACACCCCCCGCTTTCCGCTCCCTCAGCTCCTAGAGCAAAGCGGGAAAGGGCATCTCGCCGACCACCGTCGGTACGGAAGCCCCCCGCAACCGCTCGTCCGGCAGAGAGTTAACCCAAACTCCCTGGACCCCCCTGGGGGGCCAGCTGAAAAAGCAAGCGGCAGGAGCGCCCGAAAGCACTTCTGTTGCCGTCGAGAACCGAAAATCAACTCTACGTACCTTTTTTGTGGCTAGCACACGTGTCATGTGCAAGGTACACAAACATAAAATGTACCCACTTGTGAGGTTTTAACCTCCCTGTAGCTCCTCTCACCAGACAGTTGTGTCACGCACATAACAGCAAAAAGTCCCTGCGCGCACGACTGACCGGCCTTGAGAAGGTGCGTTGCCAGGGAAAAGCAACACATGACACATGCGCCTCCCTGTCCCAGCCCAATCTTAGCTGTGTAAGCCTGCAGCCGCTCTCCTTCCACCACCCCCATCGCCAGTATCAGAAGCCAGCGGGGAGGAGAGAGGCAAAGAGGTCTGAGGAGGGCAAGGCGCCGTCCCTGTAGCTGCTCTCCTTCCACCCCACACCCCCAGGATCAGAAGCCAGCGGGGAGGAGAGAGGCGAAGGTGCCGTCCCTGCAACTGCTTTCCTTCCACCACCCCACCACCCTCAAGATCAGAAGCCAGCGGGGAGGAGAGAGGCGAAGAGGTCTGAGGAGAGCGAGGCCCCATCCCTGCAGCCGCTCTCCTTCCACCACCACCCCACCACCAGGATCAGAAGCATCCAGCTTCTCCTGCCATCGTTGTCCCTGCAGCTCCTGGCGCTTCTACAGCTCTCCCCCAGTCAATCTTCTCCAGGCCTCCCTCCCTCCCTTGAGGAAATGTGGTAGGGAGGTTGGTAGAGGGATAGAGAGAGAGGGGGGAAATACAGTAGGTAGGTAGGAAGGTAGGTGGATAGAGAGAGAGGGGGGGGAGATATAAGGTAGGTAGGTAAAGGAATAGAGAGGGAGAAATACAGTAGGTAGGTAGGTAGGTAGGTAGGTAGGGAGAGAGAGAGAAATACAGTAGGTAGGTAGAGGGATAGAGATAGGGAGAAATACAGTAGGTAGGTAGGTAGGTTGAGGGATAGAGATAGGGAGATATACAGTAGGTAGGTAGAGGGATAGAGAGAAAGAGGGAGAAATACAGTAGGTAGGTAGATAGATAGGTAGAGGGAGAGAGGAAAAAATACAGTAGGTAGGTAGGCTGGGGTTTATACAGTGGTTGTGTGTACAGTTTGGTTGGCCATTTAATATAATATGTATGTATATACCGCTAGTATATACATACATATATACATATCTGGAGAAGTCCGTGGGCATGAAATTTATAAGAGAAATTCAAAAATGAGACTAAAAAAATGAACTTCCAGGAGCTACCTTATCAGTTAAGTGGGAGTGGGAGGGAAGGGAAAAAAGGAGCTGGGTTTTTCAAGACTACTTACTCCCATAAAATAGTGTTTGCGCTTGAAAAATGTGCACTAGAAAAAAGATCAAACCTAAGCTCTTTGTCTCTATTTAAATAGTTGCTGAATAAAAAAATATATAAATCTAATAGAATAGGTAAAAGCTATTTTTCTAACTTGTGCTCTATTTTTCTAACTTCAGCTACATATGTTCATATACAGGTAGTCCTCAATGTATGACCACAATTGAGCCCAGAATTTATGTTGCTAAGTGAAAAATTTGTTAACTAAGTTTTGTCCCATTTTATGATTTTTCTTGTCACATTAAAGTGAATCACTATAGTTGTTAAATTAATAACATGGTTAAGTAAATCTGATGATTCCATTGATTTTGCTTGTCAGAAGGTCACAAAAGATGGTCACAAGACCCCAGGACACTGCAAATGTCATAAATATGAATCGGTTGCCAAGCATCCAAGGTAAATCATGTGGCCATCAGCATGCTGCAACAGTCATAGTGTGAAAAATGGTCATGTCACTTTTTTCAGTGCCATTGTAACTTTGAACGATCACCAAGTGAACTGTTGTAAGTTGAGGTGTAAAGGCAACTTTGTGACACATCGTGACAAAAAGGTGGGTTATAAGTATTGGTCATTAAACCATATAATTCTTAAAGATATTTCAGGCAAAATGAAACACAACTACACTTTAGTTTCTATTATCAGCATATGCTACTAAAATTAACTGGTATGTTGCATCAGAAACATTCTTTTTGGCCACTAACAATCAAAATAGGGACATATTTGGCAGTTTCTTAATGTATTACTCCAGAATGTGAAGTCTTCCAAATAGCTATTATTTTATTTGTATTCCACCTTTATTATTTTTACAAATAATTAAAGGCAGTTAACATATCTACCACACCTTTCTTCACCTAATTCCCCATCACCAACCACTCTCTGAGGCAAGTTAAGCCGAGAGAAAATGACTGGCCCATGGTCACCCAGCTGGCTTTCATGACTAAGGCGGAATTTAAACTCACAGTCTCTAGCCTAGTGCCTTAACCACTAGATAAAACTGCCCCTCTTCCAAGGCTTTTCAGAGAATATTTTGATGCCGTAGACAGTTCTTACAAGGTCAGAAAAAAATCAGGCAGAAACCAGACTAGTTATTTAATCAAAAAGAACAGGTGGAAAATATTCCTCCCAACCTTCACAATGATTGTAGTAAGTGTTACATCCTGCAGGATGGGAGAAAAAAGGCACAATTTAAAATTTAACTTCACTGTAAATGGCACTTGATACATAGCACTGAAATTTTCATGTTTGTTTAGCATTTCTACAACAAATCTCTTTTCTATTAAGAAGAGTTGTGCACCCTCCTATTGTGCCTGCTCCCAATCTAGTCCAGTCTTGTTGAGCAAAGCCCAACATCAGGTTAAAGTCATGACAAAAAAGGAGCGAATATTTAGCCAAACTTAGGTTCAAGCTTTCACAACAAATTATACTATTCTAAAAATGCAGCTATGGCTCATCTGAATTTTACTAATCCAATACCAAATACTATCTCCTGGAAAGAGAGGGCTCATCTCCCACTAGCCTTGCCCTCACTTTTCTTTTAATATGACTGCAAACACTGCTGCTGAAAAGCTGGATAGATTTGAAAATCACATAAAGTGTTCTTAAAAGATCACCTAAAGTGATCTTTTAACGTTTTCCATAATATCTAAACAAGTACTTTCTTCTTTCCAGTTGTTACTTCTATATTATTATCCTCCGGTTTTCTATTCCTTCTTCTGTTTAACCCCTTCCTAGGATATCTACATCTTGGCTTTTCTTATATTATTACTGCTTTAGGGAAGGAGTAATCATATATCTGTGAAGAATGTATGGTATTTACAGTATAGGCAGATAAAGAAAAGGATTTTACAGGAAACAAATTTTAATCAGTAATTATTATTTTGATTGCCTTTCCTTTGCAATATAATTTCTTGCACACACATATATACATACAATTCTTGTTTGCAGGTATTTATTGTGGAGAGAGAAATTTCAAGAATTTGGCAATGTTTATAATTTTTTTCTGTTTCTTTTGCAAGGTCATCTATCTCCCAGGTAAAATTCAGATTATGATGAGCCTAACGGCCACAAAGGAAAGCTGCACAGACAGCAAGAGAGAAACATGATGTTCTCAACTCTATCCTTAGCAGCCATTACATCTGATCAATAAGGCAAACGCTGAGAATGACGCCTGTAATTCCTCTGTTCTGTTAAATGTCACTGATCTCAAAACTCAGCACTATCAGGGTAGGCGTTTATTGACATGTATGTTTGGTCTCCTAAGCATTTTTTCCAAGCCATCAAGTTGCTATACTCCTCTTGGGACCTCGTTTGGCACCCATTCGATTTCCAAGAGGAAATAAGGGCGACAGCTTTTAAAACGGGGAGAGGCTCGATTGGTAATTTTATTTTATTTAGATTACTTTATTTTCGATGTAACAAACAAGCTCTGCAGCCATGAGTCCCTTAATCCAAGGAGGAATCGAGAGGTAGAGGCCGCGAACTTCCTTCCTTGCACGAAAAAGAAGATGGCAACCTACGGGCCACTTGAAAGGAGCTGGACTGACGGCTCTCTCGCCTCTCCCCTGAACCAGCTCTCCCTTGCTGCCCCACGCCTCACTCCAACCCCACCCTCCGCCCCCAGGCGAGAGCTACCGCTGCGGGGCGAACTGACCTGTCAGGAGCCTGGGGGGCGGCGGCGGGCGTTTCAGATTCCCCCGCGGACTCGGAGCTGTCGTCCGCCTGGCTTGGGGGGGCAGTTTCCATTTTCCGTGGGGGGCTGGTCGGTGCCATATTCGACACCTCCAGCCACATAGAGGTTCCCCCGGGAGCTCAGACGCTGTTGCAGAAGAGCCCGGCCGCTACCATAGCCGCCTTCCTCAAAGCATCCCCGCCCGTCTCCCAAACCGCGGGAAAATGCTTCACACGCCCCTCCCCCAGACGTCACTTCCGGTGAAGCACTCCGGCGGAGCCTGCAGTAGAGAGGCATCGACGGAAGCGCTCGCACTCAGCCGAGCGGCCTTGTTGGTACTATTTCTACCTATGTCAGTGTTTCTCAACCTTGTCAACTTGAAGATGTCTGGACTTCAATTCCCAGAATTCCCCAGCCAGCATTTTGAAGTCCAAACATCTTCAAGTTGACAAGGTTAAGAAACGTTGACCTATATGATCATGATTTATCATGTATAGCTTTTATGTACACTGAGAGCATATGCACCGAAGACAAAATCCCTGTGTGTCCAATCCTACTTGGCCAATAAAGAATATTCTATTCTATTTCAGCCTTGCACCCATCAACCTTGTTCCAAACTGGCCACGTTTTATTGAAGTGACGAGTTAATCCGAGCTTTAACTCAACGTTTCTATCTCTGCAACATTTTTGGAACAGGGAAGGAGGGAAGCAATGAATCAGACCCGTTATTGCGTAGGCCAGGGGTCTGCAAAGTTGGCTCTTTTAACACTGGTGGACTTCAACTCCCAGAATTTCCCAGTCAGCCAGGCTGAAGAATTCTGGGAGTTGAACTCCACCAGTCTTAAAAGAGCCAACTTTGCAGATCCCTGGCATAGGCCAGTGTTTCTCAACCTTGTCAACTTGAAGATGTCTGGACTTCAACTCTCAGAATTCTCCAGCCAGCATTGCTGGCTGGGGAATTCTGGGAATTGAAGTCCAGACATCTTCAAGTTGACAAAGCTGAGAAACACTGCCATAGGCAAAGCCGAGCCTTCATGCAGTGTCTCTTAAGAGGCCCAGCACAAAGAAAGTGGGAAGGCGACCACCCGAGAATAGGTGGATCTCAAAAGTTGCTTTGAACAGGAGTGTTTGCTGCTACCCTTTTCTAGCCCTTCTGCTGGAGTCCCAGAGGCTCCCTAATGGGACCCAATAACCACTGACATGGTTTAGTGACTGCTTTTATACTGAACAGATGTGCCAACAATTATTGCTGTCGACCCTTTTCGATCCGTTTGCTGAGCAGAAGCTGATGTCCTTGTGTGTTCCATGCAAGACTTGTTGTGACTTGTCGCTTTGCATCACCAAGTCAACAAGGTTGGTTCAATGGAAGTCATAATCCACCAATCATCAGCTAACTACTTTTATCAATATTTCACATGATCCCAAGTCAAAGTGAGAAACTTGATCTTTTTATGTACAATCAGATTAGATCAGTGGTTTAGTTATCAGATAAGTGATTTAGTTTCCTTGAACATAACCAACATCCATTATACAGCCTGTAAAATTAGACATACCTTGACTAACACCACCAATTCCAATATTCTTATCATGTTTTGTGTTTTTATTATTAACTATTTCTATCTGGACCATAATAAACTACTTTTGGATTTTGTTCTTTTTTTCAGTTTTTCAGAACACTTTTCCTATTAAATCCATGCCAATACAGATAAGCCGCACTTACTGAATGCCTTGTATGGGATCTTCAAAATTGTGGTGTTGAAAAAATAATTTTATAACCAATGCCCAAATTTAAAACCTTTACTGCATTCTTTTGTCACATGATCACCATTACAATCAATACATATTTTTTGTGCCTATCTTGTTTTTTCCCCAGTTGCAGAGTGAAGGAATTAGGGATTGCAAGAGGATAAGCACACTGAGGAATACACAACAAAAGCAATGCACTGTCATTGTCAGCTGCAAGGATGCTATTCAAACATATTCCCTGTATGCATTTGCTTCCTCTCTTGTAATCCCTTCCTCTCCAATCTCTTCACTCTTTGGAGTGGGTGGAAGGAAAGCCACTTCTACACCTCTCCTGTCCCTGACTTGTTTCCTCTACCTTGCAGAGAGATTGCCAACGAAGGGATTTCAAGAAAAGTCAATTCTTTGCCTAGTAAAAAAAAACCCAATACTTTAAAATTTCCTTTTTTTAAAGTGTTTCAGTTCTACTCTAAATCATTACAAATAAAATTAAATAATCCCAAGATTTAGTAACCTAGTAATTATAAAAATTTAACCAGTAAAAGAACTTAGCAAAACATTTACACAAACAGATTTGTATTTATTTTCTTTTGCATACATATAGCTTATATACAGGTCAGTAACATGAAATTACTGTTAGAGTTTGTACAGCAGACACCTATATTAGCACAGCCAATTTGAAGTGAATTTAAGTGTGGAAACAACAAATTCCAGCTTTATTATAAAATGTTTCTTAATGAGCGGTAATCAGCAATAGTACTAATACACCTCAAAAGTTGCAACTGATCTATACATTTTTTAACTTTTAACCAGAATTATTTTATATAAATTTTTGGTAATATTAGATGCACACTTTCCTGATAGTTCAGGATTTATTATGTGAAATACACTAACAATATACAGCTTCTATTCCAACATAAAAAATAACATTTTACTTCAAAATATGACAAAGATGTTTCATGAGATTAAGTAATTAGATTCAGCTCTACAGCCTTGTCTATTCTTTAATAAATGATTATAAAAAGAAATCACTGCACATAATAGAAAGGATAAATGGAAGTATCTTTCTAATTTTCTGTTACAGTAGCATTCCTTATTATTCTTCGCAAATAAGCGTTTCCATCACAAATCTGTTCTCAAAATGTCGAATTATCCGGCAATTACCTGCTTCACGCTTGTGAATGCCTATTATGGGAGAATGAACAAAATATTGAGTTGTTTTTTTTTAAATGTATAGATTGTCTTGTATGGAAAAATATGCATTGTAAAAAAACCACAATATATATTTTGTAAAGTATGCAGAGCTGCTCTCCCATTTAAGGTCTAAATTATACCAGAAAGAAAACTGCAAAGAAACTGACATTATTCTGTACTGAAATGACAGGCCATATGGGAGTTCAGGTAATCCTCATTTGATGATCATTCATTCAGTGACCATTTGAAGTTGTAATGGAGCGGAATAATTGGTGTTTACAACCAGGCATTAAAGTTTTGGTCATCATGGCACTCCATAGTCATATGGTTGCAATTTGGGTATTTGGCAATCAGTTGACACTTACAAGAGTTGAGGTGTTCTGCAATGACAAGACCATCATTTGTGACCTTTCCTGCCATCATGGAAAGTCCATGGAGAAGCCAGCAGAGAAGGTTGTAAGTCACTTCTCTTAAGGAGCCTCCGCTATGAGATCCTAGGGATCTTTCACTCTGTAGTATGTGCTCACACTACAGCACTCCCTCCCATAAACAGCCGTACTCAGTCAGTACCGTAGCACCTTGACCCCAGTCCACATGTACTCATACAATGTCACAGCATCTCCTATTATTAACAATGGGAAGACAGGTGAGCCTAAACAACAGCATTATGGGTTTTCTTTAAAAAAAAAAAAAGCACTGTTCTCAACAGGAAGTATATCCAAAGTTTTCCATCTGCTATCTTCACTGGTTTTTTATTTTATGTGTGTATTGAAATTTGTAGAAAGTAATTAAGTTTAAGTTTGTATTATGAAGAGGTTCCATCAAGTTCCAGTCACTGAATAGTTTCACTGGACTCTATGAGTGGACAAAAGATACATGAACTTATATCTGTCTAATTGAGAATAAGCCTCATGGAGCACTGTGGACTCTGCTTTGAAGTTGCATAGCATATCCTTCAAATCTCTTTGTCTCAGAAAGACAGGGAGGGAGGGAGGGTGGGAGAGAGGGAGAGAGAGAGAGACCAAATAAATAAATAATTTGATTTAAATAATTTAAATAAGTAGTCAAATCTTCAGTTTTAATTTCTAGTTTCTTCACTATACTGTCCTAAGAAATACTGTAAAATAAGGAATTCTATCTAAATATATTGGACATGTTCAAACTTCCGATGAAATACATTTAAATATGCTTAAATGTCATTAATATTGGTAAGTTAATCACATGCTTAATTTATCAAAGTGAATGGTAGTAGTACATAACTTTAGGTTTGCCAAACATTTGTGGGGAAAATGTACAATAATGTTTTAATATATGAAGGTAATATTAGTAAAATTAACACACCATTACACCAAATAATTTCACCACAGGTATACCATCATTTCTTCTTATAAGAGAATATATTCATAATTTATCAGGAATCATTTTTTTCCAACCAGAACTTTGTGCTAAACTGTGCTAATTACTGACATTGCAATCTGATGTGAAATATTCAAAGGCAAAAAAATCTGTTTTAAAGCTTTGCATATATTAAATATGTGCATCTGTAACATTAAAAATTAGGTGCTATAAGAGGCATGGATATTTTTATGGACATTTTTATAATATAGGTAAATCCTCATTTAAATTCCACTTATTAGCCACCCTTTCATGTTATAATGGTACACCAAGTTGTAGCCTCCCCAGAATCACATGATGACATTTGATGACTTACTCACAATTATGATGCTGCAACATCCCATGGACATGTGATCATCACCTGTGGCCGTCTCTGCTGGCTTTCAACATGCAGTCAATTTGAAAACCAGCAAGAGGTTGCAAATGGTAAATGGCAGGATGCTGCAATCGTACAGGATTCGCCGAATTCCGGCAACTGTTGTCATAAATCAGCATGGTGGCACAATGTCATGCCTTATGACCATATCACTTAGTGATGATGTTCCTGATTCCAATTAGCATTGGTAAGAAAAGGCTGCATGTACCAGATTCAGAGGCGTAGCGTGGGGGGTGCAGGGGGTGCCGGCCGCACCGGCCGCAACATCTGGGGGGGCGCGCTCGGGCAGCCCCCTGCCCAATCCAAAAAGCCCCCTAGATGGCATCTCTTGGGCGGCATGAATAATACATTTAAACACTTCAAAACCCGCGTTTGATCCCCGGCGCGGCTCGACGGATGGCGCTGGGCTCGGAGCTGTCAGAGCTTCTTTTGCAACAGTTTTGGCTTTGGGGGGGGGGGGGGACAATGAAAAGCAAAACGCAAAAAAATCCAAATTGTTGCAAGGAGCGCCTTTCCTTTCCTTCCCGACGCAGCGAGCACGCCAAAGCTATGGGAGAGTGGGGGGAAGGAGGGAGGGAAAAGAGGAGGAGGAGGAGGAGGCGGCACGGGGAGGGGGGGGGGGAAGAGGAGGTGGGCGCCCGTTGGCAAAGAGAGAGAGAGAGAGAAAGAGAAAGAAGAAGAAAGAGAGGAAAGAAGAGATAAATTGGGGAGGGGGAGGCAGAAGGAAGTTTCTCCGCTGTTTCAAAGCGCAAATCTTTCCCCCTCGATTTGGATGGGCTCCCTTCCCCAAGTGGGAGGGAATGAGGAGGGGCTGGGATCCCCCGCCCCTCCCGCCGGCTCCCCCCAAGCAGCCTTGGAAGTGGCAGAAGAAGCCCTTGGGCTGCTGCTCCCTTTCCCCATCCCTTCCTCCCACCCCCCCATTTTTGTTAGTCTTGTGTGTCTTGTTTGTTTCTGCATGAAAAGAGTGGGGATTGGAAGAGTCCCGTGCGGAAACTCTCCAGCGGCGGCTGAGGGGGGAGGGGGAGGAGGAGGGCGGTTGAAGAGACGGCGGCAACACCAGCATGCCGAGGAGAAAGCAGCAAGCTCCCCGGCGCTCTGCAGGTAACCCCCCCGCCTCCTCCCCTCCTTTCCACAGCCCCTCTCGCCTGCTCACCCGTTTGTTTGCTCGCTCGCTCACTCGCTCGCGCTTTCCCCACTCTGCCGCCGCTCTCCTCAGGGCTGCCCGAGGAGGAGGGGAGGGGTTAATTTAGAATAGCAAGGCCTGCAGCAGGGATTCAGACGCCCCCCCCTCCCCTTTCCCGGTCTTCCTAGGTCTCTCTAGCGAGGTTAAATTAGGCCTTGAATGGCTGAGGGGAGTCTTCGCAGCTCGGGGAAAAGGGCGGGTGAAGAAGAGGGCGTCCGGGGGTTGGCGGGTTCCCAGCAACGTCTCTTAGGCGAGGCTTGGTCTGGTTTTGCACTTCTCTGCAGGGAAAGGGGGAAGCCAGAAAAGAGCAAGCCTCTGAGGTGTGTCATGCCCACGACCCACCCGGGGCTTTAACAAAAAAACAAACAAAAAAAAGCCCCCATCCTCTTTTGACCTCTTTTGATCCACGGGTTAGGGGGCGCAAATTACTTGCCTTGCCCCGGGTGCTGACAACCCACGCTACGCCACTGACCAGATTTTATTACAATGCAACAAAATATCTATACAGACTGAAATATTAGTTTTGCATAGTTTCATGTGGAAACAAAACATTAATTATGGCTATCTTTATTATCTAATCTATGTTTATAGCATACCTTTCAGTGCTTCCTTGCGCTGCAATTTGTAAGTCTCTTTATCACGACAAAGGCGATAAATGAAAAAACCCAATTGATCCACATTTTCAATGCGATCAGTGACTATCATCTGCTCATGAATCAGGTATGACTGTGGCAAATATGTTCCAGCCTACATGAATTAAAAGAATTATGTAAGAGTTTAAAAAAATATTAAATCTGTTGCATTCATTTCATTTAACTTCATTTTTAATTTATGTGAATTTATATTTATTAACATATCCATAATTATGCTTCTGAAGAATATAGATTTTAAGAAACAGAAAGCAAGTTGCCTACTTCCTTATTTTTCAAGGAATCATAGTGTAAATCATGGACTGAGAACCAATAGTCTCCTACACAAGTCATTAAATTTTTCTTTGCCAGAGAAGTTTGTCTTTTAAAAAATACTTCCAGGATGCCAACTGATTTTTAAAATTAAGCTATTCAAGGTCAACATTTTGGGTATGATGCTGCTGTATGGTACTCAAGTGTGTAAAAAGATGTCCAACCTGTACTCTTAAAATAGGGCTAAGCTCAGGGCCCATGCAAAACTACAATGCTTAGAGGCTCAAGCAAGATAAATTCTTTATGATGATCCATGTGTTTCATCTTAGCCCTGAAGAATAGATTTGTACCACCATGCAAAGACACATTGTGGTCTGTCAATACTAGCTTTACATTATTTATTTTAGGCCTCACAAAAACCTGAGCAGAACTCAAAAGGAAGGTCTGTAACTTACATAATCTAGTTCAGTGGTTCTTAACCTGGGTGATATTGCCCCCAAGGGGGCAATTTCATTTTTCAGGGGGGGATGGAATGAAAAGAGCGACGCGGGGGCAAAGGAATGGAAGGAGGGTGATATGAGGGCGATGGAGCGAGAAGTTTTTGGGACACTTTTGAGACTTTTTTTGTACAGTGAACCGCTGTATATCTGTGGTACAAAAACATCAGATTGCTCGCTATTAGTGGATTGAAATGTGTTTTAAAATGTTCCTCCAGCTAGCTTCAGTATAGAATGCTGTACATATGTGAATACGCATCGCTCATCTTCATGTGTATTGTGTAGCATCCTCTATCACTCTACGGATACAGTGGTGCGCCATTGTCCAGAATGGGCAGTGATGGAGGGGTGAGCACTTATTTCAAAACATCGCATGCTGAGAGGCTGTCCCCTGTGATATCAGCTGTAATGTCAACTTAACTGTTGAAACTAGGTTTATCGATGATCCATGTGTTTCATCTTAGCCCTGAAGAATAGATTTGTACCACCATGCAAAGACACATTGTGGTCTGTCAATACTAGCTTTACATTATTTATTTTAGGCCTCACAAAAACCTGAGCAGAACTCAAAAGGAAGGTCTGTAACTTACATAATCTAGTTCAGTGGTTCTTAACCTGGGTGATATTGCCCCCAAGGGGGCAATTTCATTTTTCAGGGGGGGATGGAATGAAAAGAGCGACGCGGGGGCAAAGGAATGGAAGGAGGGTGATATGAGGGCGATGGAGCGAGAAGTTTTTGGGACACTTTTGAGACTTTTTTTGTACAGTGAACCGCTGTATATCTGTGGTACAAAAACATCAGATTGCTCGCTATTAGTGGATTGAAATGTGTTTTAAAATGTTCCTCCAGCTAGCTTCAGTATAGAATGCTGTACATATGTGAATACGCATCGCTCATCTTCATGTGTATTGTGTAGCATCCTCTATCACTCTACGGATACAGTGGTGCGCCATTGTCCAGAATGGGCAGTGATGGAGGGGTGAGCACTTATTTCAAAACATCGCATGCTGAGAGGCTGTCCCCTGTGATATCAGCTGTAATGTCAACTTAACTGTTGAAACTAGGTTTATCGACGTCGACGTGTGATTTTTTTCAATATATATATTTTTATTTTGTTTTAATCAAACACAAACATAACAAAAAGAATCATCCTTCATTACAACTTGTAGAAAGCATGTCAATTGGTTACAAATAACTTTCGTGCATTCATACAGTCATTTCTTATAGTTCATATCTATATAAATAAAAATGTAACAAGAGTTTGTTCAAAACTGCTAATCTCCGAAAGTACTGCACTGATCGCTTCCAATTTTCATACAACGTTCCTTTCGAATACAGCACCAATGATATATATAGATTGTGTAGATGTCACACCTGTGCCAGGTACATGCAACATAAATATAAAAAATTGTAAAAAAGGTAGTTAGATTGATACAGAGAGCGCAGTGGGTCACAGGTATTATGTCATCCTTTATGACATATAATACTCTGTCCGTAAGATAAGTAGCTAGCCAGCTACAGGGATAGAGAGAGGGAGGGAGAAATGCAGTAGGTAGGTAGGTAGGTTGTGTGTACATGTTTGTGTGTACAGGTGTACAGGTCGGCCATTTAACCAGACTGAGCCACAGCAACGCGTAGCCGGGAATGGCTAGTTAGGTTATATATTTTAAATCGAAAAACCTTTACACATCTTACCAGCATTATACCACAATTCTCATTTGACTACAATTATTTAAGCGTCCTTTTGCCTAAAATAATTATTACTTAAAAATACAACCACATCTTGGCATTTATTAGCTACTAGTCGTACCCGGCCACATATTGCTGTGGCCCAGTCTGGTTAAATAGCCAACCAATCTGTGTGTAGATCTACAACTGCACACACAAATACGTACACACAATCACCGTATAACCCCCAACCTACCTACTTACTATATTTCTCCTTCTCTCCCTCTACCTACCTACTGTATTTCTCCCCCCCCTCTATCCACCTACCTACCTACTGTATTTCTCGCCATCTCTCTCTATCCCTCTACCTACCTACCTACCTACCTACCTACTGTATTTCTCGTCATCTCTCTCTATCCCTCTATCTACTTACCATATTTCTCCTTCTCTCTATCCCTCTACCTACCTACCTACCTACCTACCTACCTACTGTATTTCTCCCTCTCATCTATCCCTTTACCTACTTACCTACAGTATTTCTCCCCCTCTCTCTATCCCTCTACCTACCTACCTCGCCCCCAGACCCCTCCCAGTCAACCTCCTCCAAGTCCCCCTCCCTCCCTCTCAGCGACCATCAGGTCCTCCCTCTTCTCCCCCCGCCCAAAAGAAAAGAAGGGCCGGCTCGAACCTTCACAACGACCTCTGGGGCCTAGCCAGCCTACCCGCCCACCCCACCGGCATCACCTTGTAGAAGGCCCCGTTGGAGCTGTGCACCTCCACCACCAGCTCCTCCATGGCCAGGGCGGCGGCAGCAGCCCCTCCATGGGCCAAGTGTCCTGTGGCGCTGCTGCTGCCAGCCTTGGGGAGGAGGAGGAGGAGGGTGGCGGCAGTAGTCTCAGCTCTGTCTGGGCGCAGGCCAGCGTCGTCGCAGGCGCTGTAGGCCGAGCGGAGGCCCTCTCCTCATGGCTTGTTGTGATGGCGGCAGCGAGTGGCGTGGACCCGAAGGCGCGAAGGGAGGCAAAATGGCCACCAGGAGGACAGGTATGGTGGAGGCTGCTGAGGAGGGGCGGCCGCTGAGGCAACGACGGAGGAGTGCAGGGAAGGGGCAGCGCCGTAGGCCGCGTGTTTCAAATGTGAACATTAAAAACCTGGCGGCATCATGTGACACAGCGGGAGGCTCTTCTCCACCCCCCCGTCCATTTCGGAACAGCGTTTTTGTGGCTGCCTTTTCTCAGTGTGCGCGCAAAGTTACCCGCACCACTCTTTCCATGGCTACCGTAGGATGTGACCGTTGCGCCAATGATGTAGAAATGCGGGGGAGGGGTAGTGGCGCAGACTGCTCCGTGTGCACATGACACAGCAGAAGAAGTGGCCGGATGGGTGGAGCCATGAAAGGGAAGGGGCGAGTGAGGAAACACGCAGAGGAGCCACACTTTTACATTTGCGTGGCGTGTACCTGGCACAGGTGTGACATCTACACAATCTATACATATCATTGGTGCTGTATTTGTAAGGAACGGTGCGTCAACATTTGGAAACAATCAGTGCAGTACTTTCTGAGATTAGCGGTTTTGAACAAACTATTGTTACATTTTTATTTATATAGATTTCAAAATCCTCCAATAAAATTACACCTTTAATCTTTAGGTTGAAAAGTAAAACAACAAAAAATAGAGGGGGAAAATTGGTCTGTTCACTTTAAGAAGGAGGGGAAAGGGAAAAAATGTTGCAAGCACTTCGATCCACGACAAAAAAAACAACAAAACACTTTCCAGGTTAATCCACTGCAAAGTAATTTCACCTCTTATTTCTTTTACTTAAGGGTTTAGTTAAAAAGACTTTTGGGGGCAGCCTTTCTCAGAACAGAAGAGGATAAAAAAGAGAGTTACTCCGTTCACTTTAAGACAGTGGCTCTCAACCTTCCCAATGCCGCGACCCTTTAATACAGTTCCTCATGTTGTGGTGACACCCCCCCAACCATAAAATTGGTGTCTCGGTTCCTAAGGCCATCGAAAATACATGTGTTTTCCGATGGCCTTAGGTGAGCCCTGTGAAAGGGTTGTTCGACCCACAAAGGGGTCCCGACCCACAGGTTGAGAACCACTGCTTTAAGAGGAGAAAACAAAGAAAAATGCTGCAGATACTCCAATCCACAAAATATAGGTATGTTTAAAAAAAGCACTTTCCAAAATGATCCAGTAACGATTAAATTCCCCACTTATTTCTTTGTTTGAGGATTTAATTTATCTTTTTTTTTTAAGGTTACTTTGGGCAGTCTTTCTTGTAATAGAAAAAATACCTCACCAGATGGACACACTTTCTCTTTCCACTTCCTTCCTCCTGAAGCTGTCACAACTTCACCAGCCTAGTGGCTGCCAGTTTACCACAGGTTAGAAGCGCTTCCCTTGGATCAATCAGGAACTTTGCAGTGCCCCTGTGATCAGCAAGGCTTCGTCTTCCTCTTCATCGTCTCTGCGGGACGATTTAGGTCCGAATGGACCACCCAATGGTAAAAGTGTAAACGGCGACCTCGCAGCTTCAAGATTGCATGTTGTTTCGTGGCAACATTGGCTTCTCCTGTTTCCACATATGTTTTATAGTTCCAGTACAGTCAAAAATTTAATTTGCACTTAGTGCCTTTCATTTCGAAGATCTCTCAACATGGCCAAGAAGAGGAAGTGTCGCCAATATTCGACAGAATACCTAAAATTGGGATTCATTCCATCTCCTTCCAACGTATAGCTTCCGTTTTGTCTTCTTTGTGAGAAAACATTTTCAAATGAAGCGATGAAGCCTTCCCAACTGAAATACCATTTGGTAAGAATTCATTCAGATAAAGCCGACAAACCAGTATCGTTTTTCCAATTCTTAAAGGCCAAGTTTGAGGATCTCAGCACTGTTGAGAAGTTATTTGGAAAATCGTCACTCAATGCCAACAAGGGGCTCATTTGTTCCTATGAAGTATCTTTGTTGATAGCAAAATGTGGCAAAGCTCACACTATCAGAGAAACACTGATTTTACCAGCAGTGAAACAGATTGTTGCCACCATGTTGGGGCTCAGCGCAAGCACTTTCACGCAATTGATTCCTTTGAGCAATGACACTGTATCAAAAAGAATTGATGAAATCTGCTGAAGTGGAAGAAAGGCTTATTGACACCTTGAAAAGGCTTATTGACACTCAGAATTAGTGATGCAGATTGATGAGTCAACGATTTGTGAAAATGAAGCCTTGCTATTGGCTTATGTCCGTTTCATCAACTGAAATGAAGAGATCGGGAAAGGACTGTTATTTGCTCGAAATTTAGCCACCGACACAAAAGGTTCTTCGATATTTAAAAAGGTTGAAGAGTTTTTTAATGAGAAAAACATCCCTTTGACAAACATTGTGGCATGTGCAACCCATGGAGCTGCATTCATGGTTGGACGATATTGCTGATTTCAAGCTCATCTAAAATTGGTTGTACCTGGAGTTATGACTGTCCATTGCATCGTTCATAGACAGCACCTTGTCTCAAAAAATGAATGGCCATCTGCACAAGTCTATACGTTATGTCATTAATGCTGTGAATAAAATTAAGTCGAATGCCTTGAACAACCGACTTTTTCATAAGCTTTGTGAAGAAAATGACGAGGAGTTTGAACGTCTTCTTTTGCACACCGAAGTAAGGTGGCTTTCAAAAGGAAAATGTTTGCGGCGATTCCACAAACTTTTTGACACAGTTGTCGAATTTCTTGAATCCATTGACACAAGTCTAAGCAGTTCTGTTAAACTTCGACGCTTATCTCGCTGATGTTTTTGACAAGCTGAATGAAGTGAATATAAAGCTGCAAGGAGATAAAATCAATTTTCTTAAGGTCAAAGGATTAATCTGCTCATTTATTTCCAAATTGGACCTCCTTGCAAGCAATATGAGTTGCCAGGAGCTGTATCAGTTCCCAAGCCTTGGTAATGAATGCCAACTCCCAGCAGAAGATTTGGATGTGTTTTGCTGCCACTTGAAGCAACTAAAAGAAGATATGGAAACCAGATTCTATGATCTGATAAATCTGGAAGTGCCCACTTGGGTGCTAAATCCTTTCACAGACTTTGCACAACTTCATCCCAAACTGCAAGAGCCACTGACAGATCTGAAATATGACTGTGAAGCCCAATCACATTTTCAGAGTTATGGCTGCAAAGCTTTTGGGGTGAAAATGAGAAACACTTACCCAATATTGTGAGAGGAAGTTAAGTTGCTTCTTTTAGCCTTTCCTTCCACTTACTTAGTGGAGAGGAGCTTCAGCGCCGTCCAACAGATCCTTTCTAAGTCAAGGAACATGTTGAAGATCATTAAGCGCGGTGATTTAAGAATGAGATTAACAAAAATGGTTCCAGAAATCAAGAAATAGGCATCAGCTCACCAAACACAAGACAGCCATTGATGTTCTTTTGTTGCTTTTTGTGTACATACATTTTCTTCGTTAATAATTGTCTCAGTTCTTATCATTGTATTTGCTTCCATTGGATTTCACATTCCAGTTTGAGTTTTCGGCTTCATTTTCGAATTCTTGTTGTTTTTTCCGGGCATTTCATTTTTTTGCAATTGAATTTTGTTTTCCGTGGTCATTGCATTTAAGTGTCTTGAATAAATAAGATAATAATGAAATACATGTATCATGAAGGTTGGGAGTAAAGTGATAGGTGGCATCAGAATTTTTCACATGGTTGAGATATGGGGAAAAGACTTGAAATAAATTATTTGCATCAATATATCCTGATGACAATTTTAAAGAAAACAAAAAATATGTTTGCATAAATTGAAGAATTATTTCCCTGTGTTTGATTGAGAGGTTATGTTGGGGGAGGGGGGGTTAATAACTTCCTCAATGGCTCAAGAGGACAATTCTTTCAAAAAGGTTAAGAACCACTGATCTAGTCAGTCAAGGCCCAAATCACCTACGCCTATAATAAAATTATCCCATCTTCCGTGACTCTCCCTGGGTATTTTTTCTTTTATGATCATGCATGCTTCACATAAGAGGCTTTTTTCCCTCTGGCCCAATTATGTACCCAACAGGGTGACAATTTAAAGTTATTTCAATTGTTCAAATGCACATTTAAATTATTATTTCAAATACAAATATTGAATCCATATTCCATATTTTATTAAAATGTCCACTCTACACACAATGGCAATTAAAACATATAACTCCAGTAATTACAAACTCTGGGGTCTCATTTAGCAATGGCCCCATTTAAAAACTGTTTGCAAATATATTTATGGTAGTAAACAATAGTGAAAAAACAATTTTCTGACAAATGTCACTTTTATTCACATTTCTGCCCCTGACAACAACGCATGATTGAGAGTTAGGAGTGGCGTTTATGAGAAGCCTTTATCTGAGCAACCAGAAATCTTTGCAATCTCTCTCTCTCTCTCTCTCTCTCTCTCTCTCTCTCTCTCTCTCTCTCTCTCTCTCTCTCTCTCTCTCTCTCTCTCTCTCTCTCTCACACACACACACACACACACACACACACACACACACAGTCATATATTTTGCTTAATGACTATTTTACTGGAATGTATTGCATCCATTATAGGAAAGTATATTTCCTTTAAAGTGACCAATTTCTCAATGGCACTGGCAAAATTATTATCTGTAGCTTTAGCCCATGGGAAGCAGCTGGTGCCTTTTTTATAGTTTTGGTCACCTTTTATGTAATTTATGTATATTAATTTTTTTAACTCGTCGGTTTGATGATTGTTCGACCATAAGTAAAGAACAAATTGCAAAGGTCTGGTTTTGTTCGGAGCTGTTATTACTAAATGGGTTTAGTGTAAGGTAGTAAAATGTTAATATAAATACCATAATGGGATATAATTCGGTTCATAGCGATTCTAATCAACTGGGACATAAATTAGCTTAATAAAGATAAGGATTACTGAATACATTTTTTAAAAAATTAAATCTTACCTTGATGTTGATTAGCAGTTCTAAGAAGTTTTTAGGTGGCATAACAACTGACGTATTCAGAGGAATGACATAGCACTTATTCAGGCTGAGGTCAAGATAAGCTGTAAGTCTCTAATAAAAAAAATGTCATGAATCTCTTTATAGTATTAGAATATGTAACACTGTATATGACTTAGTGTACTATACTGCTCTTTCAAAGACAAACATTTAAATACTTTAGGTATCATTTATTCCATTTCAGTCTCTAGTTATTAAAAGATTCTTTTCTGATAACAAGAGGGGAAAAAAAGAATTAGCTTAAGGAAAGTATTCCAGAATAGTTTTCTACTTCATATGTTCCAGATACATTTAAAACAGTAAATACAAATCAAAATACACGATAGGTATATAACAGAATGACACAGTTGAAGGGACCTTGAAGATCTTCTAGTCCAACACCCTGTCCAAGCAGGAGAGCCTAGAGGAGACAAACAAATGTTTGTCTAGTCTCTTCTTAAAAACCTCTAATCATGGAACACCCACACCTTCTGTAGGCAAGCCATTATTACACTGATAAATTATTCTATCAGGAATTTTTTCCTTAGTTCTAGGTTGCTTCTCTCCTTGATTAATTTCCATTGGTTATTTCTTGTCCAGCCTTCTGGTGCTTTGGAAAATAACTTGACTCTCTCTTCTTTGTGGCAGCCCCTCAAATATTGGAACACTGCTATCATGTCACCCCTAGTCATTTTTTTCATCAGACCTATCTGATTCCTGCAACCACTCTTCATGTTTTAGTCTCCAGCTCTCTAATTATCTTTGTTGTTCTTCTTTGCTCTCTTTCCAGAGCCTTAACATCTTTTTTATAGTGTGGCAACCAAAACTGGATGCAGTATTTCAAGTATGGTCTTACCAAGGCATTGTAAAGCAGTGCTAACACTTCATGTGATTTTGATTCTATCTCTCTGTAATGCAGCCTAGGATTGCTTTGACCTTTTTGGTGGCTGCAGCACACTACTAGTTCATATTTGACTAGTTGTCTACTAGGATTTCAAGATCCCTCTCACAGTTGCTGCTATTGAGCCAAGTTTCACCTATTCTACACCTGTACAATTGGTCTTTCTTGCCTAAGTGTAAAACCTTACTTTTCTCACCATTGAATTTCATTTTGCTAGATAGGGCCCAGTGTTCAAATCTATTAAGATCCTTCTAGATCTTGAGCCTATCTTCTGGGGTGTTGGCTAGTCCTGTCAGGTTGGTGTCATCTGCAAATTTGATAAGTTCTTTTTCTATTCCCTCATGTAAATAATCTATAAAAATATTGAAGAGCATGGGCCTAAAACAGAACCTTGGGGTACCCTACTTTTGGTTATAACTTTGCTTGCTTCTAGGTGTTCTCAGATCTGTTGCTTGATTATCTTTTCCAGGTTCTTTCCAGGTATTGATGTCAGGCTGGTTTGTCTGTAGTTTCCTATTAGCTCTTTTTCAGTCTTCTGATATTTCCCCAGTGCTCCAGGATCTTTGAAAGATATGGTTCAATGGTTCTGAGATCACATCTGCCAGCTCCTTCTGAACTCTGGTATTTAATCCATTTGAATTTGAATTCATCTAGAGTGGACAGGTGTCTTTTATCGTTTTCTTGCCTATTTTAATTTGTATCCCTAATCTGCCTTTTACAGTTTTGTTTTTTGTAGATTGAGCTATTTTTTAATTTTTAATATTATATTAAAATTTTAGTGCAATATATCTCAAGTAAAAGGTGGGAAAGTGTATCCTTTGTAAACTCTAAGTAGTATTAAATGTTTCAGCCTAACACTAACCCAGAAAAGGCACATTGTTTTTAGAAGCTTGGATACAAGCAGTCTTGCTTTTTCTTGCATCATTAAATTATTTCCTCACTTGTAACCATAGAGCATTCAGAACTTTGCAGACTTTAATAGCAATAGCACTTAGACTTATATACTACTTCATAGTGCTTTACAGCCCTCTCTAAGTCATTTACAGAGTCAGCATAATGCCCCCAACAATCTGGGTCCTCATTTTACCAACCTCAGAAGGATGGGAGAATGAGTCAATCTTTAGTCAGTGAGACTCGAACTTCAAACTGCTGGCAATCAGCAGTCAGCAGAATTAGCCTGCAATATTGCATTCTAACCACTGTACCACCACAATTTTTTAACCAAGCTATTCAGTCCTTTTACTTCCTCCACTCTGGGACCTACCTCGGCTTTCTTGGTGCACTTACCAGTATATATACAAATATAACCAAGACACCACAAATGATCAGTAACTTCAATCCGTAACTTCAAACTCCTTTTCCTCCAATTACAATGTTATTCAGAGCATTATTCCTTACCCTCTGAAAATCATGGACAATATCAGCTGGATCATTGTCAGCAAATTCTGGAACTGGCACACTAATGAACTCAACATCCTCCTCCTGAAGGATCTGGATGCTCTCTTCAATTATCTGATAACGAGGAGCTGAAGCAATTGTATCTGAGTCAGTTAGGGTTAAGCCATCCTCAATATACTTAATTCCACAGAAGTAAACATTTTCCTAAAAAACAAAGATAATACATATAAGCCAATGCAAAATAAAACAGAGTTCATTAATCTTATTGCAACGTATATCCACACCCATATCATCACTTCTAAATCTCAAATCCAGACTACTAGTCACTCTGTTTTTAAACTTATTAGATAATATTATAGTTTATTCAGAGCAGAATTTATTATTAGAGGAAGATTACTATCTATCATCTGAAAGGAGATGTTGTAGTTTGAGCTTAATTACTACAAAACCTCAGGTTAGGTTCATGCAAGTTTCATACATATTTGTTTAATTATTAAATGAACCACAATTGACTACATTGGTGTTATTCAGATAAGGACAACCATTTTGGTTTTGGTTCAGACAACACAAAGAATAAAAATTAAAAATGAGAATTATTTTGGCTTAGCACAAAGGTGAACATTCTGTAGCCCACAAAAGTTAACTAGGGTTTTAAAACTGCATCAACAAAATTTGTCAACAAAAAAGGCCTAACGTTCGCTATATTTTTTTCAACTTTTAAGAATGAGAAAGGAAGTTTATTGAAAGACAAGTTATTTCCTTCAATTAAGCTATCTCCAAACAGCCAAAATTGCTGTTTTCAGTTCAGTTCCTGCCCATTTTTGCCATTTGTGGGATTTTTAAAGGAAAAAAGTGGTTAGGAACGTTAATATCTACTATACATGTGGCTGGTGTGGGATGCATTTGACCCGCCAGTTTGACAACCCTGCTCAAGACAATTTTATACCCTGTAGTCTTCAATTAACTTTTCAACATTAGCCTGGTACCTGCGTCAGGAAGAACATCGCACCAGCAACGGTGCAGCGACTGTTCTGCTGTGATGCTGAGGCTTGAGGGAACAATGGCAACTGCACCATTGGCCATTTGCCTCAGATGGCCATAAAGTGGCACAGCGGCCATTTTCAGCTGGTAGGGCGAACTTCATGAGAAGGCGGCTATACACAGCCAGTGGCCATAGGGATTGCTCTATGTGTTCCCGCCCCCCCCCTTCCTCTAATCCCAGAGATGTTGAGGAAGGTAGTGTCGGAGGGGGCAGAGGTCATTCTGGTAGCTCCACACTGGCCTCGAAGGCCTTGGTTTGCGGACTTAGTGGGTCTGTCTATAGCCAAACTCTGGAGAAATCCACAGGAGAGGATCTCTCTGCGCCAGGGGCTTCTGGTCCATCCAGAGCCACAATGGCTCCAGTTGACTGGCTGCTGCTTGAGAGGGACCTCCTGAGGAAAGCTAACCTCCTCCAGAGTGATAGGGACTATTGAGCCATCTAGGTGTCTATCCAGTACAAAAATATACCCCGCCATGGTGCAGGAGGCTGAGTAAGCTGTGCTGGGGGTCATACACACATGCATGAGCAGGGTCACGGGTGCATTGCATTGTGGGTGGGCATGTGCACAATAGCACACATGTGCATGATTTCAGCACGTGAAGAGAAAAATGTTAGCTCTCACTGATCTAGAATTATCCCAAAACACTTTATTTTCACAACAGGAACACTGGCAAATATTTCCTAATATTAAGCTTATATCCAAATGTATTTATAGAGTTTATGTTGTATTAGAGTTAATTTTCTCAAGTTTAAAAATATTAAAAATGAATTTTATATTAAGACTTAAGCTGATAAGCCAAGTTGGACAATTCCTAGTAAGTTAACAACAAAAACATTCAAAGTTCAATCATATATGTATTTTCATCTTACCTGAATTTGGAAATAGTTGTACAGATAGTTACCGCCAAGGATTACAACAGCAAGCAGAAAAGCTAATCCAAAACACATACACCAGCACCAAGCTCTCCTTTGTCCAAGAGGCACCACTTCTGCTGGATCCTAGAAAGTCACACACAAAAAAGTAATCAATAGCGAGGTATATCCAGTTACATCATGTAGGTATAATGTAATCACCATTTGTGTCCATGCTAGGTGAACATGCTTCCTTTCTTATCTTCTTTTCCACCTTGAACAACCACCAAATCTTCCACAGAATCCCTGAACTACCTTCTGCAGTGGCAGGTGGAATTCTAATACAGAAGCTATTCCATCAGCAAAAAGAGGTTTCACTTATTTCTACCAAGGCCACAAATCTAATTATTTTTTCCAGGCAGTTTTAAATTATTAAACAGAAATTTATTAAATTTATTCAATAAATAAAAAATAAATTATTAAACAGAAAGTACTTGTGTGAATGCTGTTTGTTGACTTCAGTTCGGCATTTAATGCAATCATCCCTCAGCATCTAGTAGACAAACTGGGCATTTTAGGCTTTAATACTCCTTCGTACAATTGGATTCTTCATATTCTTACTGATAAATATGTGCGAGTTGGGACAAATATTTCTAACATTTTCTTGAGCGCAGGTTTTCCTCTGGGCTGTGTCCTAAGTCTGCAGTTGTTCATCCTGTTTGACCCATGACTATTGTGCTAGGTTTACCACCAACAGTATTGTGAAGTATGCAGACGATAGAACAGTAGTGGGCCTTATTCAAGATAGAGGTAGAGGGTTTAGTGAACTGGTATAACAAAAACAGCCTCATTTTAAACATAGAAGAAACTAAAGAGATCATTATCGGTTTAAAAAAAGGCAGGCACAGCCACACATCTCTACATGTTAATGATTCGCCTGTGGAGGTGGTTAGCAGCATCAAGTTTCTGGGTGTGCAGTTACTGAGTAGGCTAGCTTGGTCACTACTCAACAGTGAGACACTGGTGAAGAGGGCACAGCAGCTGCATTTTCTACATTACATGAGAAAAGTTTGTCTTCCTTCCTCTGTCCTTTCCACCTTCTATAGAGGGATGATCAAGAATATCCTGTCATATTGCATTACTTTCTGGTTTGAAAGCATTACTGCATGGATGGATGGATGGATGTATATATGTTTCTACTTTACTTTATTGTGTATGTGTATATGTATGTATGTATGTATGTATGTATGTGTATGTACGTGTGTGTGTGTGTGTGTGTGTGTGTGTGTGTTAGTTTTATGAGCTGATCATTAACACAACGGAACTCATGGCTTTCTGTCTAGATGGTCTCTGGTGATGAGCCGAAAGGCAGAAAAGGAAACAGTATGTCTCCTCCCTTAATGGGGCTCTAACAGGGTGTTGTGAAACAATTATAGATGTATGTATGTATGTATGTATGTATGTATATGTGGTGTGTGTGTGTGTGTGTGTGTGTGTTACGTTTTTGAGCTGATCAATAAATAAGTCAGGGAGACTAGGATAGATCTATTTCGAGCTTATTAGCTCTCATCAGCTAGCCATACCCTTACTGGGATTCGAACCAGGGCTGTATTACATGCCAGGCGAGAGCCCTGCCATTAAGCCAGCTAGGTTCCGTTCTTGTCAGCTGAGACAGGAGGATAGTTATATATAATTGTTTCCACAACACCCTGTTAAGTCCCCAATTAAGGGAAGAAGCACATTGCTTTTCCTTTTCTGCCTTTCGGCTCATCACCAGAGACCATCTAGGCAGAAAGCCAAGAATTCCATTGTGTAATTTTTTTATGTGTGTTGATGAGAGCTAATAAGCTCAAAATAGATCTATCCTAGTCTCCCTGACTTATTTATTGATCAGCTCAAAAACGTAACACACATATAAAAAAAATTACACAACGGAACTCATGGCTTTCTGTCTAGATCAGGGGTCCCCAACCCCCGGGCCGCGGACCGGTGCCGGTCCGTGGCTGGATAGGAGCCGGGCCGCAGGGCCGGAGAGGAGGAGGAGGGAGGAGGGGGCAGCCGACGGTGGGACTCCTGCGCGCCGCAGCAAAACAGCCCGCGGATTCCCTTCCTCCCTGCCCCCCCAGAGCTTCCCCAACCGGCATGCCACCCACTCGTCTTTTTCCAGGAGCTGCGGAGGTACCTCTCCCCCACCCCACCCCCACCCCACGGAGCCTTGACCGAGTGCACGAGGGACCAAGCGCGGCAGCGGCCGCCCAGGCGGGGCAGGCTAAGGCTAGTGAGCGAGTCGAGCCGAGCTGAGGAGACTCCGCGGTGGGGGGGGGGGGACGACAGACCGACAGAGAGAGGCATAGACACAGAGAGAGACAGGGTGGGAGGGAATCAGAGAGAGTCACACACACACACACACGCGCGCGCGCGGAGGGAAGGAGGGAGAGAAGGATAGACAGAGGCACAGACTGAATGATTAAGTGCCTGAATGCGAGACAGACAGACAGACAGACACACACACACACACACAGAGTGACAGAGATGGGCGGACGGAGAGAGAGACAGAAAGAAAAAGAATGAAAGAGAAAGAAAGAAAAAGAAAGTGGGAGAGAGAGAGAAAGTAAGAGAGAGAGAAAGAAAGACAAACAGAAAAACAGAAAAAGAGACAAAGGAAGAAAGAGAAAAAGAAAGAGGGAAAGAAAGAAAAAGAGACAGAAAGAGAAAGAAAGAGAGGGAGAGAGAAAGAGGGAAAGAGAAAGAGAGAAAGAGAAAGAAATAAAGAGAGAGAGAAAGAGGGAAAGAAAGAAAAAATGAGAGAGAGAGAGAAAGAGAGAAAGAGGGAGAGAAAGAGAAAGAAAGAGGGAAGGAAAGAAAGAGAGAGAGAGAGAGAGAGAACTTATGACCACAATTGAGCCCAAAAGTTTGGTTGCTAACCAAGACCATTGTTAAGTGAGTTTCACATTTTCCAAATTGGCCACGCCCACCCAGTCACATGACTGCTGAGCCACTCAGCCGGTCCGCAGAGTTTTTTTTAAAATGAAACCGGTCCCTGGTGCAAAAAAGGTTGGGGACCCCTGGTCTAGATGGTCTCTGGTGATGAGCCGAAAGGCAGAAAAGGAAACAGTATGCTTCCTCCCTTAATTGGGGCCCTAACAGGGTGTTGTGGAACAATTATAGATACTAATCCTCCTGTCTCAGCTGATGCAATAAGAGAACCTGGCTGGCTGAATGGCTAAAGGCTCTTGCCTGACATGCAATACAGCCCCGGTTCGAATCCCAGTAAGGGTATGGCTAGCTGATGAGAGCTAAAAAGCTCGAAATAGATCTATACTAGACTCCCTGATTTACTTATTGATCAGCTCATAAAACTAACATACATACATACATACATACATACATACATACATACATACATACATACATACATCAAAATTCACATAACACCGAGAGACCAGGCCCAAAACACATAACAAGCCCCAACACACACACACCTACCAAAAAAATTCCCCGCCACTAAACCATGCAAGCATCCACACAACAGACCAAGTAGTGCTGTCCAATAGCTCATTGATGGTGGCCCTTTAGTTCATTGTTGAGTGCAATTATATCTCTGGGATAAAAGCTATTCAGAAGCCGTGTGGTCCTAGTTTTAATTGTTCTGTATCTTCTGCCAGAAGGCAACAGTCTAAAAAGATTGTAAGCAGGATGAGAAGAGTCTCTGAGAATGTTATGCAACTTCCTCAAACAGCGAGATGTGAAGATATCATCCAGGGCCGTAGGTGGAGCCTGATGATATTCTGGGCAGTTTTAATGATTCTCTGTAGAGCTTTTTTGTCCACTGCAGAGCATGTGTATATATGTATGGTGCAAGTATATATTTATATATCTATATAGCCTTTATATATGTGTTATGTGTGTGTTTGGATAGATATACACTTTCTCTTGAGAGCAGGCAACATAATTTCATTTTTAATGTGGGCCAGTGTACTCACAGTAAAAAAAAAATGACAGTAAAGAGTTATCTCTTATCTCTTAAATTGACCATAAAGTTTTCAGCACTTATGAAATCAAAATATTATAAGCATAAATGTGGAACAGAAGCACATACAGTAAGTCTTCACAATTATCTTTGAATAGCAACTTAAAGTAATTTAATGTCACTTCAATAATCCATGTCTTGGTAACTGCTTAGATTAATACAATGCAGTATATAGAAGGCTGCTGTAAAAGACAACCTGGAAACTTCAGTCAACATAAGAAGGTAAGCAAAAGAAATTACCAGAAGTGCTCAGTATGATTACATTACACCAAGCATGTGTTTATTTTCAATTTCAACTTAATGCATCATTACTAACCAATAAAGTCCTTCATCTTTGAGAACAACAATATCAGAAGTAAGGTGATCATCCGTCCCGCTTCTGGTGGGACAGACCCGCTTCTCCATTAGATATCCCGTCACCCGCCTTTTCTTCAAAATGTCCTGCTTTGGGCGCTGTGTACACGCTCAGAGGCGGGCGCCTCTGAGCGCCGGGGAGGGCCTCAGAGGGGAGGCGCATGCGCTCTGGAGCGTCACGCGCCTGCAGAGGGCGTGGGGGCACGCTCCCACCCACCCCCGCGGGGCACTCTTTAAAGGCGGCGGCGGCGGCCCTCAGCGCGTGAGGGACGGCCTTCGGCCCAATGGTCAGGCGCATGGCTGCTGGGTCTGGCAGCAGCACAGGAGGTGCCGGGCGAGCAGCGCAATGGCTCCGAGTGCGGAAGGCGAGAGCGACACGCTGAGTGCCCTTCCCAGCAGCCGCCCCGAAGGCCGTCCCTCACGCGCTGAGAGCAGCCGGATCGGTCCGCCGCAGCTGCCTTAAAGTGGCCCCTGCGCCAGCTGTTGGGAGTGCGCCTCTGCCCCGATGCCCTCTGCGCAGGAGTGTGACATGCCAGAGCGCGCGCGCACACACGCTCCCCCCCCCCCCCCCATCAACAGTGTCCCGTTTTGGGATTTTGAAAATCTGGTCACCTTAATCAGAAGGAATCCAGTCCTCCCACTCACACTTGTCAATTTTATGAAGAGACTAGATAATTCCAAAGTCACTTTTAGAATCAATTAACAATAAGTCTGGGTTTCCAACTTACATGAAAACCCACATGCACTTAGATGTCTATATGAAGGCTTACTTGTTACAGACATACATACTCAATGTGCAGGTATCTACAATGGCTGAGATACTAAAATTATGTGGGTAGGAAATTGGGAGCACTCTAAATAATGGATTATACTATACAGATCAATCTCAGACAGAATGAAAGAATTTTAAAATGTATCAGATGATGTAGATAACATCTTCAAGTCAAGATCAGCTCCTGATATTGTAGATGCATCCATGCAAATTTCTTGCCATACCATTGCTTTCCTCCAATTGTTCAATTTCCTAATTAAACTAACAATTTCCTGGACTAACTAGAGTGTCCTCAATTTACAACCACAATTGAGCCCAAAATTTCTGTTGCTAAGCAAGACAATTAAGTTTTGCCCCATTTTATGACCTTTCTTGTCACAGTTGTTAAGTGAATCACTGCAGTTAGTAACACACTGACTTTGCTTTTCAGAAGGTCATAAAAGGTGAGAGAATGAGAGAAAGAATGAAAAAACAAGAGAAAGAAAGAAAGAAAGAAAGAAAGAAAGAAAGAAAGAAAGAAAGAAAGAAAGAAAAGAAAAGAAAAAGAGAAAGAAAGGACTTCTGTGCCACTGTCTCTCCTGTCATAATTACATGACTCTTTTTGTACTTCTGTACTTCAGCGTACAGATGATATCCCACCCCAAAACCACGGATGATCTCGCCCAGCGGCTTCATTTATGTGTTGAATAGGAGGGGCGAGAGGACCGACCCCTGAGGAACTCCGCATAAGAGGGGCCTCGAGGCCGACCTCTGCCCCCCTGTCAACACATATTGTGACCGACCAGAGAGGTAGGACGAGAACCACCGTAAAACGGTTCCTCCCAACCCCAACCCCCCCAGTCGGTGCAATAGGATACCATGGTCGATGGTATCAAAAGCCGCTGAGAGGTCTAATAGGACTAGGATAAAGGAATATCCCCTATCCCGCGCCCTCCAGAGATCATCCACCAACGCGACCAATGCCGTCTCGGTGCTGTAACCGGGTCGGAAGCCGGACTGGCGCGGGTCTAGATAATCAATTTCCTCCAGGTGTCGCGGAAACTGTTGGGCCACCACACTCTCTACAACCTTCGCTAAAAAGTGAAGGTTGGAGACCGGACGGTAAAATCTCCAATAATGCTGGATCCAGGGACGGCTTCTTGAGGAGGGGCCTTACTACCGCCTCTTTCAAGACGGCAGGCAAGGACCCCTCACTCAAAGAAGCATTCACAATATCCTGGAGCCAGCCTCGTGTCGTCTCCCAGGATGCCAGTACAAGCCAGGAGGGACACAGGTCCAATAAACATGTGGTAGCCTTAAGTCTCCTTGACAACCTGTCCATATCCTCGGTAGTCACAAAGTCAAACTCCTCCCAAGATGGTGTCTCAAGAACAGCCTCGGACAATCCGACCTGCCCACTCTCGATGGAGGGCAACTCATTCCGAATCCGAGTGATTTTATCCTGCAGATATGTCCCAAATTCCTCTGCACGTCCCTGCAAAGGGGCTTCCCACGGCCTCTGGTGAAGGAGGAAGCGGGTCACCCCAAACAGGGCGGCAGGGCAGTTATCTGCGGATGCAATAAGGGTGGCACAATACTTACGTTTGGCCACCCTTATCGCCACTAAGTAAGTCCTAATGTGGGCTCTCACTAGTGTTCAGTCGGCTTCGGAGGGAGAGGATCTCCATCTGCTCTCTAGGCATCTCTTGCGGCGTTTCATCTCCCTCAGCTCCTCGGTAAACCAAGGAGACTGGGTGATTCGGCGCCGCAAGAGAGGCCACAAGGGCGCGACTCGGTCCAAGGCCCCCGCGGCCGCACTCAACATTGCGGCCACTAGGTACTCAATCGAGTCGCGGGGCAAGGCCACAGGTATTGGCCCAAGCTCCCTCTGGAACTTTACCGGGTCCATCAGGAGCCTGGGGCGAAACCATCTGGGAATCTCAGGTTCCGCCTCCCCGCGGTGGGGTGTGGCGATTGGAAAGTCCAGCCGGAGAAGAGCGTGATCTGTCCATGACAAGGGTGAGATGACTAAATCCCCTATTCCCAGATCACTTCTCCACTGTCCCGAGACGAAGATTAAGTCCAGGGTGTGTCCTCCCTCGTGAGTAGGGCCCAAAACTACCTGGGTCAGGTCCATGGCTGTCATGGAGGCCATGAACTCCCGAGCTGCTCCGGAGGTTTCACCCACTGACGGCAGGTTAAAATCCCCCATGACCAACAGTCTGGGGGTCTCAACCACCGCCTTGGCTATCACCTCCAGGAGCTCGGGCAGGGCTGTTGTTACATAGCGGGGAGCCAGGTATACAACTAACACGCCCAACTGCCTTCCTAGGCCCCACTTCACGAGAAGGGACTCACACCCGGTCGTCTGAGGGATCGTAGTCTCCTTCGGCTCAAGACCTTCCCTAACCATAATCGCCACCCCCCCACAATTTATTGTAAGGTTAATTAACATAAACCTGTAAGTCTGAAAGTACTTCTCCTGTCCCCTACTCTTAGGGAGGATCCCTTCTGAGACCCTTTTTTCAGCCCTCTTTTGAACTCACATTTCTCTTATCAGACCACTAAGCTACAGATCTTCCTCCTGTCCTCCATGGTCAGTCCCAAGGAACATAACAGGTTAGAATGTTGTATAGTATAAACCCAGCACATCTGGTTAATTTATGATTCAAAGTACTGCATACATCCAGATAATGGGTTATATAACAGATGTTGTATGATCAGTTATACTGGATCTAATGGTGAACTGAAAAGAAATGAAATCCAAAACCACAATTTCAGACAAGTAAGCCATGCCTGAGTCAGTTTGGATGCCTGGCAGCTAGACAAGTGCACACAATTTTCATTACTGGTTTACTTTTGCCTTCTTCCTTGGTTGGACTCAGGGAGCATGACTGGAAAAGGTTAGAGCTTCCTGCTTTAAGGCAGAACAGGAACTCTGTTTCCCTTGGCACACTTACACAGAATCCAAAGGATCCAAAATTTAAAAAATATTTTTCCAAAATTTATGGTTGGAATCACATTAGATTTCATGAATAAGAATAGCAATTTTGAAATTAATTACCATTGCCCTTTTAATGGTGTCTGCATGTGTCAAAATATGATATACTTTTTTTCCCTAAGGCTCAATCTAGTCTTGGAGTTCCCGGTGAACTCTAAGTACTAATGTTAGTACTAAATACTAATCAGACCCAACTATTCAGGTGAACCAAGCAGAACCCAGATGTTGTTATGCAAAAGAAAAACGAAACGACTTAAAAAAAACAAGGCCGACCCGGTCCTGCGCCACTAAGATAAAATATGTAAATATAAAGAGAGCCCCGCGATGTTTAAAGGCTGCTCACGCGTCAGCCATTTTAGATTCATAAACTGATCTCCCAAAATTGAGGTAATATTTCACATTCCCACTGTCGCGCTCCGACGCAACTCTTCGAGCTAAAGCACATTAAAAACCCATGAGAAATGCACTAGTCTCCAAAGCCCCAGCCGGCTTAAAGCTACTTCCGGAGCCTCACTGGGCACGAAACCCCGTCACGCCCCAGTCCCTCCTTGTTTCGATCCCACCCCCCACCCCCTCACGACCACATCTTTCCCCTTTCCAAATTCGGCGCTGCCCTTCTCGATTGCTCTTTTAGGCCGCAGCTTGCAAGATAAGCTGCTGCTCCGTGCTCGGGACAACCGTTCTTGTTTCTGCTGCTGACCCTTGGCAGGAGCACTTGCTGGCCCCGGGGCGCCGGACTTCTCCTCTCCTCACCTTTGTGTCAGGGGACAAGATGAGCACTTGGTTGCTGCAGCTGTTTTTTTCATTCTGCCTCTCTTCCTCCTCCTCCTCCTCCTCCTCCTTCTTGGCTGCGTCTTTCTGCGCCAAGGCCGAGTTAAACGACACCTTCACCATGGCTGCAGAAAGCTCTCGGCTAAGGCTTCCGAAGGGATACAAAACGTCAGGCAGCTGCGGCGAAGGTGGCCGGTCGGGCCCTCGCTTCCTTCTCGCCGAGTCCCAGTGGCAGAACCGGACCAGGTGAAGGTTCTGCGCGGCTTCCCTCCTCCTTCTCTGTCGCTCTAAGGTGTCGAGCCTGCCCGAGCGACCAAGGGAAGCCTTCCGACAGGCAGGGGGAGGATTCGCAAGGGCGGGAGCCAGCCAGCCAACTCAGCGTCGACGGCCGGATCGAGCAGCCAGCCCTCCGCCGCAGGGCAAGCGGGAACCAGACTTGACGAGCCAGAAATCGGAGCTGCTGCGCAGGAAACCAAAAGCTCCAGCAGAGCGCGAGCCTTCCGCGGAAGTTTGCCCGAGGCGCAACTTGACCGCAACTACTCAGGTTCGCCTTCATTCCAGTTGTATCTGAGATACTAACTTAGAGCCCGGCGCTAGATTGCGGCTGTCTGGAACTGGATGAATTCAACTGGTGTGAACTCGCTGGCTTAGGTCGGAAATTGCTCATAAAGCTCACTTAGTTCCGACCATACTCTATGACAGGGGTCTGCAAAGTTGGCTCTTTTAAGACTGGTGGACTTCAACTCCCAGAGTTCCCCAGCCAGCTGGGGAACTCTGGGAGTTGAAGTCCACCAGTCTTAAAAGAGCCGACTTTGCAGACCCCTGCTCTATGACATGTAATCTTCAGCTACTACAGGAAATAAAGCAACCATGCGTTGCCTCACAAAATGTCTCCTAAATGCATTCACCTGAAATCTTTCACTTATTTTATTTATTTATTTTATTTATCGGATTTATATACCGCCCTATTCTCCGTGGTAGGACTCAGGGCGGTGCACAGAAAAATAAAAACCACAATACATACATATAATCTAAAATTGAATTAAATAATAAAATCTGTGCTAAGAAAATTAAGACCATTAAAATATTAACTCTAAAAACCCTTAATCTATGTCAGGCCGGCCAGATGAAAGAAATGTGTTTTAAGCATCCAACGGAACAGGCGTAGGTCAGTAGTGGTGCGAAGATCTCAGAGTCATACACAGGCGCGTACCCCCCCCCCCTTTCCAGGGTTTTAATGCAGATATTTGCTTCTACTAAAGTGAGCCATGATTCAAGACAGTTTCTGCTATTACAGATGTGCTCATCTTTGGCTAAATAACTAACTGCCTGAATTATAAATTAAAGACCAGCCAGTTAGCTCAACTCCTAGTAAAAAAAAAACACACACATAATCTTTGTTTCCCTCTGCATATGTGAGGGTTTTTTCCCCCTACCTGGACAAGTTCCCAGAGTTTTCTTGGCAAAGTTTTTCAAAAGCTATTTGCCATTGCCTGCTTCTTAGGGCTGAGAAAAAGTGACTGGCCCAAGCTAATCCAGCTCAAGGACTTCTGGTTTCTAGCCTTGATGCTTTAACCGCTACCATAAACTGGCTCTCTGGGTCTAGCTTACCCTTCTATAATTCCTTCTACTCAGGTTTGACCCTGCTTAATTTTTGCAAGAACAGCCAAGAGCGCTTAATTCAGGTTACCAGTTTGTAGCCTAATGCACTGTGCAAATCCAGTAAATCATGATTAAGGTAACAAGGGGTGCATTGCAAAGTCAGAGCCAGACTCTTCATTTTAAAGTGAAGTTTAGCGTTTTTACCCCTATTGGTATTATTTTGTGCTTGTTTACCCCAACATTATTTGATCAGTAGATTTTTATGGTCTGTTTTCCTTTCCTTCCCAGTGGAGATTTTAAGACGGCTTCTGGCCTTTTAAAAAGTTCTTTTTTAAATCGAGATAATAATTATCCTTCCTGAACATCTATGCTACCAAACTGGCAATTACCACCGGCAGTTGAGCCCTGAGAAGACTGGCAAAAAACAAAAAAAGCCGCCCCCACGCAGATTGGCTGCGCGACTATCTGGCGGAGGAAGGCGGAGTCAAGCTGAGCGTAACTACCGGACCGGGCATGGAGAAGCCGCTGCGCCCCGGGGTCGGAGTTGGGGTGGTGATCACGAGCCTCAGGCACCCTGGTTGCGTCCTAGTAGGCAAGCGGAGAAGTGTCGTCGGGAGAGGCTTCTTCCAGCTTCCCGGAGGACACTTAGAGTTTGGGTGAGCTGGAGGCTTTCCTCGTGACGCTGTCACACGGCCCGTTCCTCTTGCGCACTTGGAGCTGGCAGAGGGCCTTGGGGTCGGAGGGAGGTTATTCGGCTACTTTTAAGGTATTTGGACTCCAATTTTTGGGGTCCCACAGCCAACATTCCGGGAATGGAAGTCCACACATTTAAAGCTGCAGTCTTTGAAAAACACCGGGATAAATAGTTGGGGTGCCTTCCGAATGAATGCTCGGTTTTAATTTTAAAAAGTTGTAGGCTTCATACACCCGGGGAAAGGAAGGGAGGAAGGAAGGAAAAGGGAATTAGTAAGTAAGGTGTCAGTCGTCATACGTAACAGAATAACAGTTGGAAGGGACCTTGGAGGTCTTCTAGTCCAACCCCCTGCTAAAACTGGAAACAGTTTTAATTATATGGAGTGTTATTGTTTTAAACTTTTTTTGGTGGTAAAGCTTCTATATTTTGGTTGTAAAACATCAAATGACAGTGGTAACAAATAGACATAGTAGACCAACATTCGCTCTTTTTTGCAGCCCAAATCTGGTATTGCTGGTTAATATTATTATTAAAATGGGGGATTATTGCAGCACAGAATTGAGGGGAAGGAAAGGCTTTGATCCGAATAATATGTCAGCGCTTTGCTTGACTTTCTAGTGGCAGAATAACAGTTGAATAATTGTAACAGAATAACAGTTGAAAGAGACTTTGGAGGTCTTCAACTTCCTGCTCAAGCAGGAGATCTTACCATTCCGGACAAATGGCTGTCCAATCCCTTCTTAAAAACCTCCAGGGATGGAGCACCCAGAACTTCAGAAGACAAGCCTTTACACTGATCAATTATTCTCACTGAAAATTTCTCCTTGGTTCTAGATTGGATTCTGATAAATTACCATCCCTTCTATCGGTCCTCAGTTGCTTTGGAGAATTGGTTGACCCTCTCCTCTCTGTGACAGCCCCTCAAATATTGGAAGACTGCTATCAAGTCACCCCAGTCCTTCTCTGCATTAGGCTAGAGCCGCTAGATATACCCAGCTCCTGCAACCATTCATTGTCTTTCACCCTACAGCCCCCTTATCATCTTTGTTGCTGTTCTCTGCACTCCCATCTTTTTTGTATTGTGATCAAAACTGGATGCAGTATTCCATGTGTGGTTTTACTAATGTAGTATAAAGCGGTGTCATTTCATGTGATCTTGATACTATCCCTTGGTTGATGCAGCTTAGGACTGTATTGGCTTTATTCAGCAATTGCAGCAGCCTGCTAGCTCATACTTAAGTGGCATTGGTACCACTTCACGCACACATCTGCTTTCAGTTCTGCTTTCTTCACTACTGCTTGTCACCTCCTTACCATCTCCCATTAGTGGACTGATTGATTCCTTGACTTTTTTCTTGGTTTTTTATATATTGAAATAAATTTTATTATTTTTGACATTTGTTGCAAGTCTTGGTTCTTCTGCCTTAGCTTTCCTGACATCATCTGCAGATTCATGCTATAATGGGCGTACATAAGCACACCATCGTGCCTACCATCCCTGTCCTATTGTCCCCATTTATTTGTCCCCGTTTCATTCATGCTCATCTTTATTCTTACACCTATTATCTTGTAAACAATTAACAAATCAAATAAATAAAAATAAATATGCTGGTATTCTGTTTTAGTGGTATATCCCTCCTTTCACTTTTGATTCTTGTCGTTTTTGTCTTTCAGTTTATCAGAGGTTTTTTTTAAATGCAATCATGCTGGTTTTGTCTGGGGTTGAAATATGTTTTAATGCCTTTTCAGAAGGCCAGGAAAGTGGGGGCCTGCCTCACCTTTGAGGGGGGAAATATTCCACAGGGAGGAGCAACAGCAGAGGATGTTCTCTTCCCTGACTTTGCCAGTAGGAGTTTCTTTAACTGACAGAGTCTGCAACATACCTTCCCTTACCTGACCATGTGAGACTGGCTGATGTAATAGGAAAAAGTGTTTCCACAAGTAGCCTGGCCCCATGCCATGCAGGGCTTTATAGGTCACAATCAACACCTTTAATTGGACCTGGAACCAAATTGGCAGCCAATGCAGCTTCTGAAGCAGAGATGTTACATGTACCCTTTGGACACCTAAAATTTCCCATGCAGCTGCATTTTGTACTACTTGAATCCTCCAGATAACTTTCAGGGGTAGCTATGTTGTGCATGCTGCAATAGTCCAAATTTGAGTTAAACGGGCATAAATGACCAAGCAGAGAACCTCCATATACAGGAAAGAGCATAATTGGCACATAGATTGAAGCTGAGCAAAGGCCTCCCTAGGCACCTGCTCTGACCACCTGACCCCCAGGTTATGTGGGGCAAGGCAAAGATGAAAAACTCCAGACTATAAAGGGGCATACCACAGCCACTCCATGTTATAGGGTTATAAAAGTACAATAAATAAGAAAAACAATCAGAAGCTACTGAAACACCAAATATTTTCCACTAGCTCAACATACAAAAAAGCTTTACACCAGTAAACAAGTATTAAAATTATGCTACATCACAGAAAATGAATTATTGAAAATAAAATGCTATCTCTTCTTTATAAGCAAACGAATTTCTTTGAGATTAAGGGCAAACAAAGCTGACAAAAATATTCAGGAATCTTGTTCAGAGTCGATGCCTGCTAGTTGTCATATAAACTGGATTCTTGTGATGTTTCAAACAGATAGAACCACCCTTGCTTTCTAAATAACTCATATTTTCTTCACTTTTCCTCTCTGTGCAGTGAAAGTTTGGTAGAATGTGCAAAGAGAGAAACTTTAGAAGAAACTGCTTTGCAACTAACAAATGTGCAGTTTGCTTCAGTTGTAAATGCTGCCAGTTTAAAGGACAATTACCATTATATCACCATCCTAATGAAAGGAGACATTGATATGAATCATGAATTCGAACCACAGAATCTGGAACCTGATAAAAATGAAAGTAAGTTTTTAAAAAACTCTGTATCCATGTTGTCTGCATATATGTATAATGTACAAATGGTTTTCTGCTTTTTTTGTTTGAACATATCATATCCCTTATTTGTTGATTTTGTGTATAGGCAAGGCTTGAGCTGCAAGCTTCTCTAATTTATCTTTTTAAATTAAATAAATTAAATTGAATTGAATTAATTTATAGGGTCTAGGGTACAGAAAATGAGTCCCAGCATTATCTTTTGTCTACTCAATATTTGTCTTTAAACTTCCTGTAAAAAAATATGTCAAGTTGTAAGACTGCAAAATAATTAGGCAGGTTGCAACTCTGATTTTATACTAAAATGTAATAATAAAACAGGAACGCTTGAACCTAGTTTTATGCAGAACAGTTTGTTTCCATCTGCTTTTGAAGGTATCTTGGTAACAATGGTATGAGAAACAAAATGCTGGATTAAGATGACCGTGACCTAATCCTTCAGGGCTACTATATCATACAGTGCTGGGCTTGTGTTTATGTGTGTTATTGAAGCAATAATTAACCATTCAAAGAGTTTGAGTTCAGGGCATACATTACATCATTTTTGCTGGGATAATTTGATGATTGTTAGAGATTGGCACTTACATTTGCTGTCACCTGTATGCAGTAGGTCTTCTCTAACTCTTGAGAGTTACTTACATTTTTGATGTATGAAAGTTTTTTTCTTTGTAATGTTTTTAATTTTTATGCTTTTAATTTTCTTTTTTTAAATTGAGCATTATATGCACCACTTGCAGATGTCATAGCCATATGGAGCATTGTAAAATGAAGTGTTTTGTATTTCTGAGTTAAAAAAATCTATGTCTTTGTATCACAACAGTCTGGGAATTTTAGGCATTTACTATTTTCCAATGAAAATAGTAAATAGTAAACTCCCATTTCTCCATCTGATGCTACATCATCCTAGCAATCATTGACAGGTTAATGTACTTCTTATGCTGAAACATTTGTTCTTTTTCTTTTTGTAGGTTGGGAATGGATAAAATGGGATGAGTTTCCACCAGCCAATAAACTCTTCTGGCCCCTACGCTGCTTAAGAGAACAAAATTATAATCCTTTCAAAGGAGAATTAAATCACCTGATTGGGTACACTGGAAATCTATAAGTTATATTTTCTGGATTTAAAACAGACAATATATCAATAGGCTTCTATGAAGAAACTTTTTGTTATCAGTACCAAGTTGTAAATTTGCTCTAAATACTTGAACCAACCTCTGTCAATACTGCATGACTGGCAGTAATCATATTCCCTTCAAATGCTGTATTTTTGACACACAACTTCACATATTTTTTCTTTGCAACGTATTTTAAAATAGTGATTTATCCTAGTATACAGGGCTTAATGCATGCTTCTGATACTTATGGTTTTGTTATTAGTCAAAGCAGCTGCAATAATTCATCCTATATTTTATGTTGCCTAGTAAATAGTAAATAGTATGATTGCCTAGTAAAAACATTTATAGTTGCTCCGATAATTGATATGATCCAATCTAATCACAAAAGGTCCATATTTTAAACTCTTCCCATTCTAATCCATTTGCTCTCTGATTTAGGAGTACCACCACGGAAAGAAGAAAAATTACTACTAATAGTGTGCAAGCCTTTTTTATCAAGAAAAACTGTGAAACTTTTCCAATAATGGAAAAACCTTAACATGTTTTTATGCAACTATATAAACCACATTGGTTTTAGTTTTCCACTAGTTATTTTTGCATGATACGCTGAACCAAAATTTGTTCAGCCACATTAATTCAATATATTGTATAAACTTTGCCTCTATGGTTAACTGAGTAAACCAGGAACTATGAAAATCCATTTCATGTGAACTGAGCTTTTAATTTTTTAGAAAAATTCTTTGGTGATATTTTAATTTGAAAGAAAAAAGAGAAGTTAGCATAGGCCAGATCCAAGAGAAAAGTGTTGGATTACTGCTGTTTTAAAATTGACAGTATTTTAGCAAGGAATCCCAGCAGATAATATAAAACAGCAGAGTGAAAAAAACCATCCTAACAACTTAGAACAGTCAGTAATATGTGCCCAAGTATAACAAGTAAAATCTTAATTCAAACAGGCAAGGTGAGTTCACAGAGTACAGGTGAAACTCGAAAAATTAGAATATCGTGCAAAAGTTCATTTATTTCAGTAGTGCAATTTAAAAGGTGAAACTAATAATATGAGATAAGACTCATTACATGCAAAGCAAGATAGTTCAAGCCATGATTTGTCAGAATTGTGATGATTATGGCGTACAGCACATGAAAACCCCAAATCCACAATCTCAGAAAATTAGAATATTATATGCAATAATTACTGCCTAATGCAGCGTAGATGGAAGCTATCAGCCTGTGGCACTGATTATGGAAGACCAGGATGCTTCAATAGTGGCCTTTAGCTCTTCTGCATTGTTCGGTCTCATGTCTCTCATCTTTCTCTTGGCAATGCCCCATAGTTTCTCTATGGGGTTCAGGTCAGGCAAGTTTGCTGGCCAATCAAGCACGGTAATCCCACGGTCATTGAAGCAGGTTTTGGTGCTTTTGGACGTGTGGGCAGATGCCAAGTCCTGCTGGAAAATGAAGTCAGCATCCCCATAAAGCTCGTCTGCGGAAGGAAGCATGAAGTGCTCCAAAATCTGGTAGATGGCTGTGTTGACCTTAGGGCAAGCACAGTGGACCAACACCAGCAGATGACATGGCTCCCCAAATCAACACAGACTGTGGAAACTTCACACTGGACTTCAAGCATCTTGCAGTGTGTGCCTCTCCATTCTTCCTCCATACTCTGGGTCCTTGGTTTTCAAATGAGATGCAAAAGTTGCTCTCATCAGAAAAGAGGACTTTGGACCACCGTGCTTCATTAAGTCCAGGGTCAATGGAGACATCTACCAGGAGATTTTGGAGCACTTCATGCTTCCTTCTGCAGACGAGCTTTATGGAGATGCTGACTTCATTTTCCAGCGAGTCTTATCTCATATATTACTTTCACCTTTTAAGTTGCATTACTGAAATAAATGAACTTTTGCACGATATTCTAATTTTTCGAGTTTCACCTGTATATCAATTTAATTTTGGCTTAATATAGAGAACCAGTCAATTCTGATTTAATCAATAAATGAGATTTTAAGAAAAACATTTCCAAGATGTTTAAATCCATTCCATTCATATTGCTTAGGTTTTCTTAAAATTTACCCCTTCCTCTAGTTCATTGGAAAGGCCAGGTCCCCACTGCTCCTAGTGAAAAGCCAGTCCTTTCTTCATCATACTCTTTCTCTCCATGGCTGTCCTTAGCTCCTGTCACTGATGTTGTCCTTTGCTCTGCCTGGCTTCTGATGATCTGACACCAGTTCTCTCTCCCTTTCCCCTGCTTGCCTTCCCCTTCACCATCATCTTGAATTCATTGTCTCTGTCCTCCAGGTTTGAGAACCAAAGACACCTCCTGCACACTCACTGGTTGCCAGACTTAGGGCATGTTTAATGGGCCTAGATTACTGTTAAAAAAATCAGGTTGTCTGCACTTAACAGTCACCATTGGGACCAGCAAATCCATGATTCAGGAAGCCATTACATGACCTTATGACCTCACCTCCTTCACGTACATTAAACAAGATATGTTGTAACCACAATACATTCAGTATTTTCAGTGAAAGCTTATTATATGTAAAAGCTTTTATTCACTACTTAACACAACCTGATTGTGAATGAATCCTACTACCAAAATTCATACAAAAGTATTTTATACCTTCATGCTCTGTGTGTATTGGACTACAATTTCCTTGACAAAAAGCCTAGGAAGTGTGAGTGCTGGTAGAGTATTACAAACTAATGCACATGCAAAGTAGCAGGCTGGGAAAGTCTCATTAAATAATATTTTCTGATTTTATGCAATCGGGAAATTATTCAATCTAAAGATCTGTTAGCGCAGTGGTGGGCAAACTTATTAGTCAAGAGAGCCAAACATCAACAGTACCACAATTGAAATTTCTTTTGAGAGCCAAAAGGTGTGGCCTGTTTTGTGGAAGTGGCTCAGCGGTCATGTGACCGGGTGGGCGTGGCCAACGTGGAAAATGTGGTGAAACTCACTTAACGACGGTCCTGCTTAGCAACCAAAATTCATTCTTTCTTTCTCTCTCTCTCTCTCTCTCCCTCTTTTTCTTTCTATTTTTCTTTCTTTTTCTTTTTGTCTCTGTCTATCTCTCTTTATCTGTCTCTCTCCTCCCTCCACCCATCTGTCTTTGTGTGTGTGTGTGTCTCTCTCTCCCTCTCTGATTACCTCCCTCCCTCTCTCTCTGTGTCTCTCTGTTTGTCTCTTCCTCCCTCCCTCTCTCTCTGTATGTCAGTCTCCCCCTCCCTCTCTCCCTCCCTTCCCCCCCCCCCCCAAGCAGTGGAAAGCCCGGCATGGGTTTTCACGCAGTGAGCGGGTGGGGGGAGAAACCGAGGCCGCGGCCATCCAAGCACCGCGGAGGCTGTCCAGGCGCCGCATGCCCACCTCCGTCCCAGCCACACGTGGCAGCCAGCCCCGGAAAGCATGGCTCGGCGCTCTCTGCAGGCGGCTGTTGCTGCTGCTGACCCTGAGCTGCTGACCCCAAGCCCTGCGACAGGCAGCTCCCGCCGTCCGAGCGCATCGGGCAGGACAGCCGGCCACGTTTCCACCAGGTCCCTCTTTGGCCCCTCAGGTGCGGCTCTTCCTCTCCCCCCCCCCCCGGAGGCAGCGGAGGGCCCGGCGTGTCGGTTGGGGGGGCTCTGGCTGCCTCCCCCTGGAGCGAGCGAGCCAACGGGCGGGGGGAGCACCCGGTCTGGGGCTCCCCCCCCCTGTGCGCGCGGTGCCCGGACGGCTCCGGCGCAGCCGCAGACCGGGCATTCCCCCCGCCCGTTGGCTCGCTCGCTCCAGGGGGAGGCAGCCAGAGCTCCCCCAACCGACATGCCGGGCCCTCCGCTGCCTTGGGGGGGGAAGGAGAGAGGAAGAGCCGCACCCGAGGGGCCAAAGAGCCGCTCGTGGCTTGCGAGCCACGGTTTGCTGACCACTGTGTTAGCGGAATTTTACTCATAGAATACTTCTTTAATGGAGTTGAAGAATTGAATTTTCTCCCACATCTCTGCTGCTTGAAGGTCTATTTTGAAAGACTAGAAGACTTACTATAAAAACATTAAAAATTGTTGACAATATCTCCTTACAATTATTTGCTGTTCATAGAAGTGTTACTGTACTCACAAGCAACAGCTAACTTGCAATTTTATAGATTTTTATTTTGTGCAAAAACATTTTTATGAGTAAACACATACCAAAATAAATTATGTCAGAGCATAACATATTTCCAGTGGCTACCTCCACCCTATTTCAACAATTATCTGAAATTCTGGGATAAAGTCATACTTATCAAATACAAGAGAATGATTCTCATGAATTTTTAAGTTTCCTCCTTGGTACCACAGTCTCCATCTGGAATGCAGAATGTGTATTCGCTGGTACGATCAATGATTCAGATGCAGGCTCTAATCGGAGTCGCTACTGCTACTCGAGGAATCTGTTGACATAACCTCTACATCATCCTCATTCTCTTTATTATGTCCAGGAGGTTCTAACATAAAGTCATTGCTATGATTAGGAGGAAGCATGTTCATTGATATGTCACTTGATTGCCAGGGATATTGTGGTGCAAGTACATCTGAAGAAAAAAGAAATATACAATTACTCCATGCTCTTCGCATGGTATGTCAGTTGCGCCCCTTTCTGGATCGGGATGCCCTGTGCACAGTCACTCGTGCCCTCGTCCTTTCTTGCCTGGACTAATGTAACGCTCTCTACATGGGGCTGCCCTTGAAGAGCACCCGGAGGCTGCAACTGGTCCAGAATGTGGCCGCGCGGGTTATCATGGTGCTCCCATGTTACACACCTTTTTGGTGGCCTGCACTGGTTGCTGGTTATTCACTGGGTGCGATTCAAGGTACTAATTATGACCTTCAAAGCACTCCATGGCTTAGGCACAGGGTACTTGTGAGACCACCTACTGCCACCAGTAGCCTCCTGTCGTCCAGTACGATCCCAGAGTTGGCCTCCTCAGAGTGCCGTCGGCTGGGGGAGAGCCTTCTCTGTGGGAGCGCCTTCCCTTTGGAATGAGCTACCCCTGAAGCTTCGCATAATTCTCGACCTCCCTTCCTTCCGGCGCGCCCTAGAAAGCTTGCTTTTCTAGCAAGCCGGCCTGGCCTGAACAAAATAACATTAATTTTAATTCCAATTTTAATTTATTTTATAATGTCTATTAATGTATTGCTTATTGGATTTTTTATTTAATATTTTTCTAACTTTTGTACTATGTCTCTCATGTTGTACGCCACCCTAAGTCCTTTGGGAGAAGGGCGGCATATAAATCCAATAAATCTGAATCTCTTATTTATTTTTTAATTACATATTAAAATGACATGGAAGAACTTTCTGACAACCAGAAATTTACAATATAAAATTGCACATCAATTTTACAAAAATCAAAGTAATACAGTATTAAGTATCTGGAGGTGTAGATAACAATCTGAACTGGTCTTTCCACATATCATTCTTAGAGGTTTTGAAGTATTTTTGGTAGGACTACCAGATTCTGTAACAGCTGTGTTTCCTATGCCATCCATCTGATAAAACTCGCAAGATTTGTTTTTCTCGCTATGTACATGTATATATCCGAACTAGACTGTTTCTCCATGTCATATATAGGTATAATTTTGTATTTATTTTGTTATTTTATTATGTGGTATATATTGGAGATTGTGACTTTGAGAGCTGTATACAGCAACATTTTAATGTATGCTGATTAGTGTACATTCAAAGTGAGAATAAGGTTATTCTAAGTCTAAGTCTAAAATTCAGACTCTTGGCAACTGACTCATATTTTTGATTATTGCAATATCCCGGAGTTATGTGATCACCTTTTGCGACCTGATAAGCAAAGTCAATGGGAAAACTAGATTCACTTGTTGTGAATCTAACTTAACAACTGCAGTGATTTACTTAACAGTGGCAAGAAAGGTCGTAAAATGGAGCAAAACACACAACTCATTTAGCAATAGAAATTTTGGACTCAATTGGGCTTGTAAATTGAAGATTACCCATAATTTTTTAATCTAAAAAAATATCAGATTCCTGATTTCAAACCACACTACACATGCTTAGTAGATAACAATTATTGAACCAATATTCCTGTTAAATTTTTTAACAATTATTTTTCCATTGGGGCACAATTGTTTACTGTATAATTTCTCCCTTTGCAAACTGAATGGATGCTTACTGTGGACAAATGGATAGTATTAAATAACTGGACAAATACCGTCCTCCGTATAAATCAAATGACCTTCTCCAGGCACCAAAACTGGATTTCCAAGAGTAAAACAAATTCCTCTCATAATAAATGCAATTGATATGTATTCCCCATGTACAAGGAAGTATAAACCATTGGCCATAATTTTATTTTCTGCCAGGCAGCTCATAAAGCTTCCTAACAAGCATATCAACAGCCACAATGGTTTCTCCATTGTGCATATGTGTTATCCTCTACCACCTTGAACCAAGATCAGAGCATACAGAATGTCAAGGTGGAGGTAATGGTGAAATGATTTGCTGATGTTGAACGTTGGATACTTTGAGGAAATAGTAGTGATTCCGCAAGAACTCATTGGCATTTACAAGCAATGTGCTGCCATCCTGGGCTTTAGAAGAACAAGACAGCAAATAAAAGCAGGTATTCTTTATGCTATCTCCCATTTATTTTAATTGGCCAATAAGCTGATTTGCTTTTCTCTCTCACTTCTATCAACAGGAGAAATTTCTGATTTAGAATGTACCTCTCTTTTTTCTACTATTTTCCAAGCCATCTATCCACCCTTTTGTTATTTTTGTCTAATTTATTTCTTAGGCTATTACTACCAGAATCTTGTCTTTTTTAGAAATTCATGTGCTTAACTCTTCTCACCATTAGTAAAGCTGTATTTTTTCCATTTAAAAAAATCACAGGATTAAATTCTTCACTTAAAAGTCTTCTTTTCTTCTAAAATTAGCAATTTATACAATTTCACCCGAAAAGCATCATACAGAAAAAGACGGCAACCTTATTCCCTCCCTAGATTTCAGCTTCAGTGGTAAGGTAATGCTGATATTCCAAAAAACATGAGCCCTGGTTATGCAGTGGTTAGAACATATTCAAATTCTGCCCACAACCTGTAGTTTGATCCTGATCAACCTGGAGGTTGACTGGATCATCCATCCTTCCAAAGTTGGTAAAAGGAGGACCCAGATAGCTGGGGGCAATATGCTGACATTGAAAACCATCCAGAGAATGCTGTAAAGAACTATGGGGCAGTATATAATGCTGTTAAGTACTAAAATAGCTGAAATCACTTGTTTTTCCATTAAAGTCCAGCTTTGATTTAAAAGTTAGAAATAATCTGATAAAATACTAAATCTGGTTTTTTTAAACAATTCTTTTACTCAAGCTTGTGCGAATACTGTACACACATTTCACACAGTGATAACTAAATGATTTTAATATTTTCATTTTTAATCTCTGAATATATTTCAATCTTTATGTTAAATAAATTCTTAGTTTATTTCCAGGGACTTTTCTTTATTTTCCTAATTTCATTAACTTCTGAGATTTACAACATTTGACATGCTTAAAGTTCTATATTGCATATCCCATATGTATATATGCGTTTTATATATGCAAAGTGTGCATATGAACACACTTGACAGCAGACTCGTTTCTCTTAAATTTCTATTACCTGGCAATCTGCCGGCTGCAAGTGCATCTCCTGGTAGGTGTCCATTAACTCCATTTGCTGAAGGGTTGTTCATCTGACCCAAAAGACCACTCCTCATCTCCAAATCAGTTGGATATGGTCTTCGGGGATCCCCTTAAAAATAATGATTTTGTTTGCAATTCTGAATAAGCAAATATAAGTGAAATATATACTAGTGTTTTTTTCTTTAGTGATCAGTTTTACTATTGCTTTCATTTACATATTACTTTGTTTTAACCTTCTGTAAACTTCCTGAAGTCATTCATGAATAGCCAGCTTTAAAAATAGCATGAATGAACAAATAATTTATTTTCCCTGTCATACTCTTCATAAAAAAAATATTAGATAAGTTAATAGTTGCTCACTTGGTAGCACAAAGCATGCATGCATTCAGTAGTCAAAAATTCAGTCAGAGGAAAAAAAGATCCAGCACTCACAAGAATATTGGTAACTCCTTAAAGCAGCTGCAACTTTTCCCAGGCTGTCTCTAAAGCTATAGCTTAATTCTAGAAGGCAGATTCAAGGAACTGCCTGTTGCATTCATATGCATGTATGCTACAAAACATCTTTCACTTTAATAGCACCGAGACGGCATTGGTCGCGTTGGTCGATGATCTCTGGAGGGCCAGGGATGGGGGTTGTTCCTCCATCCTGGTCCTATTAGACCTCTCGGCGGCTTTCGATACCATCGACCATGGTATCCTATTGCATCGGTTGGGGGGGTTGGGGGTGGGAGGCACCGTTTTACGGTGGTTCTCCTCCTACCTCTCTGGCCGATCGCAATTTGTGTTGGCAGGAGAGCAGAGGTCGACCTCGAGACCCCTCACATGTGGGGTCCCTCAGGGGTCGGTCCTCTCGCCTCTCCTGTTCAACACATATATGAAGCCGCTGGGTGAGATCATCCGTGGTTTTGGGGTAGAGTATCATCTCTACGCTGATGATACGCAGCTGTATATATCTACCCCAAACCACCCCAACGATGCCGTAGCGGTGATGTGCCAGTGCCTGGAAGCCGTACGGATCTGGATGGGAAGTAACGGACTCAGACTCAACCCGACCAAGACCGAGTGGCTGTGGTTTCCGGCTGCCCGATTCAACCAGCTAACTCCATCGCTGGCCATAGGGGGCGAACATCTTGCCCCTGTGGATGGGGCGCGCAACTTGGGTGTCCTCCTAGATGCCCGGCTGTCCATGGAAGATCAAGTGACAGCCGTGGCTAGGAGGGCGTTTTACCAGGTTCGCCTGGTTCGCCAGTTGCGCCCCCTATTGGATCGGGACGCCCTTCGCACAGTCACTCATGCTCTCGTGACATCCCGACTGGACTATTGTAACTCTCTCTACATGGGGCTTCCCTTGAGGTGCACCCGGAGACTGCAGATGGTCCAGAACGCAGCCGCGCGGGCAATCCTGGGTACCTCTAGGTTTACCCATGTAACACCTCTCCTGCGCGAGCTGCACTGGCTGCCTGTCGTCTTCCGGGTGCGCTTCAAGGTACTAATTATCATCTTTAAAGCGCTCCATGGCTCGGGACCTAGCTACTTGCGGGATCGGATTCTGCTCCATACTTCCTCACGGCCGATTCGCTCCCACAGAGAGGGACTTCTCCGGGTGCTGTCCACTAGACTTTGTCAGCGGGCGACGCCCAGGGGAAGGGCTCTCTCTGTGGCGGGCCCTGCCCTCTGGAATGACCTTCCCCCCGACATTAGAACGACCACGGACCTCCGCTCTTTCCGTCTGAAATTAAAAACATATTTTTTCTGCTTGGCCGGCCTGGGGTAGTCTCTCTCTATGGGGTTTTAGTTGTATAGTGGGAATTTTAGCTTAGATTGGGTATTTTAGCACAGGTACTATTTAATTTGTTTTTAAGATGTTTTTGATTGTATATTTATGGTTTTAGTTTCCCTGTGCACCGCTCCGAGTCCCTACGGGGAGAGGAGCGGTCAAGAAATTAAACTATTATTATTATTATTATTATTATTATAATCCCAAGCACTGCATAAATCTCCCGTGTTAGAAAATATGTATTTTGCATTACTTGTCTTATCAAATTTATCAAGTAGTATATATATAAACATTTGAAGTTACCAAAGAATATGTGAATACCTACTGTCAGTAAAAATAAAATGATATAGACATATTTATTATTTACCTGGCACCCAAGTTAGAGGAGCACAAACAGCATTGCTGGCACTAATTCTATGAGCATATTTAATTATTTCTTCAGACGAAATAGCTCCTGTAAGAAATGTAGATACAATGAATGCAGGCAGCCATCCATTCTGTAACATAAAATTCACTATTAGTCCTTTCAAGTAAAAATTTTTAGAAGCACTAACATTATAAAATGATCATTTCCTTTTGTTTTCCTGAGCCCTTTCTTTCTTTTGGGCAGCTCTATATGCATTTCAATCTCTCTTCTTTAATGGAAATTTATCTTGTAAGGTGCTACATTTTCATCTGATATGATGGTTTTCATGAGAAATACTTTGAAATACCCAAATGAAAATAATTCCTGTGTCTTCAAATTAAATTCTTGTGCAAAAATGCAATAAAAGCCAAACATTCAGAACATTCCTCGCTGCTGATTCATGAATATATTACAGACAACAGACATTCCAGTAGTTTTACTTTCTGTTCTGCTCTATCGTTATACATAAATTACAATTCCCAGTTGTTCTAATGTAAACAATGCTGGGAGTTGCAATTTCCGAATCTCTAGAAAGCCATTGTTTCCCCTTCTCATAATTATATCTAGCATCCCATGAAGCACCAAAAACTGTCCTTACAAAGCTAGATAAATTAAACCAGGAATATGCGTGTTGTTCAATTACTCCTTTTAGTTTCACCTCAATCCTCTTCTAAATAACTGCTCCAGCAGGAAGCTATTGTTGGACTCAAAGATCTCATAGAAGATTGCAAGATTTTATTTAATTTGTTTTGGTCACAGCTTTATCAAGCTGCAAATGACTGAAAATGCCTTGGGCTGAACAGGAATAAATGATATATAATGTTACTGAATTGTCTTGTTTTTCAAATGTACCATGAATTTAAAAAAATATATAGGGTAATTATTGATGAAAATAAATTATGATTGAAACAAATGTTTATAAATTTCATGAGACATGCAATGTTCAACTTATGGTTGCAGTAACAGACTTTAAAAGAAATAATTAAAAACAACACTTACCTTTTCTTGCCTTTTCTATTGATTTCAGTTTTTCTTTTGCTTGATAAACAGCTGTAGCCTATATGTAAAATACTATGTATTGTTATAGCAATAGCAATATCACTTAGACTTATATACTGCTTCATAGTGCTTTTACAGCCCTCTCTAAGCGGTTTACAGAGTCAGCTTATTGCTCCCAACAATCTGGGTCCTCATTTTACCGACCTCGGAAGGATGGAAGGCTGAGTCAAAACTTGAGCCCATGAGATTTGAACTGCCGAACTGCAGTCAGCTGAAGTAGCCTGCAGTACTACACTCTAATCACTGCACCACCTCAGCTCATATGCTGATTTATAAAAAGTGTGTTCTTTCGTAAATCCTCTTTACAGAAATTAAAATTAGTATAAGAAATATGCAAATAATCCTAATCAAGGGACTATTCTAAGAACAACAGCTTGGTTATTTAATAGGATCCTAAGAATGTTTCTGCACTTCTTTAGAGCTATATTGCTAACCAGTTTGCTAACAAAAGAAAACTTTGATCCACTGCCTGGTTTAAAATTGTACTAAACCATAGTTAAATAATGGGCTATTAATTAAATGAGAACTGGCTGGCTTCATATAAAATGCTAAAGAAAAAACTAAATTGATTGATTTTCTATAGCATGCTAGCCAAAATATGGTTTTGGTCCACAGAATTGTATAATTCAACCTCTTCCTTAATTACACTTCCATATGCTGTATAAATTCAAAAAAATTGATAACCAAGGGTTTCAGGCTTAAGGAGCCATTATATCTTCTTTAGTAACATGCTGTAGGATCCATCTAAAATATTCACATGGTTACCAGCTAGCACATCCAAATTTCAAGAAAAAACCCTGCAGACTAGCACAGAAAAGAAAACAGATTTCAAGAAAGTATAGACAACTTTGGCTTGCAGTAACAAAGCAACCAAAGGAAAGGATTGAAGATATTAAAAATAAACTAGCCTATTACTAGAACATTTAATACTAATAAACTATACCAACTTTCTGTATGCCTGATTTAATAGGCACAAACATCAAAAGATATCGAGCACTTCACTCACCAGAATATGCTCTGCTTCTTTCAGTTGTTTTTGAAGCTGCTGAATATCATTGTCTCTTTTCTCTACAACTTTTTCCAATACCTGCATTTCATGGTGGATTTTCCCTTGATCAAGAGCTAGTTTCATCAATTCTTGGAACTCTTTATCCCGCTGAATTAACAATTCCAGGATCTGTGCAATAAATATATATTACAGGAAAATGTAACTGTTGTCAATTTCAGGATTTCCAACAAAATCAAATCTTGTAGTAGCTATTTAGATTTTCTAATAGCTGTAGTTATAAATCTCAGGGCCTGGATAAAAAAAAGTATAAATTTATTTTATGTAATAACATAAATAAAAGTAGAAAAACAGACATATTTTACTTTTCAGGCTGGTCAACATGTAATAAATTAACAAAATATTTTTTCTATAGTTTTATAAGATTTTTAAACTCTTTACCTGGCTCTCTTCCCCAGGTTGTGCTAGCTTCTGATTTCTTGAAATTGCCAAAACTTCAATCAGTTCTCTAAAGCAAAACAATATAAGTTGTAAGCAAAAAGGAGAGTTTTAGTGTATTACCCATTCCTCCAAAACAAATAAATTAAGTCTTCCTTTCATATTAAATGTCATTCCCCCATTGTTTCAGCTAATCAGGGTAAATCCAGTTAGATTTAATATTTGACAGAAATAATTATTATAAAAATGATTGATAAATATAATGCAGTTAGTAAAAAAATTTAAACAATTTAGGCATTTATAGTAAAAACATAACAAATGGGGATGGAGATTTTAGTTTTAAAAATACATAATTTGTGAAATTGAGCTATTAAGGGCATGGTGTTTAAAGTGGACATCCGGTCTGTGATGGCACCAGTTGGGCCATTGTAGGTAAAACAAAAATTCTACTCATCAGTTGCTAATGACCATGGATTGTCAAGTGAAGTAGCATTTGCAATGTAAAGGAAACCTTTAAAATTCTGCTGAGAGGTACATCAAAATAAATCTACATTCAATTCAGAAAAGTTTTGCGCCCCACAGACTTGAACATATAAAATGTTTGAAGAACAATTTTCACACAAAAGCCAGATTCAAAAAAAGAACAAGAGTTATATCCCGTCTAACACATCGTGAGCACAATTGCTTCTCAAGTTTGTTTCTGCCAGCCCTCTACCGTTTTGCAGGGAAATAGAAAAGTCCACTTTATGGTTAACCACTAGCCAATTTGGGCTACTAGCAAAGGCACCAGGTTAAAAAGCAAGTGAGTTGAAGTCACGCCTTAGTCATGAAAGCCAACTGGGTGAAGGGAGTCATTCTCCCTTCTCAGCCCAATCCACCTCGTAGGGTTGTGGGAAAAATAGGAGGAAGGTGTATTGGACGTGTTTGCCGCCTTGAGTTATTTGTAAAAGTAATAAAGGCGAGATATAAATAAATAGTTCCTTGTCAGTATATCTAGAAATCAATACTTTGAAATTGTGTACTTATTAAACGTCCGATAACGTTATGTGTACGTCAAGACGCCCCAAGTCCCGTTTTTTAAACCATCCCTTTGACCGAGGATAGGAGCTCGGAACACAAGAGGAGGAATACCAGCCCAGAACACGGGCTGCCCTCATTGATTCCTGCTTAGGCTCTTCCACGGCCAGCGCCTAGGGCGGCACCAGAGAGATCCACGATGCGATGTCCCACCTGGCCAGCAGCTCCAGATCGTCCAAGGCAGCCAGCAGCCTCTCCCTGGTGCTGCTCTGCTCCCCGCTCGCTCCGGCCGCCATCCCGCAGGTTCTGCTGGCCGGAAGGGGAAGCCGCGGCAGAGATCGGAGGAAAGTACTGCAGCCGGGCAGCAGCCAGCAGGCTGAGAGCGGCCCCTGGTGACCTCGGTGTCAAGGCCTGCGCAGGGGAAAGGGAGAAGCAAATTCACGCGGCTTTAAGTCCCAGGTCTCTTTCGGAGCCTCGCATTATATCCAATAAGGCCGCTTTCTTCCCTGCAAGGGCTCCTGCTGGGAAATTCAACTCCGCTTTAAAAGGGGAGGCCGGCCCATGGCGCCCGCATTTAACCTCTTGCACCTCTTCATAAGTTTCGGCGAAGGGGAGGCCTCTTTTTTCCTGCATACCAGTGTTTCTCAACCTTGCCAACTTGAAGATGTCTGGACTTCAACTTCCAGAATTCGCCAGCCAGCGAATGGATACCGTTAGTTTAGGGGGACATAAATAAAATTAAAGCTCTTTGGATAAAAGACAGGGAAAAGGAAGTTTTCTTTGCAGCTACTGCTGCGTTGGGGAAAGGTGGAACGAAAAGCGACATCAGCGAGAAATGATTATAGGATTCGGTTATAAAACCGGTTCTAGAGCCGATGGCCGTCACCGCGACTCCAAGGGTCGTTATGGAGCACTGAGTTTCTCAACTTTGGCGACTTAGCACAGCTGGCTGGGGAATTCTGGGAGTTGAAGTCCACAGGACTTAAAGTCGCCAAGGTTGAGAAACACCGTTATGGAGAAAATCTGTCTGCGGTCGCTAGGAATCGGAAACAACTCAACGCTACGTAATCAAATCCCTAAAATACTTCGAAGGAGGGGCGGATCAATCGGGACATCAAAGCACCACCTGGAGCGCTTTCAGGATAACGCGGCCCCGAAATAAAGCTCGAGGGGGGGGGGTGTCAAGAAGTCTTACGCGCCGCCAGCGCAGGGCCGCTGTCTCGGGTGTCTCCGCCAGTGGCTTCCGCTTCCTCCCTGGAGCAGGAAGAAGAATAAGCGCACCAAGAGAGCTCGGCTGCCTTCGGACCGGTTCCTGTCTTTCTGCGCAGGCGCCGGGCGGGCGGGGCTGTTCTCGGGAGCGGCGGGGCCCCGCAGGAAGGAGGTCGATCATGGCCGCCTCCATGATCTGTACGCGGGTGGTCACTGCGGCCGCCCGGCAGCTGAGCGGGTGCCAAGGTAGCAGCGGCCACGCGACTTTGAACGCGGCTGCCAAGGTGAGAGAGCGGGCAGGTGATCCCTAGCAGGGAAGGGGCATATGGGGACGTCCTTCCCAGTCTCCCGCCCCCCGCAGCTTCTTGGGAGTTCAACTGCAAGAGGCGCACACTGACCCGAGACGCCCCGAAGGGGATCGGCTGCGTCCTTCCGCCCCGCCTTTCCACCTTCCTTTACAGGGAAAGGGCACTGAGGGAGGGCAACTGCGGCCCCGGCTATTTTTCACACTCTCACCCGCTCCTCTTCAGGTGTCTCTGGCCGCTACCTGGCTTATTTCAGCACCTTTCAGGGGTTGGAAAGAAGGGTGGATGCAGGTGAAAGCAGAGAGGGCTAGCCGGAATGGTGTTGGGGAGCCTGCCAAGGAAAGTTCAAACTGAATCCCAGTTTGAAGGATAGGGAGGAGAGTTGTGATCACTTGGCTAAAGCAAGGTCATTCAGAAAGATCATGACCTGTATACTCTTTGAGTATGTTCCTGGCATCATAAAAACCAAGGTACATTATTAAGGGTTGGCTTTATGTATTTTGGATGCAGGTTTTGCTCAATTACAAGTGGAACAGTAAAGGAGTGTTGAGCATTGAAATTCCATGGGGTTTTTTTTAGAAATAAGAAATAAGACATTGATATCTGCAGCTTCTTCTGCACTTGTGGGATAATATTCTGGGGTGCTGTTGATTGCCATTGTGTATGGAGGCAATGTGTGTGGAATTTTCACTTAAGTATTTTTTAAGTATACAGTCCTGAAGTTTGTGCCTATTCATATCTCTGCAGTATTGTGATTCAGTGTGTTTAGAGCTTCATAGAAATTCTTGCAACAGTGTACACTGTCTTTATTGAACCTTGCTAAGCCAATATTCACTGTTTTTGTTGGAAAAGATATGTGAAACCTTAGGATAATCAGCTGTCTTAAGGATATATTGAATCAAGTTTCAGTGAGTGAGGCAATAGGAGTTTAAGGGATCCTTCCCTATAAAACAAACATTGATTGTCATCACTGGAATCTGCTCTTCATATGTTTGTAGAACCGAATCTTGCCTCAGTCAAAAGAGATGCAGGCAGTCTTCATGTTGATATTCAGGAGGCTGGAAAGAGCTGCCAAATTCTTGTTAAAAATTTTGGCCTCCATCAATCTACAATAAGGCAGATACTGTACAAATGGAGAAAATACAACACTTATTGTTCATAGGGATAGATATAGCAGGAGCCATCCCAAAACCAACACATACAGTATTCATGAGATCACAAAAAAGTACCTAAGTATCAGTGTCTAATGTCAGCATCAACAAATCTTTAATAAAGAAAACACTGAACAAGAGTAGGAGCAGGGGAGCTGTGGCTAAGGGCGGATTTGCTTACAATCTTTCACACTGCTACTAGCCATAGTCATTTATTGTCACCACTCTGTAGATTACTGCGACGTGCTCTACATGTGTCTGCTATTGAGGACCATATTTCATTACATGCTCATGTCACACCACAGTTGCATGAACTGCATTGGCTTCCAGTTCACTTCCAGATGCAATTCAAGGTGCAGGTTAAAGCTCTGAATGACATGAGGCCATGTTCTACAGAATAGCATCTTCTGAGGAAATTTGCTCATCCCACCAAGTAAGCTCCAGCTTTTTTTCGTTAAATGGTGTCATCTGATAAGCACAACTTTTCTGAAGCTGCCCCAGTCCTTTGCCTTCCCCCTCCCCCCCCTAAGATTCAAAGACCCCCTCTATTAGCCCTCTCAAGAGAAGCGAAGACCTAGCTGTTCACTTGATTAGACTGAGATGAAAGCGAACGCATCAAATGTAGGTGGAAATTTGTGATGCTGTCATGGGAAGTATAGTTCTTTGGGGATTTTGTGAGTTTAGATTACTATTTTGAATTGTCTAGGATTATCATTTATAAATAGATAGCCATGTAATTTTTTAAATAAGTAATTTGAGTATGCAAAAAGATTTTAAAATTTCAGTAACAGTACATACTATTCTACTATGCAAAATTACAAGTTATTGTAATTACCAAATTTAAGAAATAGAATGCCTACAGAACCAAAGCAGCAACAGTCATACAAAACAAAGGCCAGAAAATAATTAGGAGTTTTTTGCAGTCTCTGACAGATCATAAATTTAGATATACAAATTGAATAAAGTATTACAGCTTCCCCAACAAAATGTTTCCTGCATAGAACCAAGTATCTCCAATTTTCTGCTTGTCCTTTCCATATGCTAAGAGTTTTCTTCATATGCATGGCTTGTGCATTTTCATTAGCTTCATTGCCAAGGAAATGTTTCTATGTTGTTTTTTGCCTGATCTTTTTTAACTAGTTTAATGGTTTATCTTAATGGTTTGGCAAAAATGTCTCCTTTTTTCTTTTTCCGAGTTGCGGATTTATTATATCTGACAGTGCTGAAAATAGGACAATTTATTCTATGTGTAGTAGTTTATGATCGCTTGCAGGGGGGAAATATTTACAAAGTATTTGCTAACCTGTTGGACAAGAACTGGGAAGAACCAGATTCCAATCCAGCCATTGAAGCACAGTGAAAGCTTTGAGGCCAGTCATTGTCCTTCCGCTCAACCCGTCCCACAAGACTGTTATTGTGGGGACATTGCAGATGAGAATATCGTAATTTTTTGCATCCTATTTGATCTCCAGGAGGAGAGGAAGGATGCAGATTTAATACATGCATTATAATCAGGGTGGATTTGGTTTGAATCAAGTTGATTTAAATCATGATTGAAATCATGATTTAAATCACTAGTAAAAAAGCTTGATTTAAATCATAGTTTTCTACATAAAGACTAATTCTTGCTGGTATAACTTATAATATGCAAGTAGATGAAGATTTTTAGAATAACAACTTTTCATATTAGTTTTTTTTATCCCCAGTTTAATAGGTTAATCATTCATATTTGGACAACTTTTCTGTTGTACTTAGGAAGGAGAAAAATAATCATTACCTTAATAATAACAATTTAAATAGATTTATTCAACGGAAACAATAACATTACAGCATATGTTATTTGCTTAAACAAACATCCATGTTTGTTAACTAATTTGGCTAAACAATATATATATATTTTAAGAATCTTAGACTTTCATTTTGTAGTACTGCTTGTCTGCTTGCCCCTTCCTCCTCACATTTAGTTTCAATTTCTTCTTGTGCAGATCTATTCCACTCCAAACAATCAGAAAATATTGTTTCTATTCTATTCACTGAACTTCTTGAAACTTAGCACTGAAGGGATTGATTCTGTATTCATAGGTTTGTAGAAGTTAGGATTAAGGTCTTTTTTTCAACTCTGTTCATGTTATAACATTTTTGCTGTGAAGAAAAGGCATGTGATCTCTGCTGAGTCAAATTCAGTTTTGAGAACTGCAAAAGTAAACCAAGCATCTGTGATAATATCTTGTAGTCAGAGAAACTGCCCAATAATCTTACAAAAACCTCTGGAAGAGCATGACATTGTGAATGGATTAATGAAATTTATTTACCAAAAAAATTAAACATATACAGCCTTATTCTACATAATTAAAAAACTAATCTTTATTTCATGATGGAATAACCTTTGGAAATATATTTTAGTCAAAAAGCATTTTATATTAAAAAATCCGATTTAAATAAAAAAAATCCGATTTTTTTGATTTTTTTAAAAAAATCATTGATTTTTATCCACCCTGATTATAATACATACCCATGAAAAATACTTGAATGGTATTTTCTATCCAAACCTTTAATTTAGAGAATGATTGTATATTTAATTTTCTTAGGACTGATTTAACTATTCTCAGAGAAATAATGCAAAACAAGAGATAAACTTTACCCTTTAAAACTAGCCTAATGAAAGTTTGAGATCACTTTAGGAAGGTTCTATGTTTCTTATATATGAGCACTTAGGATAGATGGCTATGTAGATGAAAGACAATGCACCTTTTGAAAGAGAAGGGGTTTTCCAGGAAGAAGAAAGGGAAAAAAGTCATACTCAATGTGTTCTCATTGCTGTCAGTTTGAACAAGAGTGTGACCTTGAATATCCTTAGCATCTATCCTTAAGCTCCATTCTGTTCAACTTTTTATAAATTGCCAGACCAAGAGAATAGATCAGTTCATGATTTCAGCTGTTGTATTGAAAACTGTTCTATTCATACATATTTACTTGCTCCTGCTAAGCTGTAATTGCTCAGCTCTATTTGCTTGCATGTTTTCTACTAGGAAAAAAATGAAAAAAGAGATACCATATTTTTCAGAGTATAAGACGCATCTTTTTTCCTCCAAAAAGAGGCTGAAAATCTGAGTGCGTCTTATACACTGAATACAGCATTTTTTGGCCTCCATAAGCCAAAAATGCAACCAAAATGGCTGCACATAATTTTTAAGAGGATTTCCTTCTCCAGCACGTGGATACACCTGGAAACATCTACCTGCCTATCTACCTACTCTCTCTCTCTCTCTCTCTCCCTATCTACCTACTGTATTTCTCTCTCTCCCCCTCTATCTACCTATATACCTACCTACCTACCTACTCTCTCTCCCCCTACCTATCTACTGTATTTCTCTATTTTTCTCTATCCCCCTACCTATCTACACACTCCCTCTCTCTCCCTCCCTCCCTACTGTATTTATCTCTCTATTTCTCTCTCTCTCTCTCCCCCTTTATCTACCTACCTAACTACTGTCTCTCCCCCCCTACCTACCTACTGTATTTCTCTTTCTGTCCCTCTCTCTCCCTTTATCTACCTACCTACTTTTTTTTAATTGCCTCTTCAAAACCTGGGTGTGTCTTATACTCCGAAAAATATGGTAATTGAAGTCTTTGAAATGCCAAAGGTAATTCTCTCTCCCTCTCAATGATTCAGCTCAGGGCAACACATATGGGACAGAGCCTTTGGCAAGACTGAACAGCAGTGAGTCAATTCAATTTCTAATGGGAAACCAACCTTTTACAGTCAGCCAACTGAATATACATTGTTGAATGGCTGTTCTGCACTTTAAAAAGGGTGGCATCATTGATACAGGTTGTTGATTTATAATGTAAAGGTTTACCAGATATATAGATGATACCAGACTACAAAGTATAGTTAATAATTTAGAAGACAGATTCTAGTTTTAAAAGGATCTTGCTTGTGGAAAACAGTATTTGTTACCAAAAAAAGTGAAAGTATAGGTGAGCCGTATATTTATACAGAAAAGCTTAGCCTGCTTTTCTCCCTTTGCAACTTACAGGATATGTTTGCCAAACACACGCATGTTTAATCATAACTGTGTATTTCTCTGTTAATCTGATTTTTTGGATTTGTACAACACATGAATTGTAATCTAAAACAATTAAGGTTACACAATACACTAGGTTAAAACCTGCTTAGTTAATTTATGATTCACTATGTTGTGCAAACACAGCCAACATAGGGTGAGTATTAAGTCTCAGGTACCAACCTGAACTCAAATAGCTAGTGGTGATTTCATTGACTTTGTCTTTCCTTATTTTTATTTAACGCTAGCTGTTCCTGGCCACACGTTGCTGTGGCCCAGTCAGGTTAAATGGCCAACCAATCTGTGTGTAGATCTACAGCTGCACATACAAACAAATACACACAACCATCGTATAACCCCAACTTACCTACCTACTGTATTTCTCCCTCTACCTACCTGTGTGCCTGCCTTCCTGCCTGCCTGCCTGCCTACCTACCTACCTACTGCATTTCTCCCTCCCTCCCTCTATCCCTATAGCTGCCTACCTACCTACTGTATTTCTCCTTGAATCTTATGGACAGAGTATTTTATGTTATAAAGCAGGGGTCCCCAAACCCCGGGCCGCGGACCGGTGCCGGTCCGTGGCTTGGTAGGAACCGGGCCGCAGGGCTGGAGAGGAGGAGGAGGGAGGAAGGGGCAGCCCCCTGGGCAGAGCGCGCAGGAGAGTGCAGGCGCGGCTGTTTGTGCCGTTGGAGTGCAGCTCTTCCACCCTCGTCGACGGTGGGACTCCTGGCCGCCGATTCCCTTCCTCCCTCCCCCTTCCTCCCTCCACAGCCGGCATGCCGGCCACTTGTCATCTTCCAGGGGCTGCCGTTCCTCTCTCTCTCTCTCACACACACACACACGGAGGCTTCTCAGCTCCTGGAAGGAGCCTGAGCGAGGGCAGGCTAAGGCGAGTGAGCGCAGCGGGCTGGGCTGAGGAGGCTCCGCGAGGGGCGGGCTGGGACAACGACACACAGACAGAGAGAGGCACAGACACAGAGAGAGACAGGGAGGGAGGGGGGAATCAGAGAGTGACAGACACACACACAGAGACAGAGGGAGGGAGGGAGAGAAAGAGAGAGACGCAGAAAGTGATTAAGTGCGTGAATGCGAGACAGACAGACAGACACACACACACACACACACACACACACACATAGAGTGACAGATGGGCGGACGAAGGGGAGAGAGACAGAGAGAGAGAAAGAAAGAAAAAGAGAAAGAAAGAAAAAAGTGGGAGAGAGAAAGAAAGAGAGAAAGAGAGAGAGAAAGAGACAGAAAGGAAAGAGGGAGAGAAAGAGAGAGAAAGAAAAAGAAAGAAAGAAAGAGAGAGAGAGAAAGAAAGAGAAAGAGGGAAAAGAAAGAAAGAGAGAAAGAGAAAGAAAGAGAGAAAGAAAGAGACAGAGAAAGAAAAAAAAGAGAAAGAGAAAGAAAGAAAGAACGTATGACTACAATTGAGCCCAAAAGTTTGGTTGTTAACCAAGACCATTGTTAAGTGAGTTTCACATTTTCCAAGTTGGCCACGCCCACCCAGTCACATGACTGCTGAGCCACTCAGCCGGTCCGCAAAACTTTCTTTAAAATGAAACCGGTCCCTGGTGCAAAAAAGGTTGGGGACCCCTGTTATAAAGGATGACATAATACCTGTGGCCCACTGCTCTCTCTGTATCCATCTACCTCCTTTTTTACAATTTTTTTCATTTCCATTGCGTGTACCTGGCACAGGTATGACATATACACAATCTATATATATCATTGGTGCCGTACTTGAAAGGAACGTTGTGTGAAAATTTAGAAGCGATCGGTGCAGTACTTTCGGAGATTAGCGGTTTTGAACAAACTCTTGTTACATTTTTATTTATATAGATAAAAGTAATTATTCACAACCCAACTGATAAGAGTATTTCTTTAAAAAATTCTGAACCACCCCTTCTTCCTTATAGGCGATGCAGTAACTTCAAGCAGTTGCCATTGCTTAATATTGTTTCAATTTAAAGTTACCACAGGACATAGTGGAGTTATATTTTGTACTTCTCATTTTCTTGTTAGAATAGTCCAAATGGAATTTATGTACGTATATTATGTTTTCTTACATAATTATTTCTGCTCTTTCAAATAGGATAAAGATTAGTGTTTTTCACATCTCACATTACATTCTAGACTCTTTCAAGACTTTAGTAAGCTTAAAATTAACAAAATTTGTACTTAATTTTGAAAAATATACAGAGCACACTGTAGAGACTCAGATGCATTCATTTTGCATATATGCCATGTTTTAGTGACTGAATATGAGGTACGATGGAGGATGGCTGAAGCACAGATAGCAGAAATGGCACAAACATAATCAACAAGAGGCTAGAACATACTTTTATGTACATCCAAGATTTGGACTTCTCTGTCATGTTCTTTTGACCTGAGAATATGGACAAGAAACTTGTGTTAGACTGTATCTCAACTTGACTTCTACACATCCTGGCTGAGTTAATCAAGTTTCAGAAGATTAACTGAACAGGTTGAAAGGTAACTTCATTCTTAAAGAATGAAAAATTGCTGAATATAAAAATAATAAATAAATAAAAATAGCTCTGGATCTTAACAGTAATTAATCTGTTAATATCTCCTTTCAGGTGAAGGGAATTTAGAAGGTGGTAGCTACATAACTGCAGGTGCTCTTGGAAGAAGCAGATTATCTAGTTCTGTTTTAATCTAGTTTCAAGTCTTGGTTGTGAAATCTATTGGATAAGCTATATAGGGAGAGAAGTATTAGGAATGCAACTTAGTTGGTTTTTCTTGACCTCTCAGTGGTTTTTGATTCTGTTAACCATGATATTATTCCAGACCAGCTTTTTGCATTGGAAATTGGGTTTGTTGTTGTTTTTTTACAATGGTCCCATTACATTTATACAATGGACATGTAAAAGTGAAGTTTTTATGGATTCTATACTGTTGTTTGAAATCTTTATGCAACTTTCAGGAGCAATCATCAGACGTAATTAAAACTATTCTAAATATCTCATATTTTCTTTTTTAATATTATGACTATTATTACTGTACTATGGATTAATATCTGGAGAAAATGGTAGGCTACCGTATTTTTCGGAGTATAATACAGCACAGGGTTTCGTTTAATTCTTTTTAATATTGTATTGTCTGTAATTTTATATGCATTTTTAATTTCCCTGTGCCCCGCCTCGAGTCCCTTCGGGGAGAGAGAGCGGGTTATAAATTAAATTGTTTATTTATTTATTTATTTATGTATTTATAAGACGCACCTTTTTTCCTCTAAAAAGAGGCTGAAAATCTGGGTGCGTCTTATACATCGAATACAGCATTTTTTTGCCTCCTGGAACCCCACCCCCTTCACCAAACTGGCTGTGCCTAGTCTTGTGGAGGCTTCCAGAGAGCCCCTGGGGGCTGGGGAAGGGAGAAATTAGCCTCAAATGGACCATTTCCCCCTCCCCCAGCCCCCAGCAGCACTCTATAAGCCTCCATAGGACTATGCATGCAATTTATTTGACCCAAAAATGGCCCATTTTCACGATAAATGGGGCGGTTTTTGCCCCCACCCCCACCCCCCCAGGAGCATTCTGCAAGGCCCCCCCCCCCCCCAAGGCTAGTCATGCTTTTTATTTGAAGAAAATCGGCCCCGTTTTCACAGAGAAAGAGCATTTGGAAGAAGTATGCAAAGCGCAAAAAACCTTTTTGCCTCCTGGAACCCCGCCCCCTTCACCAAACTGGCTGTGCCGAGCCTTATGGAGGCAGCTCCTGGGTAAACGGGGCGGGTTTTGTGCTCATTTTTCACCCCCACCCCCCCCAGCACTCTGCAAGCCCCCCCCCCCCCAAAGGCTACTTATGCTTTTTATTTAAAAAAAAAAAACCAACCTCATTTTCACGGAGAAATGAGCTGTTTGGAAGTTTGGCTCCCCCCCCCCCCCACACCTTTCGGAAGGCTCTTTAACTTTTTCTGAGCAAACAGAAACGAAGTTTTAAGGTTTGTCTGCGATTTCCTTCTGCAGGACATAGATAAATACACCTGAGAACATCAACCTACCTACCTAATCTCTCTCTCTCTCTCCTTCTACCTTCCTAACTACACACACACACTCCCCCCCTATTTACTGTATTTCTCTCTATCTATCATCTATCTATCTATCTATCTATCTATCTATCTATCTATCTATCTATCTATCATCTATCTATCTATTTCTCTCTCTCTATACTTCTACCTACATACACACACTCTCTTCCATCCTACCTACTGTATTTCTCTCTCTATTTCTCTCTCATCCTTCTACCTACCTACCTACCTACAGTACACACACACATTCTCCCTCTCCCCTACATACCTATTGTATTTCTCTCTCTCTTTCTATTTCTCTCTCTATCCTTCTACCTACCTACCTACACACACACACTCTCCCCCTACCTACCTACTGTATTTCTTTATCTTTCTATTTCTCTCTCTATCTTTCTACATACCTACCTACACACACACACATTCTCCCTTTCCCCCTACATACCTACTGTATTTCTCTCTCTCCCCTTTTATCTACCTACCTACCTACTGTATTTCTCTCTCTCCCTCTCTATTTCTCTCTCTCTCTATCCCTTTACCTACCTACCTACTCTCTCTCTCCTTCCCTCCCTACTGTATTTCTCTCTATTTCTCTCTCTCTCTCTCTATCCCTTTATCTACCCACCTTACGTATTTCTCTCTCTTTCTCTCCCTCTCTCCCCCTCTCTCTCTACCTACCTACCTACCTACTTTTTTTTGTAATTTGCCTCTTCAAAACCTTGGTGTGTCTTATACTCCGGTGCGTCTTATACTCCGAAAAATACGGTAGTTAAAATCCAGTATGTTGAGGTTATATCCCAGTAAACAACATAGTTGTCTAGTTTGGGAATTTACCTGTTTTGGACAAGAGAGAGCAGTTATATAACCTGGAGATATGCTTATACCATAACCATCATTGGCTTCCAGGACAAAGAGTGTCCTTTTTCCAGTTACAGTTATTCCTGGATATGGATTGCTCTGAATTACTTTTAGATTTGATTATTGCAACATGCTATCCTTGCTATTACAATTAAAAAATATTAAATATTAATGTAATATTAAAAATATTACATTAAAAATGTAATATTTTGGTAGCTGTCATTTTGCTACCAAGACAGATTAAGCATATTTATTCTTACAAACAAAACTCCCTATAGAATTTGGCTATTGGATATAATACTTGTATCATGATTTGATACACCTTTGTCAACTAATCTTAGTCTTATGCCATTTATTTATTTATTTTTTCGAATTTATACCCCGCCCTTCTCCTTGTTAGGACCCAGGGCAGCGCACAGGCATTATTAAAACCATAACAAAAGAACAGTATACATTATTAAAAACATATTAAATTATAAATCCCGTGCTAAAAAACTCATTTAAAACCCTGCAAATTAACAATTTATAGATAAAAGTCAGAAACGGGGGGCTATGCTAGGCCGGCTTGTTGGAATAGATACGTCTTAAGACGTTGGCAGAAGAGGCGGAGGTCCGAGGTAGTGCGTAGGTCGGGGGTAGGTAATTCCAGAGGACCGGGCCCGCCACAGAGAAGGCCCTTCCCTTGGGGATCGCCAACCGGCATTGCCCGGCCGACGGTACCCGGAGAAGACTCTCTCTGTGGGAGCGGATCGGACGAAGGGATGTATGGGGCAGGAGGCGGTCTCGTATATAGCTAGGCCCCGAGCCATGGAGCGATTTGAAGATGGTTGTCAACACCTTGAAGCGCACTTGAAAAGCCACAGGCAGCCAGTGCAGCTCGTGCAGGAGAGGTGTTATGTGGGCTTGCCTTGGGGCACCCATAATCACCCGCGCGGCCGCATTCTGAACTAACTGTAGCCTTTGAGTGTACCTCAAGGGAAGCCCCATGTAGAGAGCGTTACAGTAATCCAGCCGGGATGTCACAAGCGCTTGAGTGACTGTGCGAAGGGCCCCCCGGTCCAGTAAGGGGTGCAACTGGCGTATCAGGTGTACCTGATAAAATGCCCTCCTGGCCACGGCCGCCACATGGTCCTCCATGGACAGCCGGGAATCCAGGAGGACACCCAAGTTGCGCGCCCTCTCCACGGGGGCCAGTTGTTCGCCCCTAATGGCCAGTGTTGGACTTATCTGGCTGAACCGGGGTGCCGGAAACCACAGCCACTCGGTCTTGGATGGGTTGAGCTTGAGTTTGTTACTACCCATCCAGACCCGTACAGCCTCCAGGCACCGGGACAGCACCTCGACGGCATCGTTGGGGTGGTTTGGGGTGGATATGTACAGCTGGGTGTCGTCAGCGTACAGATGGTATTCCATCCCAAAACCACGGATGATCTCGCCCAGCGGCTTCATATAGGTGTTGAACAGAAGTGGCGAGAGGACCGACCCCTGAGGGACCCCACATGTGAGGGGCCTCGGGGCCGACCTCTGCCCTCCTGCCAACACCCATTGCGACCGACCAGAGAGGTAGGACGAGAACCACCACAGAATGGTGCCTCTCAGCCCCAACCCCCCCAATCAGTGCAATAAGATACCATGGTCGATGGTATCAAAAGCCGCTGAGAGGTCTAATAGGACTAGGATAGAGGAGCAATCTCTGCCCTCCAGAGATCATCAACCAACGCGACCAATGCCGTCTCAGTGCTGTGACCGGGTCGGAAGCCGGACTGGCGCGGGTCTAGATAATCAACTTCCTCCAGGTGACGAGGAAACTGTTGAGCCACCACACTCTCTACAACCTTCGCAAGAAAGTGAAGGTTGGAGACCGGACGGTAATTTTCCAACAATGCTGGATCCAGGGAAGGCTTTTTGAGGAGAGGTCTCACCACCGCCTCTTTCAAGGCAGGAGGTAAGAGCCCCTCGCTCAAAGACGCGTTCACCATATCCTGGAGCCAGCCTCGTGTCACCTCCCAGGATGCCAGTACAAGCCAGGAGGGACACGGGTCCAATAAATATGTGGTGGCTCTAAGGTTCCTCCGCAACTTGTCCATATCCTCGGTAGTGACAAAGTCAAACTCCTCCCAAGATGTTATCTCAAGACCAGCACCGGACAAATCGACTGGATCAGTTTCAGTGGAGGGCAGCTCATTCCGAATCTGAGTGATTTTGTCCTGCAGAAACACTCCAAATTCCTCTGCTCGACCCTGCAAAGGGGCTTCCCACGGCCTCAGGTGAAGGAGGGAGCGGGTCACCCCAAACAGGGCGGCAGGGCGGTTTTCCGCGGACGCGATAACGGTGGCACAATACTCACGTTTGGCCACTCTTAGCGCCACTAAGTAAGTCTTAATATGGTCTCTCACTAGTATTCGGTCAGCTTCGGATCGAAAATATCTCCACCTACTCTCTAGGCGTCTCTTGCGGCGTTTCATCTCCCGAAGCTCCTCGGTAAACCAAGGGGCCTGGGTGACTCGACGCCGCATGAGAGGCCGCAAGGGCGCGACTCGGTCCAAGGCCCCCGTGGCCGCACTATGCCATGCGGCCACTAGATCCTCAGTCGCGGGGCAGGGACACAGGTACAGGCCCAAGCTCCCTCTGGAACCTTTCAGGGTCCATCAGGCGCCTGGGGCGGAACCATCTCGATATCTCCGGTTCCGCCTCCCCGCGGTGGGGTGTGACGGTTGGAAAGTCCATCCGAAGGAGAGAGTGATCTGTCCATGACAAGGGTAAGATGACTAAATCCCCTATTCCGAGATCACTTCTCCACTGTCCAGAGACAAAAATCAGATCCAGCGTGTGTCCTCCCTCGTGAGTGGGGCCCTGAACTACTTGGGTCAGGTCCATGGCCGTCATGGAAGCCATGAACTCCCGGGCTACCTCGGATGTTTCGCCCGCCGATGGCAGGTTGAAGTCCCCCATGACTACCAGTCTGGGGGTCTCCACCACCATCGCGGCGATCACCTCGAGTAGCTCGGGCAGGGCTGCTGTTACATAGCGGGGAGCCAGGTATACAATCAGCAAGCCCAACTGCCTCCCTAGGCCCCACTTCACGAAGAGGGACTCACAGCCGGTCGTCTGAGGCACAGTGGTCTCCCTCAGCTCCAGACTTTCCTTAACAATAACCGCCGCCACCCCCCACCCCTGCCTAGGGCTTGTGGATACAGCATACTCTAAGAATTCATTTACAGAATTTATATCAAGAATGCCCTCCATTATGGCATTTGCTCTGCTTAGTTAAGTTGAGCAATAGGCATTTGAGATTTAAGGTGTATGTGTGTCTTTATCCTGACCTTTGTTTATATGCAGTTGCTGAGTGTTTTTGTTTGGATAGTATTGGGAGATGAGTTCCTTTAGATTAGTTTTGTCTCCTAGTAACTACCCAGACAACCTGTAGTTTTCTTGGCAAGATTTCAGAAGTGACTTGTCCTTGCCTTCTTCCTAGAGCTGAGAGAGAAGGCTGGCCCAAGTTCACCCAGCTGTCTTCAGCCTAAAGTAGGACTAGAAATTCAGTCTCCTTGTTTCTAGTCCTGATGCCTTAATCACTGCACCAATCTGACTCTTTTTGAACAATATTATTATAAAATAGACATGGAAAATTAAGAAATGGTGGTTTTGCTCTCAGAGATTTTCTTTAAGTAGTCATTTTTAAATGTGGTTGTATTGAAGTGCTTATATTTTAATTGAAATGAATCCCTGTTTTTGAATTGTTTATAAAAAGAATAAATGAAGATTGCTACACAAGTTGAGACTGGGGTGATGACATAAGAGTTTATACTTGAGTGAGATGGTGGTAATAGTGTGGGGAATAATGTGTTCTCCATTATATGGAGAATACTGTGGGGAAACAACACATTTCTAATCTGCTAAACAATTTGTTTTCTGACTGGCTTCCAGCTTCCCATTATCTGCTGGATGTGTTTCCCTTTCCCCTTTCTTTTATCATCTAGAGCAGGAGTCCCCAATCTTTTTTGCACCAGGGACCGGTTTCATTTTAAAGAAAGTTTTGCGGACCGGCTGAGTGGCTCAGCAGTCATGTGACTGGGTGGGCGTGGCCAACTTGGAAAATGTGAAACTCACTTAACAATGATCTTGGTTAACAACCAAACTTTTGGGCTCAATTGTGGTCATACTTTCTTTCTTTTTTTCTTTTTTTCTTTTTTTCTTTCTTTCTTTCTTTCTTTCTTTCTTTCTTTCTTTCTTTCTTTCTTTCTTTCTTTCCCTCTTTCTCTCTCTCTTTCTCTCTCTTTCTCTCTTTCGTTCTTTCTTTCCCTCTTTCTCTCTCTTTCTTTCTCTCTTTATTTCTTTTTCTTTCTTTCCCTCTTTCTCTTTCTCTCTCTTTTTCTTTCTCTTTCTCTCTCTTTTTCTTTCTCTTCCTTTTTTTCTCTTTCCTTTCTGTCTCTCTGTCTTTCTCTTTCTGTCTGTCTTTCTCTTTCTTTCTCTTTCTTTCTCTCTCTCCCACTTTTTTATTTTTTTCTTTCTTTCTTTCTTTCTTTCTTTCTTTCTTTGTCTCTCATTCCCTCTTTCTCTCTCTCTCTTTCTTTCTTTCCCTCTTTCTCTTTCTTTCTTTTTCTCTTTCTTTCTCTTTTTCTTTCTCTTTCTCTTTTTTTTTCTTTCTCTCCCTTTTTTCTGTTTCCTTTCTGTCTCTCTGTCTTTCTCTTTCTGTCTGTCTTTCTCTTTCTTTCTTTCCTTCTCTCTCTCTCCCACTTTTTTCTTTTTTTCTTTCTGTCTATTTCTTTCCCTCTCTCTCTCTCTTTCTTTCGCTTTCTCTCTCTTTCTTTCCCTCTTTCTTTCTCTCTTTTTTTCTCTTTCCTTTCTGTCTCTCTGTCTCTCTCTTTCTGTCTGTCTTTCTTTTTCTTTCTCTCTCTCTTTCTTTCTCTCTCCCACTTTTTTTCTTTCTTTCTCTTTTTCTTTCTCTCTCTCTATCTCTGTCTCTCTCCCCTTCGTCCGCCCATCTGTCACTATGTGTGTGTGTGTGTGTGTGTGTGTCTGGCATTCACGCACTTAATCACTTTCTGCGTCTCTCTCTCCCTCCCTCCCTCTCTCTGTCTCTCTGTGTGTTTCTGTCACTCTCTGATTCCCCCCTCCCTCCCTGTCTCTCTCTGTGTCTGTGCCTCTCTCTGTCTGTCTGTCGTCGTCCCCGCCCCGGCCGCCCCCCGCTGAGCCTCCTCGGCCGGGCCCGCTGCGCTCACCGCCGTGCTTGGTTGCTCATTCGCTCGCTCAGGCTCCTTCCAGGAGCTGAGAAGTCTCCGTGTGTGTGTGAGAGAGAGAGAGAGAAACGGCAACCCCTGGAAGACGACGAGTGGCCGGCATGCCGGCTGTGGAGGGAGGAAGGGGGAGGGAGGAAGGAAGGGAATCGACGGCCAGGAGTCCCACCGCCGACGAGGGTGGAGGAAGGCGCGAACAGCCGCGCCTGCGCTCTCCTGTGCGCTCTGCCCAGGGGGCTGCCCCCTCCTCCTGCCCAGGGGGCTGCCCCCTCCTCCTCTCCATCCCCGCGGCCCGGTTCCTACCAAGCCACGGACCGGCATCGGTCCGCGGCCCGGGGGTTGGGGACCCCTGATCTAGAGAGCATCATTAAGAGCTGTTAGGCGTACTGAAGGGGTGGCGTTAGGTGCTTCTATTTCTGCAAGGCTATGTGAGACGTCTCCTCCACTTGTAACCTTCCCTGATGGCTTCCCAAAATGTGGACATGTCACCATACAGGGGGGAGGGACAGAGTAATGTTTTACAGTGGCCATATGTGCATGGAGGCAAAGGGAAATTCTTCGGCAGGTGCCAGAACAGAATTGAAATTTCTAAGATTTCAGCCCCACTCCTGCAGTTTCATGAAGGATTTCCCCTCTGTGCATGGAAGGGAGCTGGGCTGCAGGAATATTGGAGACCAAATAGGTTGCTGCCAGGAGGATTTCAGCTTTTTTCAGGTTTTGCTCCATCTAGTCAATGGCCTGGGAGATTGGTTAAACTTACAGGTAGGGATACAAGGATTGCAGTTGCTGAGCAAAGCAGTCACATGAGTGTCTCATTTAATGGCCACTCAAGGACCAAGATTCCAATCCCAATTGTGATCATAAATCAAGAATTCCCTGTAATGGTATTCCAAATTAGTGATACAATTTATCAGTGGATGTTGCAGTGAAGCAGGTGGTTAATGTAATCTCTCTACTACATTCAAGCTGTGTTTTGCCTAAAGTCTTACACTGATGGAACATAGTAATACAGCAGTTTCCCAGGAAGGAAAGAGCAGGCTAAAACAAGACATGGCACAATCCCAACCTGGATCATGAGAAGAGGAAGAGATTTATAGGCTAGCCACTTCCTAGAATCTCCTATTGATTAAGTTTTGTCTGGCAAGGTTCTATCTGCAAGTTGTAAGAAAATAAAGAACTGAACTGTGGCTGGATTGTGTTACAGTATATCTTTCTTGGGCTGGGACTGATAATTACCTATTAAATACTTTAACTTTTGAAACTTCTAGAAAGGGTCTACTGTGGATGTTCAATGGGAGTTAAGTTTCTTTTAGTCTTAACTCTTCATTTTTGGGAATCTCTGCCATTAAGAAAGCCATCTCAATCTTGGTTCCTATATGTTCGTGTAGTTTCTATATTTTGTCACTTTGGCATCCTAGGAAATTAACTCAAACTTATAGTAGATATTTCAAATGGTTCTGTAAGCTTTTTAAAATTTTGTCAGCAAACTGCCAGAGATCTGTACTATCTGAATTAAACTGAATTAAATCTGACTTCTCTGGGAGTAGTTAGAATTGTCTTTGTAAAAAGGCATACAGTTGGATTTTAGGAGATCTTAAAAATGTTTATAATTACCTAATCAGTAATAGTGTCAGTGCTCTGGTTGATAAGAGAAATAGGGAGCAATGTTATTGCAGTTAATCTTTGGTGCATGTCCATCTACTTCAAAAATGGTCCTGTGGTATAGAAACAGAACTATATGAGCTAAAGCACTCTGGTAAGCAGCTGTTAAACCTGGTTCAAATCCAGTGAAATACAATGAAAAGCCAGTTTAAAATTCTGTTACAACATCTATTGCAAAAGCATATTGCTTTTGTGAGGGCTAGTTGAACTTACTGTTTTTTAACTGCACATTGAGAGTTCAAGCAAGCTCATTTTCCTTTGACCCTCAGCTGCTCTACTCAAAAGAAGACCACAAAACGTATATCCCACAGTCTGCTCTATAGGAACAATAGGAAGTGATAAAAGGCATTGTGAAAACTGGAACAGACAAAAAAAATTTTTAAAGACCAAAAGATCGAAGTCCAACACATGACCTGACCCTTTCTTAAAAGCATTTAATCACATGATAGTTTGTAATCATAGGTTGTTTATATGGACCCTTCAGTATTGGAAATTTTACATTTGGGGAAACAGAGCTTCCATCTCAGCCTGTGAATTTCTATGGGCCAGAGGTTTTTGGTCCAGTTGGTAGTTATACAATATACTTCTGCAAATGTCAGGCTGCTTATTTGAAAGAATAATGCTAAGGGATTAATTATTTTTTTTGTTCAATTGAAAGCTGTATTCTAATTTCCACAGGTTATAGGCGGAAATCCAGTTTTATTTAATAGACATGTATTTCAAGTTCAGCAACGAAGGAACTTATCACTGCACGAGTACTTGAGTATGGAATTATTGAAAGATGCTGGCATTTCTGTTCCATATGGATTGGTTGCACAGACACCAGACGAAGCTTACAACATTGCAAAAAAAATAGGTAAATGTCTAAAGGGAATATATACAATAAAATGCAGAGGTTCATGCAGTACCCCGTTTTCATTCTTCAAAGGAAAATACCAAAATCATGAGATTTGGGCCATTTTAAACGTGTGTGTTTATTTTAATCCCCATTCCAGAGTCTATCCATATGAATTTAGAGGTTAACTTAGACCAGGGTCTGCAAAGTTGGCCCTTTTAAAACTGGTGGACTTCAACTCCCAGAATTCCCCAGACAGCCGGGCTGTCTGGGGAATTCTGGGATTTGAAGTCCACCAGTTTTAAAAGAGCCAACTTTGCAGACCCCTGACTTAGACCTTAGTAGATGTTGGGAATAAGCTACTGTAAATTTCAATAATACAGATCTTCAGGTTGGAATTAATTGGTATTATCAGATACAATAAATGCTACTAAAATGTTATATTAACCTAATTAAAATTATTAAATCACCTAAAAATTTAAAAAAATATTAATGTTAAAAATCACCTAATTAAAAAAATTCCAGTAGTGCAGCTTTATGATAGAAGCTGCCTCTGCGTAACAATCTTTATGATTGAGGTTCTTTACAGTTCAAGTGTTGATAGTAGCTGTTTATTATTAAATGTTTATCCTACCTTTGTATATATAACTCAAGGCACACCCAATACTCTTTCCTGATGTTTTCCCCACACCATCAATCCTGTGAAGTGAGTTGGGTTGAAAGAGATTGACTAAACGTTATGTTTGATTCATTCAGGCAGTAGGGATTTTATTTTGCTATGCATCATGATTAAGCATACTAATACAAATGTGAATCCTAATTACTTTTTAATTGGGAATGATGTCAAAAGGAAAAGGCAGCAAACTTTTTCTTAACAGTTTTTTTTGTTCCATAAACGCTAAACTATTTTGAGCATGTTTAATGCTCAAACATCCTACAACTCCATTCTGCTGCTTTAGGCCTATCTAGAAGTGAAATATTTGGTCTCAGCTGACTGTTTACAGAAGCATTTGCGATAGTAATCTCCTTTCACTAACAGCTAATGCACTTCTGACCTGTTTTAGTTAAAAAGCAAACAGGGAAAGTTACATATTGAGGAACAAGTTCATAATCTTATTGGAATCTTTTTTGAGCTTTATATTTTTCTAGCTTGACACCAAGGATATTGTACAATAATAAAAAGTTGGTTTCATATTTTTTCTTCATTATGCAGACAATAGTTTCTATCTTTGCATACATTATTTTGTCATTGATTTTCAAAACTAGATGCACAATTGCTATAGATTAAAAGATGTTATGCGATTTTTAATATTTAAATTAAGACAGTTCTTGTCGCTTTTTATTCTAGGTGCAAAGGATCTTGTTGTAAAGGCACAGGTTTTAGCAGGTGGCAGGGGAAAAGGAACATTTGAAGGTGGCCTTAAAGGAGGAGTGAAAATAGTTTTTTCGTAAGTTAAATCAATAGATTAATATTAATTTAGATTTTAGAAATCTACTACATTCAGACATTTTCTTGAATTGTTTTAATATCAAAATTCTAATCATGTTTGTTATTTGAAAATTTGACTGTGAGAAGAGCAAAGCTGGATATGATCTATATAGTTCTACATTTGGAATCCAAGTGGCCAGATAATGCCTATGGGGAACCTAAACAAATCTTTTCACTTGCGATTCTAAGTACTGTATTTTTCGGACTATAAGACACACCATGATTTTGAAGGGGTAATTTTTTTAAAAAAAGTTTTTGCACTCTACAGGCCTCCCAAACCTCTGCATACCTCATTTTTTGCAAAAAAACAAACAAACAAACAAAAAAAGCTTTGGGAGGCTTGTAGAGTATTCCTGGGGGTTGGGGGGGGGGGGGGAAACAAGCAAAAAATGGGGGGGGGTTTGCAAACAAAAGGGGCATGCTGAGCTTTGGGAGGCTTGTAGGCTGAGCTTTGGGAGGCTTATAGTGGGCTCCTGGGAGCTGGGGTGGGGGGGGAATTAGCAAAATTAGGAAAACATTTTTTGCTCATTTTTGCACTCCCCAACCCCCAGGAGCACTTTGCAAGCCTTCCAAACCCTCTGGATGTCCATTTTTGCAAAGCGGGCAGGGTTTTGGTAGGCCAAAAATTTGGTAGGCTGTATTCAGTGTATAAGATGCACCCAGATTTTCACCCTCTTTTTTGGATGGAAAGGTGCCTCTTATACTCCGAAAAAGACGGTAACTTTTTTAGGAGATTCTCTGAACCTAGTAATTAAAGTGTACATGTAGCCAGCAGCCTCATTCTCCATCTGTCCATAATAGAATGCAATTTTTAAAAATATAGTATTTCTACTGTCTTCTATCTTTAATACTTGGTGTTTTTTTTTAGTCCAGAAGAAGCAAAAGATATATCCTCCAAAATGATTGGGAAAAAGTTGTATACCAAACAAACAGGCGAAAAGGGCAGGATATGCAATCAAGTATTTATTTGTGAACGCAGATATCCCAGAAGAGAGTACTATTTTGCCATAACTATGGAACGGTCATTTCAGGCAAGTGCCGAGTATACATAGAAATCTGCCCAGTACAGACAGTTACCCTGTGAAAATATTTTGTTACATAAAAATCTTGTCCATAATCAATCATATAATTTCCAGTTTTCTTTAATATACTTTTATATTAAATAGCCTCGCTCTACACAGGGCTGCCCTGAAAGAACTTCCAGAAGGTCCAGTTGGTGCAAAATGCAGTGGCCAACATGGTTTTATGCAAACTTTGGTGTGCACATGTATCACCTCTATTGCGGGAGCTGCATTGGTTGGTGATTTGCTTCCGAGTGCAATTCAAGTTGCCGATCATCTTTAAAGCTCTTCATGGCTTGGGACCAGGTTATCTGAGGGACCGTCTCTTGCCAGTCACATCTACCTGATCCACCAAAGCGGAGAGGAAAGGAATGTTGCAGGTCCCATCCCCTAGGGCAGGGGTGTCAAACTCAAGGCCCGGAGACCATATCCGGCCCTCAGGATGCTGACTTGGAAGATGCAAAGGACTGGCCCATGTTGGCCCCCACAAGCTCTGATTTTGCTGGCAGAGGGTTGCAGGAGGGCATTACAGCTGAAAATGAAGCTCAGGAGCCCATTTTTGCTAGCAGAGCACTCGGGCCACCACAGGCACCCCCAATATGAGTGACATTGAGCTGGCCATGCCCACCCTGACCACACCACCCCAGCCCCCTAAGGTCAAACACAACCCTGATGTGGCCCTAAGTGAAATTGAGTTTGCCACCCCTGCCCTAGGGAGGTACACCTGGTGGGACCTAGAAGAAGGGCCTTCTCCATGGTGGCTTCCTCTCTCTGGAACATAATTCCTCCAAAGAGTAGAATGGCCCCACTCTAACACTCTTCCGGAAGGGTCTGAAGACCTGGTTTTACCAGCAGACCTGGGAAATACAGAGCAGAATGGAGCCCATAAAAAGGCTCATGTGATGTGTTGTTGCCAGGGTGGGAGATGGGGAGGGGTTTATTATATTATTTTATTTATTTTGTGATTATTCTCTTTTATTAGTTTCATTGTTTTATATATGAGGATTTTATATTCCTGTAAGCCAGGGGTTCCCAAACTTGGCAACTTTAAGACTTGTGGGAGTTGAAGTCCACAAGTCTTAAAGTTGCCAAGTTTGGGAACCCCTGCTGTAAGCTGTCTTGAATCGCCATGTGCGAATAGGTGGCAATATAAATTTCCTAAAATAAAAATAAAATAGATAAATAAATATTATATAATTAAATATAATATAATAAAAATATTTAAATGATACTTTGCTTGCTACTTTTGGGTCATGTCTTGTAAAGAATTTGAGGGCTCGTTGGATATTTGGAAGATGTATGTGGGTAGAAAGTATTTGTCCTCTGGATTAAAACATTTTTGCATAAAATGAAAACTGTTGAAGCTACTTGGAATCCTTACCTGTATGTACTGTCCTACAAGTTGATACCAGACATTGTCTTTGACAGTCAGCTTATATTAAAAAATCTATAAATGATTCCTTTTTTTCCCTACAGGATTTCTACTATAGGGTTTTTGATATAACAACACAGAAGGCTGGAATAGTTATCAGAATTTAAAATTATATGGCTATCACATTTATATTAATAAACATATTTTACTGATTTGTCTTCCATTCAGTCACAAGCATTCGCCCTTACTAGTTACCATTAATATAAAGCTCTATTTTCTGGAAGCCTATTAAAAAGTCTTTGTGCTAAACAGAACATGAATGTGGTTTCTGGTTTTAAACAGTACTAATATAGTACTGAGTTGCTAACACATTTCCTCTTTTCAGGGGCCTGTTCTCATTGGCAGTTCTCAGGGTGGTGTCAATATTGAAGATGTGGCTGCCGAGAATCCTGATGCAATCGCGAAGGAACCAATTGACATTGTAGAAGGCATTAAAAAAGAACAAGCCATCAGGGTAATGAACTGACTCTTTTTGCTCAGTGACAGCACATGTATAACATAAGTGGTACAACCTGTTGAACTGATAAAAAATATATTGGGTAGATGCCCAGGGAAATGTTCTATGGGAAGGAAGCTGCAATATAGATCCTTGTAATTTGTCCTTAAATAGAATATGTTGATACAGTGTATGGCATATTATGTTTTGCATGTTGGCTTTGTTGCGTAACATCCTGTTCTTTGACAAAGATGCAGTATGGGAATTTCAAAAATATATTAAATGTTTTTAGTGCCATCATCATTTTTGTAAGTTCAATAAGAACTAGGTTTTCAGTTCATCTATTTTAATGTTGTCTACTTTAATTAGCAGTTCAGTGTCATAATTTACAGGCTCTCAATATATATTTTAATGGAAGATGTGCATGCATTCTGAAACTTTTTAAAAATTCATAGAAATTTACATTTAAAAATAAAGAAGAAATTGAATTAGGAACAAAAACAAAAATGTTAGTTTATCTTTGTTTGGTTTTCTTAGTTATACAATGTTTAATAAAAACTATACTACAAGTGAATTTCTATTTTTCCCCCCAAGTGGAATAACTGAATGTTCACTGAAGATCACAGCACAAATTTATGAAAGGAAGGGCTTCATGCTTTACATGTGAATGTACTGCTTTCATCAGGGTTTTTCCAAATTTTTTGAAATGTAACAGGAATCTTGGCAATATGGTTCATCTGTGAGAACAGAGGGTCCCTCACTACAGATAACACATTGTTGAGTGTCCCAGATGTATGCTATGCATATTTATTTGTAATATATTTACAAAGTATTTGGTTTCTTATTATCTTCCTCTTCTATTTTCTTTTTAGCTAGCCCAGAAAATGGGATTTCCTGCTAATTTGGTAGATGAAGCAGCTGAAAATATGATTAAGATATACAATCTTTTCATTAAATTTGATGCCACTATGGTAGAAATAAATCCAATGGTTGAAGATTCAACAGGGATTGGTAAAGTATTTTCTGATGGACTTTTTTAGTATGGTGACATATAAAACCCTTACATTTCAATATCCAATTCTAGTTTCACTAAAAAGGAAATTATGAACAATAAAACATACTCGGGCTATCATGGTATGCTGGAAGGGCAATCTTTATGTCCATATTGCTACTCAATCTTCACAATGGTACTCTTGTAAAATGACAAATGAGATGCAATGTAGTGTTCACTAACTTTATATCAATTTAGGATAAAGAAACAGAGAAGTTGCAGCACAATAAGGATGGGTGCATGCATAAAGATTCTTGAGTTGTAAACTAAATCTAAACACAGATCAGTTCGTATTAGCATTATACAGCAGCTAAACTGGCAATTCATAAGGAATAATGGTCACTTTATCACTTTATTCTATTTTGATCAGAGCTCACCTGGAATTCTGAGTTCAGTTTTAAGCACTGCAGTTTAAGAAGGATGTTGACAAATTCTCTGGAATGTATCCAGAGAAGGGTGATGAAGTTGATGATGTGCTTGGAGACCAAATACTATAAGGAAAAGTTGAAAAAGTTGGTACGTTTAGTCTGGAGAAAGGTCAATGAAGAGGTGACATGACAGCCATCTTCAAATACTGAAAGCTGCCATAGATGAAGGAACCAATTTCTTGGCTCCAAATAGTAGAACTAGAGGCAGTGGGTTTAGTCAACCCCCCCCCCCCAAAGGGAAGGGTTTAGATAAAAGTTCTCTTATAATTGGTAAGCATCTGAACGCTAAAAGTTGCTGATTCACAATAATCCCTCACCTTATTCCATGTTTATTAAAATGATAATGAGTTTAATGTCTTCTAGAGGTGTCCTGGTTCCCCACTTTCATCACCAGACTAAACCTTAGGAGAATAATCTGATACTACAGGCTGTTTGTTGATGAAACAGACTGCCTCCAAAAGGGATGGATTCTAGATCTACATATTTGAATTCAAGCATTGATGGCTATCTTTAGTGTTCTTCTACTGCAGTAGAATAATTTACTTCATTGATGCCCTTCTAATTCCATGATTCTGTGAATTCAGTCATTTAGAAGTTAATTTACTTGGGTCTCAGAGTATTGTGGGCTAAAGAAAGAGGAGGGTGGCTGGAATCTTAACACAACCTTGTCCAGTATTTTTTTAATAAAAGGTTAAAAACAAAACAAAAATTCAGAACAAGTACCTGCAATGTAGAAGGCAGACATGTTACATTGACTCATATTAGATCACAGAGAATGCAATAATCTGTCATTTTGCAGAACTGCATTTAGTGAAGGGGAAAGAGTAGTATGACATCACACCTAACTTCCAGAACATATTTTTCTAGGAGAGAAGTTTATGTTTTAGTGCTAAGGGGTCTAAACACAATTTGTTTGTCTTCCAAGTGATGTGTATGGACGCAAAGATAAATTTTGATAGCAATTCGGCTTATCGTCAGCAGAAAATCTTCGACCTGCAGGACTGGACCCAGGAGGATAAGAGAGACAGGGATGCAGCAAAGGCAGATCTCAATTACATAGGATTAGATGGAAGCATTGGATGCCTGGGTATGTTTTGCTCATCCACTGTAGGAAGCTCAAAACATGGGTGCTCTGGATCATAGTGATTCTTTTTTATCCTCACCCTTTGTCTTTCTCTCTGCCCACCCCATGTTCACTCTAGTGAATGGAGCTGGTCTGGCAATGGCTACAATGGATATAATTAAACTTCATGGAGGCACTCCAGCAAATTTTCTTGATGTCGGAGGTGGTGCTACAGTGCAACAAGTAACTGAGGCCTTTAAGCTTATAACTTCAGATAAAAAGGTATGAACAGAATCTTTGATTTATTTCATTGTTTTTTCTTTCAAACTCTTTCTGAACTGGAGGACCCAAGGGCTAGAGTATCATAAACATTTTTTGTCAGAACACCTGTTGAGTATTTATAGATAGCATAATCTCACATACTATATTCTCATATTCAGAAACACGTTTCAAAAAGCTTTCAGTATGCTGTTTACTAAAAAGTGTGCACAGGCTTATAGTTTTGTGTAGAAAAATCATGTTACTGTTTATTAATTGTTACAATCTTAATCTGAATATTTGTAAGACATTCACTATTTTCACTTGTGCATTAAACCCTCTCTGTGAGAAAGCCAGTTTTGAAGTTGTTTGTGTCCTTCTTTTGCCAAGGCCTTTAGCTAAAAGCAAGTAAATTTCTTTTATCTACAAATTTCTATAGTAATTTCTATAGTAATATACATGGCTCCCTGGCAGCTTCCCATTCAATGACTGACTAAATCTAGTTCTGCTTAGCTTTCATTAATTTGTTGTAGCCTCTGCTACCTACTAACTCTTTCTAAATCTAAATAGATGGCCATGTTTCCATATCATTTATATACTACTAATACTCTAGATCCCGTAACCTTTAACCAGGCAAGTTTAATGGTGAGAACAATCAACAGTGGAACCGCTTGCCTTTAGAAGTTGTGAGTGCTCCATCCCTGGAAGTTTTTAAAAAGAGACTGGACAGTCATTAGCCTGAAATGTTATAGAGCAGTGATGGCTAACCTTTTTTGGCTCGCATGCCAAAAGTGGGAGGGAGCGCAGGGGGGTTGTGCGTGACTGTGCCACACCCATAATGCTATGTGCGTGACCCCCTGCTTTTGGCGTGCTGTTTTCACCCTCCCCAGGCTCCAGAGGCTTTCTAGGCACCTGGGGAGGGTGAAAACAGCCTCCCACACACCTCCAGAGACTTCAGGGGCTTCCCTGAAGCCTCCAGAAGGTGAAAAACAGCCTCAAAAGAAGGCCTAAATCAACTGGTCAGCGCACACAAGCGCGCTGAACTGACAGGGCAACGCCTTGCGTGCCCTAAGAAATGAGAGGGCTTCTCCAAGAGATTTTTGGCATTGCAGTCAATAAGCAACTCAGTGTTACTCAGCCCTCCTGGATTCTGACTTTCAATCTTTTAAACAATCTTTCCATTTGCATCTGTTTTTCTTTCAGAAGGATGTGGCAGTTTATACACACAATTATGTAAAACATAAATATTTCTATAGAAATATAGGCTACAAATATTATATCAGTAGTTTTACCTTTATGTTTTGCCACCTGCTTTGCTTCTTTATTAAACTATACATTTTAAATTTTATTATATTTTGGAGAACAGATAGGCCACTTTATCCCTTCAGGAATTTACTATTCATTCAATTTATGGTTTTTAGAATCCACTATTGCTACACTAGTTGCCATACGGTAGTTATCCAATTCATTAAATATTTTAGCATTGGACACCATCTAGTATGTGTCCATTTATTTGGTATATCAATTTACATATTGTAACCATGAATCATAATCAAGATTCTGAGCAGCAAACAAAGATTAGAAGCCAAGAGACCAAGAATAAGTAAAAACAAAGAACAATAACACAATAATAGCACAATGGCACCCATTTAAACTTTTAGTAGGGAATACTGTGGGTTATGTTCCTTGAAAAGGTCACAGTGACATAATTTTAAAGTTGGTAAATGTTACACAGTTTCCTCTATCTGTATTTTGCTAACAAATTGTATTTCCAAAATAAATTTAGGAAATATAGATTATTGACATATAATTATCTGTTTTAGAAACCAACAATGTACTAATAATTTTCTGTTTTCTCTCTCTCTCTCTCTCTCTCTCTCTCTCTCACACACACACATACACACACACATTTTTCTAGACAAAAATTTCATTAAAATTTAAAACTTCTTCAATAGAGTTTTTGTCAGTATTACTTATTTTTGGCAAGCCAACTTTTAAAATGCTTTTAAATTCCCAATCTCACCTTATCGCCAAACTCAGCCTATTTAATGCTTAGTTTATTTTTAATTTTAAGTTTGAATATCTGTGGATTTTTCCGAAGAAGATTTATATCTATGCTTTAACTATTGGCACCAAACATTCTTTTCTTCCTGTTCTAGTTCTACTAGAAGTACAGTCTAGATAACCTACCCATACTATCGATTTGCTGCATATGCCAGAGCTCACTATTTAAATTGAAAATGTGTCACTAATATTTACAAACTTCTAGTTCTAAGAGCAGAGAAGAAGCAATAATAAAGTACCAACTTCCTTTTGCAAGAAGTATATGGAGCTAGTCTGGGTCCTACTTGAGCTTTCCTGGATTGATAATTGTATGCTAGGTCTTTGTTGTTGTTTTTTAATTGTTTAAGTAAGCATGTCTGCCTAAATGTGAATATGGAATTAGCATTTCATGTGTAATTGTAACATTTAGTCTATCAGAATAAAAGACTTGCAAAAGATCTCCTCCCCAATTTCCTTGAGTCTGGATAGCCACCTTGCTTTAAGGAGGAGGAATCAAAATAAATAAATAACTTTTAAAAAGGAGCAACTTGAGTCTTTTAAGTCTATTCCATTATGTAGAAATCAACCCATTCCTACCAGGGTGAATGACAGATGTATGAATAGTCTACAGACTATTAGTTGCTTATGTTCCATAAATTGATTAAACAAATTGTTTCCATATAAATTGGAAAATATTAAACAATATTTACTTTTAATAGTTCTTCAGCATATGATGACATGTATTACTTATTTGCATAGGTTCAAGCTATTCTAGTAAATATTTTTGGTGGCATTATGCGGTGTGATGTGATTGCCCAAGGCATAATTATGGCAGTAAAAGATTTGGACCTAAAAATACCTATTGTTGTACGGTTACAAGGTAAGCATTCCAAATATAGGCGAATCCAAAATTGTGTTAGTGAGTGACTTCTTTGCTTTTTTCTTCCATCCATTGACCTTAAAAAAAATTTAATACCTATTTAAGTAATAACATTCATATGTTAAAAGGCTATATGAACCTAGAGCAATTGCTTAGCGCTCTATCACATGCAGTATTGCATTCCGTTACCCACCCACTCCCAATATCCTTGCTTTGTAGTTACCAAGGGAGATCTGGTTATGCTTACAAACAGTTTTTCTCAGATAACTTAAATATATATCCATGGGGAGGGGAGGGGCACTCTTAGTATTGAACTGAGAACAATGGAAAATTCTGTTCTGTTGGGAATTTTCCACTCTTCATGTTTGCACCTCTTTCTGCTTGTAGACAGGTAGAAGCTTTGTGTTCAATCAAGCTGTTGATTATTGACCTGTACCTAAAAACTAGGCTGGAATGATAATAAAGCAGTTTAATTCAGAAATGCATTCTTGACAGAGGTTTGACATTAAAGTCAACTCCTAGAGCCTTAGAGGCCTATATATAAATCATGGGAAAAATCAGTGGGAAGGAAAGAATGGTGTGGCAGCTGAATGTTGTACATTATTCATGTTAATGTTGTTAATGTTGTACATTAACCAATTTCATTGTAATTTTAGTACGACAATAAAGATGATGATGATGATGATGATGATGATGATGACGATGATTATTATTATTATTATTATTATTATTATTATTATTATTATTATTATTATTATTATTATTATTATTATTATTATTATTGAAATTGAGAGAAATAATATTGTAATCCTGAAACAACCATATAATTGTGCAGGTACACGAGTTGATGATGCCAAAGCTTTAATAACAGACAGTGGTCTGAAAATACTTGCTTGTGATGACTTGGATGAAGCTGCTAAAATGGTGAGTGAAAAAGTTTCCATACACTTTTGCCACTGGTTCTTAACCACACAGGTATTCTCAACAGTTGTTACATAGATTGTTAATAGGGGCATGTATAGGGACAAAATTTCATGTACCAATACTTAAGAAATTCAGACTGTTGTAGAATTTGTATAAATGTATTCAAGCTTAGTTTGTATATATTTACTACTTAATCTTCTCAATTGTATAAAGATCACTATGTTAATTATCTGTGCTGGAGCATCACTCTTGTGTTTCAGAGCCCAGATGATCTGTCACAGTTACAGATTAGAACATCAAAATTGTGTGTGTGTGTAGATCAGAAAGCCAACCACAGAATCATAACTTTCAAGATGATTTGTGTGAAACTGAAAGTATCTAAAGAGTAAAATCAGTGTGAATAAAACTGACATGATAAGATGAAGAAATGATATGGACAGATAGAAGAACAGTGATGTTGAAACTGGCATCTCTGATTACAAGAAATATAACTTGAACTTAGATACAGATCTCATGACTATATACACATTCCAAAAAACCACAGGGAAGCTGATTAAAGATGGCCATCATATTGGCCTAATCTGTCCAAATTTGCCAATCTCTTTGATGTGGTTACTTTACTGAATCTGTTTAGGTACCTCCTTAAAAGGGGGGGGGGGGGGTTAAGGCTATTTTTCAGCTTGGCAATAACTTGATCTTGATTGAAAACTGGTCTTACAGTTAATAGAGACTCACTAATATTGCATGTAGGATAAAGTATGTATTGCCTCAACTTTTTCTGAAAAGATTATCTCATAGTAATTTCTGTTTTGTCTTCCAGGTTGTGAAACTTTCTGAAATAGTGACCCTAGCAAAACAAGCCCAAGTAGATGTTAAATTTCAGTTGCCAATTTAGTCTAGTATATAGTTAATATCCTAATCCTTCATCATGGTTTTTTCTCTGAAATTCTTTTCTTCTCCCCTTCCAACTTTTATGTATGTCTGCATTTGATGTGTAATAGTGTTAATGACCACATACAGGTTTCAATTTTCTATGAATGTTTATTGTAAAAGAATGATTTGATGCGGATTATTTAAGTTACAGATCTTAGTTCCTTAAATGTCCAAATGCAAACTGAGCAGTTCTTAATATATCTGTTGTAAACAAAAAATATAGATTTGTTTTTTCCAAATATAGGTTTGATGTGAATAGGATTTTCCCTTTGCCTCTCTGCTAATTAACTAAGTGATAAGACTGTTAAGAGTAGATATGAGCAGTTACAATTGTAGCATTCAACAGCCATTGAGAAATAATTCAGGAAGCACAAAAACATTAGAATATTATGATTGGCATATATTGGTAAGCATTACATATTGGAGATATTTATATTCTGAAGTACACTGAATATATGGAGCATCTCACTTAACTAGTTATGGTCAGCGTATGTCTCCAGTTAGTGTTTTGTAGTAACTACTCCTTGAACACAGTAACTTAACCACTACAGAAAATACTGTAACACTTAATTTTTAATTTCTGGTACCATGGAGTTTTCTGTTTATAAACAAATACAATTTATTTATCTTAGTGCTAAGCAGACATGATATAAAGTAATAAACTTTTTAAAAGCTCAGCATTGTTCTTAGTCTTATTTTTCAGCATCCTTTCATTTAAACATTGAAATGAAATTTGCAAGCAGATAATTTATTTTATTTATTTTATTTTATTCGTATTTATATCCCATAAATACATTCTGGACCTGTTGAAGCTTCTGAATTGTCTGCCACCTGTTCCTTGAACATCCAGTGTGAGTCCAGATGGATGTCCAAATTGTGTACCAATTCAGTCCAAGGAAGTAGCCAAGGAGTCAAGGATGGCAAATCGCCACATTCTAGGGGTCAAAAACCCAAAGGTACTTTGTCATGCTAGGATTGAGCAAAGCCAGTTTCTCACCATCCAGGCCTTCAGTCCTCTAAGCACTTGGCCAGCGTAGCAATAGTATCACTTGCCTGGAGAGGGGAGGGGATCTACAGCTGGGTATCATCAATGTTCTGATGATAGTATATCCTATGCTGTCAGATGATTGCACCCAATGGTTTCATGTACATGTTAAAAGAGGAGAGGAAGGAGACATCAGCCTCAAGGCCTCATATCCCCAAACCCCCAAAACAGTCCAGACATATACCATGATATATGTATTTTAAACGTGCAGATGATGTTTATGAGCATGCGTGCCTTAAGTCCTTTAGAATTATTGGAGATGTAGGAACCATGTTTTGTTTGTCCAAGTGATATCTAAATTATTTTGTATACTAACTTAGACACTAATTAAAATACTATTCGATGTCCTTTGGCATTTGTACAGTGAAAGTATGGTGACCCGCTTAACTCCATTAGTCCAACTGAGCATCAACACTCTTCACTTTTCTTCTCCCTTACTTTATTTGATATTTACAGTATACTTATATCCCCCCCCCCGACTCCAGTAAGTGAAATAAGAAATGTTCACATCTCCATAACAATAAGCTTAAGTCTAGGCCTGCAGACTCTTCTTCCAGCAACATCTGAGAACAGTCACATAATCATTGAGAAATTAAATTTAGAAATGAGAGTATCAAAGAGCTTTCCCAGATTATAGACCTGCCCTTTGGGGGAGAATACAACATCATCCAGAATGGATAAACTCAGGTTTCAAACCTGTGCCTTATTTCTTACTGACCAGAAGCCTCTCCATCTTGTCTGGAAGTGTTGAGCTTTAGTAGTAGTCAAGGAAGTTGTCATTTGCCTCCTACAAATTGATGGGTTGACACTGGTCAAGGATCCACTTTTCTTAATTGGCAGCCAGTACCAACAATATGCTTCTTAAATATACCCACCAGCCTCTCAAATTGGGAGCCCTGTTTTCTCTGTTTTATGTTCATTGAATATAAAATATTTTTAGTAAACTATCATAGATGCTATTTTAATTTTACTGATATATAGAATAGACCTAGACAATCTAATTAATGTGCTCCAGTATGCTGGTACTATATACATTTGTTCTACTCTCCTAGGTGATCTCAACTCTGCTTCATTAACAAGTCTGGTGAGTGATGCTGAAGGGCAACTTAAAATGCAGTGATTGGTGGATTACACCAGGGGTGGTCAACCTTTTTATATCTGCCGCCCTCTTTTGTATCTCTGTTAGTAGTAAAATTTTCTAACCGCCCACCAGTTCCACAGTAATGGTAATTTGTAAAGTAGGGAAGTCAATTAAATTTACAAAAAGGAAAGTTCTTCAGTATCGGACAAAACCCCTATTGCCCACCATGAAAGCCGGAATGCCCACTAGTGGGCGATAGGGACCAGGTTGACTACCACTGGATTACACTGTCATTAGGAAACAAAAACAACAAAGTATTAAAAAAAGGAAAATGTCCACCAATTTTTGTCCTTGATGGGGGAAGAAGCGAGTTCAGATATCTAGAGTGGGGGATTTAGCAATTCAACAGAACTTGATTGCAGAGGGACAGAAAGGAGATCGTTTCCGGCTTCGGACGCGGACGGACGTGGATTCCTCACGTCTGCCGCTGTGTTGCCTCAGCTGCGCCCTTGGGCGCGGGAGGGGACGGGCATAATCCCCCGCTCTGCACGGGCGGCTTGCAGAGAGGGGCCCCATCTCGACGGCGGTCGAGGGGGGCTGCTCCCGCCTCGCCCTAGGGGCTGGGGAACTTTCGCGGGGGGAGTTTCCCCTTCGCCGAAGGAGCTGGAACATGGAGGATTTTAAAAGGAGCTGAAACTCCGGGGCTGAATGGCTGCGCCGAGGCTCCGGATTAGAAAAATGGTATGTGCCTTATTTGGATTTTTTTTACATTCAATGTGATGAAAAAAGAAGATAGGGGGGAGTTGGAAACAACCCCCCTGGAATTAAAGCGGCATTGGATAAAGAGTCCCGCAATGCGGCGAGAATGAAAGTGACTTCCGTTGGATTTATTGAAAAAGGAAGTTTCTTGTTAACTAAGGGATTGCTGTTAAACAATGTATCCTGAGCCTTGCTACATTTTAAATTGACTGTTTTCACTTTTGCTGTGTTCACCCTGCCGGCAAGGCGGAAAGATGGTGTTCTCTTTGTTCCCAGGACAGAACTTTTACTTTTTGGAAATAAGCATTCCTTTATTTCAACAAAATTAGGCTAACTTCAAAATATATAAGAAAAGGACCTGCTCTGGTGTCTTTTGGTGCTCTCCCCCTTCGTGAAACCTTCTGCTTTTGTTTGGAAAGTTTTTTCCTTTTTTCCTTTTTCTCTCTGGACGTTGCAAATTTAACTTGAACTACAGCTGCTTTAGTCTCGGACTTCACAGACTGCCCGCCCTACAGCGCCATTTTTTTTCTTCTCTACGCACCAACACTTAAAACTTTAATTATGGCATCGAGGAAACCCCCATCTGGGAAACCAAGCTCTGCTCCAGCATCTACAAAACCCAGCCCATCCTCACAACCAAAGATTTCAGCTTTGTTACGGAAGGAAACAGAAGTAGAGGATCCTAAGTCACAAAGCCCTCAGCCATTAAACGTAGAGGAGATGTTTCAAAGAATAATGAATGAAATGCAACAAATCCGGAAAGACAATTTGAGCACAAGATTGGAATTATTGGAGGCGCAAAGAGAAATAACAAATAATAAACAAAAGATTGTGGGGCTGGAAGGGGGGGCAGTTGAGATGAAGGAAGAGATAAAAGACTTTAAGAAAGAACTTACAGATATTACTGGTCAAATGTCTAAAATTGATTTTGAACGCATATCTTTCTTTTTAAGATTTCAGAACGTTCCAGAATTACCAAATGAAAATTTAAAAGAGGTGATGGCTACTATGTTAGCGGATTATATTAAGAAAGATAAGGAATTTATTTGGGGGGACATTGATTTGATCTATAGAATTAATTCAGCATTTGCCAGAATAAATGAGGTACCCAGAGAGATACATATTAAATTTATAAGAAAGTCAACGAGGGAAGAGATACTGAGAGCGCAAAGAGGGGGCCCTTTGATGTATCAGCAAAACGAGGTGGCCATATTGAAGCAGATCCCAAAGAAAATAAGAGATATAAGAAGGAATTATTCCTTCTTAACTAAAAAATTATTCAAAAAGGGGGTGTGGTTCAAGTGGTTGATGCCTGAAGGGATGCTGGTATTCTGGGAGGGAGGAAGAGTTAGAATCAAAACAGTTGAAGAGGCGCATAATTTTCTTAAAAAACACTCCTCAATCCTGGATGATGATGAGATGGGAACGGGAGAGGCCACGGGTCCGCCTGCTGGTGGGGGGGGGGAGGAGGAAGAGACTATAGCAAAGAGGCTCAGATCGCAAAAATAATTTGTTATATTTTTTTTTTATGATAGTAATTCCTGTACGGATGTCAATAGTACAAAGTAATTGAATGTATAAAATAATATGAAAATTTATGATTTTTAAAATGTATGTACCCCTTCCTTTTAATAATTTCTTTTTAATGGAATATGTATGAAGACTCGGAGGTGGTCATCAAACCCGATGTGGAAGCTCCAAATATTATCTAATACCTTATCTACCCCTTTCCTGATATAAATTGTTAAAACCAATAAAACTTTTTCAAAAAAAAAAAAGAACTTGATTGCAGAGGGACCAATAAAATTTAATAGAGTCTCCTCTGTTTTACTCATAAGACTTTACCTCATTGGATTACTCTTAACACCTGAACAACAGGTGTGGGATGATGGAGATTGCACTCAAGGGTCAGAAGCTCTCTTTTCCTGTTTGGTATACAGTTTTCCCAATATACATAGCTGATAGCATCTGATTCACCAAGAGTGGGCGTGCAGTGATGGTGATCACTCTAATCTATGTATTAAATAATGTACTGCATAATGAGCTTGTCCAATCATAACCTATGGGTAGCTGAGCACCTTTCTTATCAGCCCTGCATACACATAAAAGGGCTAGTAGGCAAAGGACTCAGTGCTATCAATAGAAGTAAGCTACTGGTTATAATTCTTACTCAGTCACATAGCTAGATGCTAATGGATGGAGTTCTGAGTCCTGTGGGCAGCTGCTATCAGTTGGGTTGTCTTTTCCTATGTGCGGTGACACAAGTAGAAAAAATATACAATGCCAAGGCAGTCATTTGGGAGTCTGAAGTCTGCATGCGCCAGCCACACAATGACACTTTTTGAAAGCAGCTGAGAGATGCTGGGGAAGATCCCCCAACTTCACCACCACACCCTTAACTTCAGACACATCACATATCCTACATGTTCTGCCAATAACAAGGCTTCTGTTGAGTGGGAAACAACACTTCAGAGAAAATAAATGCTATGGTAGCTGTCCTTAGATACAGCTCGGTTAGGAGAAGAAGGCTGTGCCATGCACAAGTGTCCTTCAAAAAGGGCTAGATAGGCAACCTCGACCTAAAGTTTTATGGTTGTATAGAAGTGTTCAGACAATTGCTTTCTATATGCTTTTTTTCAAGCAGGCAGAGTTAGTTGTGTGTAATCCAAAAAGCATTCAAAGATAATTCCTTTTCTTGAACAAATTATTTTTTTTACCATCAAAGTTAGCCCACCCCACCCCCCCAATTAACACAATTAACAGTGTAATATTCAACTTTCAATTTAGAGCTAGGATATGATCAATTTATTGAAAGGAATAATCTGATGTTTGCCCATTATATGCAATTTATAGCTTCTTCTTTTTCATAGAAGAACCTACTTTATTACAGGCTGCTGTTATCAACAGCTGCTCTGCAGGATATCCTGTGGGAATTTTTTTAAAAGTATGAATGCCTTACATTGATACACATAAAAGTGCAACATGTTAAAAAAAATCCAGCTCTGTTCAGTTTATTCTCCTTCTGCTCTTGTCATTTATGTAACGTGACGTCTTATAAAGAAACGTCCCGTTTCTTTAAGAACTCACTGCCATTTTTGCTAGAAACTATTTTGAACCCGCTCTGGAAATTTCTTTTTCTGTGCATTATAATTTTTGGGGATGATTATCCAGAGATCATTCTTCCAACATGATTCTCCTTAAGGACAAAAAGAACAGAGGGAAATACAGTATAAGTGGAGCAGCTGTAAAGGACAAAGAAGACTTAAGAGACAAGGAAACAGCGGTGTTGTAAGAGGGCAGCTGAGGAGTCTGCAAAATGCATTTGATTCATGCAAACTGGAATTAAAGAATATCATGCCAGCAAATACAATGAAGGATAAAATAAATCAAGGCACAGCATTAATTTAATAGAAGTTTTTTTTCAAATACATTGTAAGTGTTTTTCTTATAGCAGTTTTCAGAATGATAGCATTAAATAAATATATTGTATTTAATAACTTCCATGATAGGACAAAATAATAATTGTAACTAATTATTTCAATATTTTTAAATTGTCAGTTACATTATTAAAATGTTTTGGGGGAAGATTGCTATGACTAAAAAACATTGGAGGTGGATAGATTGCTTTTTCTTTTCCTTAACATTTTGAAATTGACTAATTATTCAGCAAGACTCATTGTATATAATAATATCAAATTATATGTGAAATTGAAAAGCAGACAGTCATCTGAACGACTGTCAGTTTTCTTTATAAAATAGTATTTCCTTTTTGGCACTAATAACCAATATAGAGCTTGATGGTAATAAAACAGCTGCAATTTTCATTTTTAATGGTATATACTCACCCGTTTCAGAATTTTTAGAAATGGATATTTTTTCTGAGAAATGGTCTGTGAACCTAATAGCACATTCCTTACTACAATTAAGCCAAGCTAGAAAATTCAACAGAAGTGTACTTACATCTGAAGAAATTAACAAGTCTTGTTTATGCAATGTGACTGCAGACTTTGATCATACAATGAACTGTTCTTGTGAAGGGAACCTGACTACATCATTATTTCCTATTCTTGATGAGAAAAACTGGCCTGCTCTTTTAACTATTATTGTGATTATTATAACCATTTTTGGAAATATTCTAGTCATCTTAGCTGTCTCACTAGAAAAGAAGCTGCACAATGCCACAAATTATTTCCTGATGTCACTTGCAATAACTGATATGCTCTTGGGTTTTCTTGTCATGCCGATATCAATGCTAACTATATTATATGGTGAGTACCATTAACAGCCTTTAAAACTCAATATACTTTAATTGATTAATATGCATATTACAAGTTACTTCAATGTAACTATAGACTCAATGAAAAGAAACTTTCTAAAAAATTAGAATTTTGAACTAGAAAATGTGGATGTCTGAAATCTTAATTCTGCATGATGCTTTGTTTCTCAAATAATAGAGGATCATTGACTACAAAACTCCCTCAGTCCTCATTCTGTTCTCACGATTGTCTAAGAATTCTAGGAGTTGTAGCTCCAATGTATCCAAAAAGTACTAGATTGCCAAATATGTGCACAATTTGATGGCTTGTACTTTAAAAAAAATGAAATATTTGTAATGAACTTAAAGATCAGTAAGTACATCACTGTATATTTTAAATATGTACCACATCTGTTGCATTTACTATTCAGATTTCATAGTTGAAGAATTAAGACTGCAAAATCATTAAATTTCAGATTAGACTGGTAATGGGACTAAGGACCACATCTCATCATTATGTGGCGAATCATACTTTAAGAGAGAAAAAATGATGAGAATATCCACATAGTTATGAATTAAAATAAATGACTGTTTTATAGTTATACAGTTAACTCTAACAAACTAATGAAATTAAGTGTATCATTATGAAACTGTTTGTGTACAGGTGCGTATGACATCATTTTCAATGTTATTACTACTTTGGATAGCCTGATGAAAAGTCATGCAAGTTTTAAAAGATCATTAGCTAACTATGATTCATTTGCCAGAGTTCCTCAGTAATTAAAAGATAATAAAGTAACCTTGATATAAAATATCAGGAGTATTTCACAAGCATTATAAATCCAGATGCTTGAGGCGGAATGTAGTGACAAGGGTGATATCTGTAAGGCTTAGGAACTAATATTAGTTTGTTTGATTGAATGTTTATTGACTGCCCATCTCAGTGAATGACTCTGAATGGCTTACATATTTAATATCTGAAAGAATGCTTTGTGCAGGATTGGGTAGTTTTCGATTTGTGAATGTAATGGAGCCTGCTCATTACATTCGTAACCCAATAATTCATATGAGTGAATCACGTAACTTGACCTCAATCCTTTCACCCATGCATTTGCTAATTGAATGTCTGGCTCATTAAATATACACATACGGTATCTCAGGGTGGGGAAGGCCATGGGGGGGAGGAATTGATGGAATAGGCCATCTTCATCAGAGCACCCAAGGCCTCCCACGAACCACAGATACCTCATGCAATTGCTTCCCACACACATTCAGCCTACCATGCCAGGTCACCAAAGGCAGGCCTGTGGAGACTCACTGTTGGGGATATCTCCTTTTGGAGACAGAAAGTTGTGCAGCAGAATGTGCAGCTAGAGAAAATGTTGCTAGACACTGATAGTAAAAACAAGTAGCTTTACTTGTGTTGTAAAACTAAACTACTGCTTCACAAGCAGTGATAGTAGATATTGAATCAAATACAATCCTTAACTCACAAACAATTACTTACAGTTGCAATCCACGATTCTTCCTTCTTCAGTCAGTCAGTCACAGCAAGCAGAGAGAGAGAGAGCTCTCCTGGCTTCCTCTTATTGCTGAGTTAATTACAGCTGCTAATTACATTCAAACATTTAAAGTAACAAAGACCATTTGTCATCATGGCTTATATATATTGCCTACCCAATACTAGGATTATACTATATATATAATTTAACACTCACTTACCTTTTGAAGATCCAGCTCAGGGGTGAAATCCAGCAGGTTCTGACAGGTTCTGGAGAACCGATAGCGGAAATTTTCAGTATTTCGGAGAACCGGCAAATACCACCTCTGGATGGAGATTTTGCAGGATCCTTCCCCTGTCATACCCACCAAGCCAAGCCCAAAGAACCGGTAGTAAAAAAAATTGCATTTCACCACTGGTCCACCGGGCTGTCTCCTCTCCTGCCTGTTTCTTTGCCTGCTCCTGGCGAGCGATGGGAGCAGAACAGGATGAGCGTGCCCTGCTCGGCTTCTCTGATTCATTGAGGCTGCCTGCCACTTCTGGAGCAGTGGGCAGCCTCAGTGAGTCTCCTCCAAAGGCTTCCAGCCTTGTGCACATTGAATTGAAGGCTTTGAGGCAGCGAAACCACATTGCTTCAAGTCTCCCATTGGTGTGCAAACACAAAGTGGAAGCTTCTGCCCTGATCTCGCAGGACTTCAGGCACCCATTCTCTGTAAAAGCAGATGAATGCCTGAAGTCGCATGAGATCATGGCTGTCAGAAGCTTCCAGTTTGTGTTTGCACACCAATGAGAGACTTGAATCTATGCGGTTTCACTCCCAAAACTGCCTTTCCAAAGGAATGCAAACACTTTTACACTCTGAGTCTAGAAGCTTCGTTTGGTTTTTTTTGAAGTGGTGCCCCATAGATGCACAAAAGAAGCCGAAGAAGGGAGAAAAACGTTGCATTGCCAGCTGGGTGTCTTGCAAGCAACCCAGGGCAGCAAAATCCCTGCTTGAAACCTCCCATTGGTTTGCAAATGCTGTTCGTGCCAAGACTGGAACAGTGAAAAAGGTATTTGCAAGCTGATGGAAGGCTTCAAGTAAGGCTGTCCCAAAGTCTCATTGGCTTGCAAGCGCTCTTCAGCTGGATCTGGTACAGGCCTCGGTTCTCAAAGAACAGAGGTCTAAACTACTTTAGTATGAGATCACACAAGATCAGTAGTGTAAAAACACATGCTGCTGATCTCACATTACAGTACTTTAGGTCTGTGTTCTCTACAAACCGAGGTTTGCACGAGATCTAGAACAAAAGGTTTTGAAAACAAAGAAACCTTCCCTCTGTTTGCAAAGCCTTTTGCCCCGGATGTCGTGCAGGCCTCAGTTCACAGAGAACACAGGCCTAAAGTACTATAGTGTGATATCACACAAGATCAGTAGCGCAAGATTTTACGCTACCAATCCCGCATGATCTCTCACTACTTTAGGCCTCTGTTTTTTGCAAATGCATTGAAGTAGGCAAAGGAACCAATGGTTAACTACATCGTCGCAAGGTAAGTCCCAGTGGGGTGGGGGAATAGGCAGGACTTCTGCTGCAATTCATATGAATGACGGTCGTAGTGCTGCAACATTCATAATTTTAGGACCGAATCACAAGTACTTGGGGGGGAGGTTAGGTCATAATTTCAAATGGTTGCTAAGTGAGCTGTTGTAATTTGGGGATTACCTGTAAAGTGGTGCTGAATAACACCACTAGATAGACAATAATGCTGAGAAGCAGTTTTTGAAACTGGATATCCAGAATAAGGACTAGTGCTTAGGACTCTCTAGTCAGTCGTTTGCACAGCAAACCACGCCTGTGTTAAATGACAGTATCTCTAATAATGGATAGCCAGAATACTTACTATTTGGATACACTTGTACATCACTTTAAAATTAAAAGTGAGTTTTGGTGCTTGCATTTACTAAACATTGCATTTGCAAATCATATATAGGGAATGTATAAAGATTGAAGTGTGCATTAATGTCTTTCATGTGAGTTCTCAGCCAACAAGGTGGTTACAGCTACATAAAAAAGGACCTGCAGATTCACATCTACTCAATAGATTGCTAACATCAGGACAAATTTTCCTCATACATTTATTTATAAATACATTAAACAGTCAAGGGGGCACATTTTCAACACATTACAATAAATGCTACAATCTACTGGATGTGAAGGTACTCTAGATATTTTTAGTCTCAGGTTTGAACAGTTTTTAAAATTGGATGTTTGAAATTTGTACACTTTTTTTGGTCTCTTTCTGGTCTACAACAGTAGTGTATATTTTGATACATTAAAATTTAATTTGAATGGAATATAGCATGGTAGAGGAATGGTTACAATAATGGCGCAATAGAAAAAGAAGCCCTAGGTATTTATCATCAGAAATATTCATTGGACTGGTACTGGTGTTGTCACTTCCAATTTTATCTTTCTTTAATGACAGTTTCACTAGACTACCTTAAAAGCTGAAAACAGAGAAATTAGAAATTATATAAATACAATTACAATTAGTTTAAATGTGATATTAACACTGGATAGGGTTTGATGTGCCCCCCTCCCAGATTTAAAGAGGTTTTGGTGCAAACTACAATTTCAAAGAAATCCAAAGATGGGAGGGGGGAGTAAAAAGGCAATTGTCTCATTAAACGGTAGCAAATCTGCTGCCATATCAGCCACAGTGAAATCCAGAGAACTCTGCTGGCTTCAGAATTGGATATGGGAGCCTCCAAGAGCCTGGAGGAATCAGCAGGACACAGAGTGACCACTTTTTAAAATCTGTAGATGGGTGAGGTAAAATATAACAGCAGAAAATATTTTTCATATCAGTGAAATATAGATATAGCTTTCCACCTGCTGTACAATTAATAAACACTCTCTTTGGTTACAGAATATAAATGGCCACTGCCCAGGAACCTCTGTACTGTGTGGATTTACTTAGATGTGCTTTTCTCCACTGCCTCCATCATGCACCTCTGTGCCATATCTCTGGATCGCTATATTGCCATTCAAGATCCCATTCATCACAGCCGGTTTAACTCTAGAACAAAGGCCTTGGCCAAAATTGCTCTTGTTTGGACAGTATCAATAGGTGAGTTATTCAATCTTTGAATTATATTATCATCAGAGATTTTTACTTTCAGTAAAATTATATGTGCATCCTCCCCCAATCTCTCTCTAAAGACGTTTTCTCCTGGGGCCATTTGATGACGTAGATTGATGCTATATTTCCTATTGCATTTCATGGCTTTTTATTACTATTAATCTCATTTGGGCAATCAAAAATGTTTTCAGCTCCATGCCACCCCAAGATAATTCAATTTGAACTAAATTGTAAATATTTTACATAGACACACACACACATACACACACACAGGATTTAGTTTAAAAGCTCATGTGCTGCTATTGCTATTTTAATTAAAATGGAGTTTTCCCTTCAAACTACACTTGCTTATAAAGTGAAATGCAAATCTAAATAGATACAAAATAATTTACCAGGAAAGTGCATTGTAAATTCACTACTTGGTAGCTTTATTATCCCAAGAACTCTTCACATGAAACAACACTACTCAACACTGCTCAGTGGTAAGTGCTGCATGGGACAATGGTTGGAAAAACCAATTCCTCAACCAGTTAATCAGTTAACATTTGGGAGTCTTATTGCTTTCTGCTGTAAGTACCATATATGGATATAATCATAACCATCAATGAAGGCCTGAGACATAAAATTTATTTATTGGGACAATGTCTTTTTTAGATAGCATATCTTTCTCTTTAGCTGTGTCCTGTATAGATAGCATTGTTTCCTTTTGCCATGTATATAGAATGCATAAAAATAAAATATGCCGCAAAACCAAAATAGTCCAAAAGAATAGGCATTGATCATTAACAGCAGACATCATTAACAATGGATGAAATATGTTTGGCTTGAACATACAGTACAGGACAGCTTTTTATGTTTTTGCTGAAGGGAGTGTTAAAAGAACATCTTAAATGTTAAAAATAAAGTAAGGAATAGAATAAACATTTTTTTTAAATGCACTCACCGCATCTCAAAGTGATAGTAATTTTTATGTAATCAAAATAGAATAATTTCAATAGAGTTTGCTGATGGGGAGGTATTATCTTCCTCTTCCCACTGATCTCAACTGCATTAAATTACTGGGGAAGGAGGGGAGGCTTTGTCTCAAAGGGTATATATATTGGCAAACCTATAAATGTGTTTCCCAAGGTATGCCAGCATCATATCTGTATTCTGTGTGAGAATGCACTAGGATGGTGAACCTATGGCACGCGTGCCACAGGTGGCACATGGAGCCAATTTTCTGAGCATGTGAGGCTTGCCCTGTCAGCTGGCCTGCGCGCATGCGCGGGCCGGCCAACTGACTTCGGCCTTCTTTTGAGGCCATTTTTCACCCTCTGGAGGCTTCAGGGAAGCTCCAGAGCGCAAAAAATCTGCCCTCTGGGTAAATCGTAAGTTCAGGAACAGACTACTGATTTGTTTGTAGGCCTGGTTTTAGCCCTCCGGCGCGTTCAGTAGCCCTCAGGAGGCTTCCCTAAAGGCTCCGGAGGGCAAAAAATGACACTACGAGCAAACCGGAAGTGACTTCCGGATTGCTCGTAGGGGTGGTTTAGTCCTCCGGAGCTTTCAGGGAAGCCTCCTGAGGGCAGTGACGTGCAGTGAGATTTATGGCTGGTGAGGCAGTGACACAGTGGTGGGTTTCAATTTTTTTTAGACTTGTGGACTTCAACTCCCAGAATTCCACAGCCAGGCATGCTCAGTTCCAATTTAAAGCGACATCATTTGTTTTTCTCCTTTGAGAAAGAAATTTCCTTCTTTTTCTTCTCCCTTCCCCTCCTTCCTCCCTCTCTCCCTCCCTCCCCCCCCTTTCAAACACACACACACACATACACACACACACAAAACCAAACCAAACCCACACACACAAGTTGGATTGGATATATTTTCCAATGGCTTGAAAGCAACCCATTTGCCACCCCACCCCCCCATTCCCCTGCTGCATTCCCCAAATAACTCCAATTGCAAATTCAGCCTGCTGTCTGTGTGGGAAATGCCTGAAATGCAATAAAGCCCACCCACTGCTTCAGAGAGGACTTTCAACTCGGGTCTTACCTCGGGTCCTCTGAAGAAGCCCTGCCCAAACGAACCGCCCTCTACTATGAGGCAGGAGAACTGCATGCCTCACCTGATGTCAGAAATGTTTAGGCTTTTAACCCTCGCTCAACTCTGCTCAAGCGATCATAAAATGCTTAAAGTCAGCCTACATGAGGCAGGCAGTTCTCCTGCCTCATAGTAGAGGGCGCATTTTTACAGGCTTTTTTAAAGAGTTAACCAGAGTCATCCACGGTGAGGCAGCAACTAGCTCAGCCTGACAGCTCTCGCCTTTTTCCTTTCATTTTTTTTTCTTTTCATGATTACAGCGGGTGAGGCTGTGCCTCCCCTGCCTCATCTGACTGCCCGTTACTGCCTGAGGGCTCCTGAATGCTCCGGAGGGCTAAAATCAGCCCTACAAGCAACCCAGAAGTCCGTTCCCGGACTTCCAGTTTGCCTGTAGGGCTAGATTTTCATGCTCCAGAGGCTTCAAGGAAGCTCCTGAAGTCTCTGGAGGGTTTCCAGGTGGGCAGGGGAGGCTGTTTTGCCCTCCCCAGGCTCCTTGAAAGCCTCTAGAGCCTGGGGAGGGCAAAAAAGCAGCGCCAAAAGCAGGGGAGGTTGCGCACACGCATAGTTTTATGAGTCTGGCATGCCCGCACACAACCCCCCGTACGCTCCCTCTGCTTTTGGGACGCGAGCCACAAAATGTTTACCATCACTGCACTAGGACAACAATATAGCACAGGTAGTCCTTGCTTAATGAAGGTAAATATGACTAGCAGTTTCATTCCTGAGCAGGGTGTTTTGAAAGCACAATCTCATATTACTGCATCAACTTACAATGGCAATTGCAGCTGTTCCAGTTGCTGTTGTTAAGGCAAATCCTGCAGTCATAATGTCCCAGAATTATGGGATCACTGTTTGTGACTTTCCAGCAGCTTCTCAATTTATTTTGCTTGTGGGAAAGCAGCTGGGAAGTTTACAAATGGTGACCATGGGATGTCATGACCATTGTAATTGTGTGCTGGTTGCCAAGCATCCTACTCATGATCATATGAATGTGGGGATGCTGCATTGGCTGCAACTACAAGTTATAGTTTCACCCCAATCAGCAGCATCATAACTTTAAATGGTTGCTGAATGAGAGGTCACTGATTGAGTACTGCCTGTATTACTAAACTTACGAAACAGGGAAAGCTTATGATTGTGGTTGTTTTCCCAATAAAAGCTAATGAACTACTGTAATACACATTCACATTTCTGAATTGAAATTCGAATATACAATTGGTGTTGCTGGCGACTTTTGAATTCAGCAATTTGTTCAAGTGGTTTTCCAATCTGTCCTTGTAGAGTTTACACAGTGCTTGTAGCTACTACCAAAGCCAAAACCTTTAAGTTCTATTTGTAAAATGGTTCTTTGTTTTTAGTTTCTACTGAATAGCTGTGCAAATTTCAAGGAAGCAAATTCTCTCTTTGCAGTGATGGTACAATCTTTATATCCAGGAATATTATTGGGAATGAGTGGGCATCCATTGTGGTACATCACAGAATTACATATCTTTAAAAGTGAAAATGATTGTACTTATCTTTTTTTTTAACTAAACATATAGGTATTTCAATGCCAGTTCCTATATTTGGATTCCGTGACAATTCTAAAGTTTTCAAGAATGGAAGCTGTTTTCTTGTGGATGAGAAGTTTGTTTTAATTGGTTCTTTTGTAGCATTTTTTATTCCACTTGCTATCATGGTGATCACCTATTTTTTAACTATAAAAACCCTTCAAAAAGAAGCCACATCATGCATGAATGATCTTGATTCAAAAGCTAAGTTTGGCTCATTCAGTTTTTTTCCTCAAAGTTCTTTGGATAAATATTTCAAACACTCTCTGAACAAAGAATCAGGAACTTTTAGGAGGAGAAAGATGCAATCAATAAGTAATGAACAGAAAGCGTCAAAGGTACTTGGAATTGTTTTTTTCCTGTTTGTGGTAATGTGGTGTCCTTTTTTCATCACAAATGTGATGGTAGCTTTTTGCAAGGAGGTGTGTGACAAAGGTGTAAGCGAGGATTTGCTTAACATTTTTGTTTGGATTGGCTACCTTTCTTCAGCAGTCAATCCACTTATATATACATTATTCAGTAAAACCTACCGATCTGCTTTTGTACGTTACATCCAATGCCACTACAAAGAGAAAAAGAAACCTCTGCAGTTGTTCTTAGTGGATACTATTCCTACTGTTGTATACAACTCACATCAGTTAACACAAATGAAATGTTTAAGAAAGGAATCTAAGTTGATGGTTAAAGACTATTCTACAGGGACATCTGAAATACATGATCCGGATGAAACCTTAAAGAGCAAAGTCAGCAACATGAATGAAAAGGTTAGCTGCTTGTGATTCTGGTACAAGACTATTTTCTTTAACTGTATATATTTTGCAAGCTGGAGAAAGCTGACCTGGAAAAATAGTATGCAACTTTGCTGGGAATTTGCAAGACAGTGCTTCACTATCAAAGATTTGTCTCTTACTTTTCTCAATGCTAGAAACAGGAATGTACAGGAGTGTGACTGCAGCTACTCCTATCTATGACTCATTAAAGTCACTAATTGCAATTGTTTCCAGGACTATGTAGCACTCACTTAATCACAGTAGTAACTGGAGATGGAATTTCTATTGCTACACAACATGGTCATAAAGTGTAATGGTCATGTAACATTAAATTTGGAAAATGAGAGCAATACAATGTACATTTTTGATTTAATTATACCAAATACATTTATATCTAACTAATTAACAGAAAATATAGAAAATATAACAGTAGGCATAATATGAAATATGTTACAAACAGAAGTCAAATTAATTGCTAAAATATGTTTTCCTTGCTTTTGCTGAAAAGAAAAAATAGTTCAAATGCTGATAAAAATGACATATTCAAGTTCACTGCTGCAAATTAAGTAGCAATTTCTTCTTTTGCAGACTTTGAATTACTATGACTCATTACACAGGCCCAACATATAGTCATCAACATAACACAACATATATACCGTATATAAAATTAAATATTCTCAACTAATTACTTATTTCAAAACAGAATGAGGTTTTAAAATACATTTATTTAATTACATTAAATATTTATTACAGAATGATGGAATAACAAAACATGTGCAAAACAAACTATTCTTGCTATACTATTAAAAAGCAGCCCTTTCAAGTTTCAGAAAATAGATCCCTGGATTCTCTTTTGCTAAAACTTTAATTATGTTTGTAAAACTAAAAACCTCTTTGCTGGGGAAAGAACTCCTATGATGCATTTAGGATTATAGATGTTTTGAATTCTGAGGAACCAAATTCATTTATTTAAAAATTCATCATTACAACAATACATTAAACATGAATGAAACACTGATTTAGATAGATGGCACTTTTAAAAACAATTAAACCACATCTCAAACAATTCAGTACTGGACATTTCAATATATAGCCCTGTTGGCTGCAAATAATAAAATGTATTTAGGATATGTACATTTTAATAGATATAATTGAGTAATACAGGTTTCCTATAAGTACATTAAAAGCTAGGTAAAACAGATTAAAATTTAAGACTGAGAAATAATCATCCCCCTGTTTTCCTGAGCATTTTCTTCTTTCATTCACACAACTTCAAAGGAGTTGGAATATTAAAAGAATCAAAAAGTGCAACACATTCAAAAAGCACATTCTGCCAGGTTAGTGTGTGCTCTTAAAACAACTTTGGAAGCAGCCACATCATCTTGTCAGAAAGCATGGCTATTTTGAAAGAGATGTACTTCACTCCTGCTCCTGTTGTTGCAAATCACTTTCTTCAAATGCTTTGCACAATCCTAACAACTTTTCTTACAAATTAAAATGTTACATTATGTACAAGTTCTCATTTTGTAATTCTCCAGCTTTTACAGAATCCTTTATCCATTGCTCAGACACAATTTTAAACTTTTTCTTAAATGTCCTTCTGATGGCTTTTATTTTCTTCAAATCAGAATGATCTCCACTGATTACATGAGATACACCTTCCTCAAGCTGTGACACTACTTTTGCTCCATGAAAGCGAAGTATCAACCCTATGGTTAAACATCGGATTTGATTTATTCTGTCCCTTGAATTGTCCATTTCATCAAAATGACTCAGGTAAATGGTTTGTTGCCTGAACATACTTAGGGAACTTTCCCAAGAATAACGGGCTTCTATGTCAGCAATCACAGCCTGAGAAATCTCTTCAGAGGTATTAATTCTTGAGAACACTGCCTTTAACTCTACTGGATCAGTATCAGCTGTGAAACTATCACCATAAGTATCATATTCACAAGCAAAATGTTGCTTTGTTTCAGGAGACATGTGAATCATAAAAGCAGGTTGCCAAGGCACAAACTTTCCAGCTTGGAAACACTGTAAAAGCCATTCTGCTCTCACAACATCATAATTGTTAGAAGAAATAATATTTTTCACTCTAACATTCTTAGTGCCTGCCACAACACAGTAAGTATCCGGCCCAGGATTTTGAACTATGCTGCCACCATATTCTGCTATTTTGCTTTCCAGGGCATACTTTGAATAATTTGGTGTCCCAGTCATAATACAAAACTCAACATCTTCAAAAATATTAGAAACTTTGTTTATTTTAGAAAGATCCGGTGCTTTAAACTGATCCATTAAACCAATTGCTTTTTTAATTTTTGTCAGTGTTTTACGCTTCTTTTCTTGTGGTTCATCCTCGACTACATCAAGATGTTTTGTTGCAAGCTTCCCAGCAGCTTTACTTCTGAGTTGTTCTAGAAGTTCAAGAGTCATACATTCATACCATTCTTTATCTTCCCTTATTCTTTCTATGCGTGGAAAACGTAATGTGCATTCTGTTTTATACATATCACTATTCACAATCTCAGCAGCTTTAATCTGAACAATCACTGAATTACAAGGATCAATATAGACTTGAGGCTTCTCAACCCCACATAAGATATTACAAGGTGGAACCTTCCTATCATATTTTTTCCAATATGTGGCTAATTTCAAGCCAAGATCATACAGTTCTTTCATAGTGCAACCGGAACCAACACGACAAATGGAATGGAATTTAGATGGTTTTTCACCAGGCAAAGGAGTTTCAGCAACCGCACATAAAAAATGAGATATCATGCCACCACGAAGACCTTTACCCCAGTAGCCTCCAATAATTATAAGATCCAGTTCATCCATCAACCCACTGACATATTCTGGCTTGATCTTTAGCCATCCTTCCCCACGCTTATCTGGTTTGTAAATTGATATGGGATCTTTTATTACAATTCCTTCTTCTCTGTTATCAATGGCTTCGTTTAGGGCATCTACTACTTCTTTCTGTGTGTTGGCTTGAATTCTAGAAACAATCTGTACTCGACCAGGTATTGGTGTAAAAATCGTATTTAATATATTGTATCTTTTGCTCAGCATCTCATGTCCCAACTTTTGGTCATCGATCGTAAGAACATCAAATACACAGAAGCATGTTTGTAATTCAGAATCATCCACCATCCGTTTGATGTCAAACTTGCTTCCTTTCTGCATAAAAGTCTGGGTGGTAGGATTATAGGCCATCATTTCACCATCCAGAATGCAATTTTGAATATCTTTAAAGGCCTGATGAATAAAAGGAGTCAACGAACCTTCGAGGGGAGAAGCACCAAACTGCGGAGTATAATCATATCCATTTCTGGAAAAGTATTTGTAAACATCTCCATCTTTGTGCATCTGCATTCGTTCACCATCTAATTTGGTCTCTATGTAAAAAGTCTGATTATTCATTTGTTTCTCAATTTGGCGCACACTGGCAATAGAAGCAAGCATTGGTTTAAAGGCAGAAAATAATGTAATAGAAGCATCACTAAGTGATACCGAAGGATTATGTAGCTGCCTACAAACCTTTTCCAAATCTGTTGTGACACTGTGCAATTCTGCAGCATCAGGATGGAAAATAGAAAATAAGGTTTGCTGGCTGACACCAAGTTTCAAATCCTTTATGATCATTCTGATCAACCACTTCTGTTCTAGTGCTGAGCTCTGAGTTATTAACTGAAGAAGGCTCTTCTTAACTAGATCCTTCCTTTTGGCAGCATTATTATTAGAAACAGAATCTAGAAGATCATTTACTTGTTGTATGGTCAGTTGACCTTTGTTGAAGCATCTTTCTTTTAAAACAAAGTAGGCAATCATAGCAAAGTCTCCAATATTTCCTTGAGAGCCAGTGGGTGTTCGAAAATTTAAAAGTTTGAAAGCATCATTTCCATCTTTGGGTAAACTTAGCAATTCAATATAGAGCTTAGCAAGCACTGTTTCTTTAATTCCATAAGCCATCCTCTCTCTTTCCAACTGTGGAAGAATAAGCCTCATTGCAGGATAAAAAGAATCTATCACATCCTTCTCATTTTTATGAAGAGCATCATGAAATTTCCTCCAGGAATCTAGAAAATCCTTGAAATATCTTGTCTTATCTTGTCGAGATTTGCAATTCTGTATTCGTTCTAATGTTGAACAAAGATCTGAAAAAGGGACTTGTGATGCTACAGTTAGCTTGGAAGATGAATGTGAAGTAGGGGCTGACGCCATCTTTGATGTTTTTTTCTCTACAAAAAGAAACAACCAAAGGAATTACAAATGCATAGCTTTTTTTTAGTTTGAACATTTTTACTTATTGTTTTACCGTGAATCAATTGTATACCTCGACACTGCACAATGAACATTAAACTCAAAGTAATAAACTTAGTTTTACGCTGGCCAGCGCATGCGTGCGCTGGCCAGCTGAATTCACCCTTTTTTTCATGCTTTTTTCACCCTCCCCAGGCTCCAAAGGCTTTATAGGAGCTGGGGAGGGTGAAAACAGCCCACCCCCCTCAGAGGCCCTCCGGAGGCTTCATGAACTTCCCTGAAGCCTCCGGAGCACTCAAAATGACGCGCCGCCAAAACCGGAAGTGACCTCCGATTTGCTTGCAGCGTCATTTTGAGCCTAAAAAGGTTCGCCATCGCTGACCTAGAACAACTGAGTCCACTCTGTGCTAAGCCACCTGCAAAGGAGAATACAGTACTGGATCAGTCTTTTCAATTCTCCTATTATGATTGCCACATCTGGTGGAAACATAGAATGCTGCTCAGACTCGGCAATGCTCAGACTGGAAGAATAAACCAACACAATCTGCCACAGCAGATTTGTCTTCTAAGGATTTATTATATTTTTGTCTTGTCTTTTTATTTATAACTCAAGGCAGCAAGCATATCCACCATATTTTTCGGAGTATAAGACGCACCGGATTATAAGATGCACCAAGGTTTTGAAGAGGCAATTAAAAAAAAATGTAAGTAGGTAGATAGAGGGATAGAGAGAGAGAAAGTGAGAGAAATATAGTAGCTAGGTACGGAGAGTGAGTAGTTAGGTAGATAAAGGGAGAGAGAGAGAAAGAGAGAGAGAAATATGGTAGGTAGGGGGAAAGAGTGAGTAGGTAGATATGTAGGTAGATAGAGGGAGAGAGAGAAATACAGTAGATAGGTAGGTAGGGAGAGAGAGTAGGTAGGTAGGTAGATATGGGGGAGAGAGAAAGAGAGAAATACAGTAGGTAGGTAGGGAGAGAGAGAGAGAAAGAAGGTAGGTAGACAGAGGTGTATATGTGTGTATGATACGCTTTTGTGCCGATAAATAAATAAATAAATAAATAAAGGAGACTAGCATAGATCTATTTCAAGCTATTTAGCTCTTATCAGCTAGCCATACCCTAGCTGATGAGAGCTAAATAGCTTGAAATAGATCTATACTACTCTCCCTTATTTATTTATTTATCAGCACAAAAACGTATCACAAATATAACAAAAGGCAACGAAAAAATAGCTTTCTGCCTCAATGGTCTCCTGTGGTAAGCCGAAAGACAGAAAAGGAAAGCAGTTCTGCTCCCTCCCTTAATTGGGGCTTACTAGAGTGTTGTGACACGATAGATAGATAGATAGATAGATAGATAGATAGATAGATAGATAGATAGATAGATAGATAGATAGACAGACAGACAGACAGACAGACAGACAGAGAGAGACAGACAGACAGACAGACAGACAGAGAGAGAGAGACAGACAGACAGACAGACAGACAGACAGACAGACAGAGTAGGTAGATACATAGATGTTTCCAGGTGTATTTATCCATGTGCTGGGGAAGGAAATCGCTGACAATCTGCAGCACCTAAGACTTTGCTTTTGCTGGCACATCACTTGATCAATGTAATTCTCATCAACCACTCTAACTAAAGATCTTTCTGAAAGGAAAAAAAAAGTTTTTGCACTCTGCCAACCTCCCCAAAATGGGCCATTGTTCGCAAAAAAAAGGGCACAAATAGCTTTTAGGGGGCTTGCAAAGTGTTCCGGGGGGAGGGGGGATGAGCAAAAACTAGCCAGTTTTTCATGAAAATGGGCCCGTTTTTGGCAAAAAAATTGCATGCATAGCCTTTAGGAAGCTTATAGAGTGCTGCTGGAGGCTGGAGGGGGGCAAAAAAGGGGCCGTTTTTCTGTCATTTCTGCCCTCCCCAGCCCCCAGGAGCTCACTGAAAGCGTCCATAAAGATATGCACGACCATTTTGGTGAAGGTCACCTAATCATCTTTTATGCCCAAGTGAGACCTAGAACTCAGTCTCTCCTGGTTTATAAACCGGAACCATCAAACTACAGTGATCCCTCGTTTTCCGCGGCTTCGTTTTCCGCGGCTTCAATGCTTCGCGGGTTTTTCAATAGCAAAAAAATGCATTGGTAGGAGGCAAGCGCCCCCTAGTGCTTGCTTTAAACAATGTCCACCAACTCAAGTTTCCGGTATAGATATACAGAATCCTACTTCGCGGTTTTTCAGTTTCCACGGAAATGTCGGGTCCCGATTAGCCGCGAAAAACGAGGGATCACTGTATATCAAACTTGTCATTACCACAGCCTGTTAACTGCACATCAGAGAAACTTCAGCAACCATATTTGGAGGATAAGAAATGATTAAGTAATCATTAACACATTCTGACCCACAGAGAAGGCACCCTGAACACATATTTTCCAGTTTTACATTATATTTTAAATCTATGGTATATACAATATAGTTAGATTTTCAGCTTCTTTTGGTAGAAGCTGTGCTCTCTCATCCACCTGTTTTATCTTGTATCAAGATAACATTGGTGTGACAGCCAGAGGCTGCTGTGCATATGTCCCTGCCCCAATCCTTGCCTATTGATCTTCATGGCCATTTGCCTTATAGCAGTAGGAAAATCTGGAGTCACTGAATGAGTTAATCAGTCATGTCTCCAACAGTTTGTGCCAACTTTACCAGATCTGGCAACAGATCTCAGGCAGCTAGGAGGAAAGGCAAGAAAAGCATGTTTGGGCAGCTGCTCTTTAACCACCAATTATCCTATTCCAATTCTGTGGGATCAACAACTGTTGGACAAAGAGGAGGCATTCTTAACTGCCAGCACTTTCAGGATAATATTGCCTGCTTAGCTATGGTAGATTTATTTATTTGTTAAATTTCTATACCTGCCCAATCAAGTGACTCTGTGCGACCTAGAATTCAAAAATTATAAAACAATATAAAGCTATTAAAACAATAAAAACATCCACAAAATAAAAAAGTATAAGCAGCTGTGATGATTAATCAACTAATAGTAAACCCAAGTAATAGGGCCCTTAACACATTCCAAGTCCCAGGTCTGGGTATATAGCCAGATTTATTTAAGCTTTGCAAAAAGCCAACAGGGTTGGGGCAAGCAAGATAAAGCACAGTACTGCCTAATTAGCAGGGTTGGGTACAGCTTTTGACCCATTTCCAGCAGTCCTCTACAACATACAGATACTATACAGAGAGTCCTCAAATTATGCCCATAATGGAGCTTGTAATTATGGCCATAAGTCATGATGAGCATCAAAAGCATCATCATGTGACTGCCCCCAATTTTATGATGGCTTGTGCAGCAGTTGTTAGGCAAACATGGCCATTAATTGAATGCTGCTGCCATTAAGCAAACCCATTGTTTGTGAGTATTATTTGTCAGAAACCAGAAATCAGTTTTGCAAAAACATCCTCAGTCATGTGACTGCAGGCCACTGTAAGCAACCATAAATGCAGGCTGGTTGTGATGTGATCAATGGGAGTAACCTTCAAAACTATGAATCTGAAAGGGTCTCTTTGTAACTTCAATCACTAAGCAACCCAATTGTAAATTCCTGTATATACCTATTCCTCAGGCATAAGCCTAGAAGTTTAAGTGCCATCCAAGTACATCCAGAAAAAATGCGTTCATCTTATTCGTAGATGAATGTATCCACAAGTATATAAGGTTAGTTTTCAAAGTGCCGGTGTATATGTTTACGAGTAAGTCCATCTGCAGACACTGTAAACCAGTGTTTCTCAATCTTGGCCACTTGAAGTTGTCTAGACTTCAACGCCCAGAATTTCCCAGCCAGCGAATGCTGGCTGGGGAATTCTGGGAGTTGAAGTCCAGACATCTTCAAGTGGCCAAGATTGAGAAACATTGCTGTAAACCAATCCTTGAATTTTTAACCCAAAAATAAACCACCCGCAGAGAAGCCAAATGTGAAAATTAAGAGAATCTTCAAGAATTGCCTTATTGGCAGGTGGTCCTTTTTTCATGCTACTTTGGTTAAAAATTCTAGGGTTGGCTTATTCACGAGTATATGTGACATATGTACCCAAATGTTTTCTCACCGGCAGATTACTGCACCTCCTCATTCCACGGCGAACCGCGGCCTATTGAAGCGCTACTTCCGGAACCTCACAGGAACGGTTCGGAAGTCGCCATAGAAACAGGAACGCTGGATGCCCTCGAACCCTAGAAAGACGCCCGTCCCTCGTCCCCCCGCCCCTCTCTGGCCAATTTCTGCTGCGTTTACCAACTTGATACGCTGCGCTCTTTCAGTCGGTTCAAGACGATCCGCTGTCGTCACTCGTTGGCCGGAAGCACTTGTGACGTTGTCGATTCGGTTTCCCGGAAGTGACGTCTGAGCGAGTCGAGCTGGTCCAAGAGGAGGAAGGATGGGATGCAGAATCCCGTCCCGGGCAGCGATGAGGTTGGTGTGCGGGGACTCCGCTGAGTCGAGCAGAGGCCTGCGCGCTTAGCTAAGGAAGCGGAGGGGCGACGCTTTCCTCTCCCCTTCGAGGTGGGGTGTGGGAACAGCCGTCTCAAAGTGCCCACGGCCTCGGGCGCCGCCAGGTCTATCGAGCGCTTCGCCTTCTGCCTCTCCCTTCGTGCCGCTGTGCGTTTCTTTCGAAAATCCCCGGGGTGGGCGCGAAAGGGCTTCCCATGTGTACCGGTAGTTCTCTCGAGGCCTCGCTGCCTCCTCTTACTCGAGGCCGGTGGGGGGATCTCTGAGCTCTTTCGGAAAGGACATTTCACCGCGGTGTTCCGACATAGGAGGGCTCGTCCCTTAAATGACCCTTGATGGCTGGGGAGGCTGGACCTTATATACTATATAACACTGGACTATATAATATATAGTCTTGACTTTCTGGACTGCCCCGGATTAGGAAAGGTTGGCCCTAGCGAACTAAAAATTAGAGTGTGCTGTAAAGCACTTATGAAACGGTATATATGTCTAAGTGCTATTGCTAAACCAAACATATGTTGGAAGATCGGACTGTCGATCTTTTGTAATATGTCAGGTTTGGCCAGAAGGAAACACTACACTGGTTCAACTTCTAAAAGTGGATGACAGTGTAGTTCTTACCAGTCGGTCACATTTTCTTATGGCTTACTAAACAGTAACATAAAGCTTACTAAAATATTTAATGCCTTTAGTAGGATTTGTTAATTAATTAACAAATATAGTAGTACAGTAATTGAAATAGTTACTGTTTGAACTTCTTTATTTTCTGTCCTAGCTCCATTTCTAAATCCTGTGGGAATTCTTTGTTATAAAACAGTTCCTGATCTAAAATTGAAAAGAAATGGCTTATGTAAGAGACATTTTCTTCAAGAAGTTGCTCCTTAGGTATGAATGCATCAGCTGCCTTTTGTGTTTCTATTAGCATATATTACCATGTAGTTTCTCGGGTCAGTGCCAAAACCTATTGTTTATGTACATTATATTAGATTGCTAATAAATATCTAAGCTCATACCCAGAAATTATTTAGGTCTAGAAAAATACTGGCTTGTTTCAGAAATACAATAGGCTTTCTTTAGAGTATACAAACAAGGACACCAACATCTTTGTGATAATCATTTATATCACAAATGCATTATGAGTGAATTAAAGCAATTTGCACTATTGAGATACCACTAGTGGATATATATGGTATAGTTGGGGTTTTTTCCATGTTTTTGTGTGAAACTGATTGCATGGGGCCAATTTAAACTATTTTCTCCATGCTGTTATTGTACAACATAGTGTATTCTTGTTCTATATTATATAGAGCATATCTAGATATTTCTTCCAAGAATTTGCACTAATGTAAACTTCAGAATACTACCATGGTATTAAAAATAATGCTAAAATTGGGATAGTTGATTTATTTGATTACTTTAAGAACATATTTTTAAAGATTCTGTGGTAAAGCAGATTGAAAGACACACAAACAGTATTTCCAAGCAATAGTTTAACATTGTATGGAGGGTCTGCAACAAATTAGATTTGAAACCCTAGACTTATGTACTAGAACCCTACCCTATTGTAGGAGTGATTTTGTAACATTGTTTATATAATACATTTAAAATTAGTGTGATCTGGAAACCAATTTTTGTTTTGTAAAACAAGTTGGTCAGCTTGAAATAAATCAATTTCCAATATGGTTTGTGAATCTGACTTGTTTATTTAGTACAAAGCTGAACATTAACTTAAAATTAAAAATTCTAGAAATTGAGAACATGTGAGTATCTTATTCCCATCTGTTTTTGAGTCCCTCTTTTTTTAAAGTTAATTTTCAGAGAACAGTTAAATGATTATCATGATACTGCAAGTTAATCACATCAGGCTTAACAGCTGAAAAAATAATGAAATCTGGAGAATAGTTTGTTTAAAAATCTAGATTCTTTGTCACTCATTACTGGTAATCTTTCATCTCTTCCTCACTTATTATTACCAAGGAACAAATATAGGATAGGCAACACTTAAACATATTTTGCAGGGCTGGAATAAGGACAAGAATCAACAGCTATTATTATTTTTTTAAGAGTGAAGAAAAACCAGAACTAAAATAATACTGTAAAATTAATATTACTGTTGCAGTTGTTCAGTTCCAAGATTAAGGCATAGATGGATAATAAATAGATAAAGTAGTCTCAATGAAATCAGACATTTAAAATTCTATGACTGCAACCATGGTAGTAGTTGAT